>QGQB01000273.1:129506-268055 GCA_003385265.1 Neonectria hederae
ACCCCCTTGCTGGGCCCCCCCCCCCCCCCCTTATAGGGTGCATTACGACAAAAGGTTCACTGGAGCTTGGCCAAGCCCTGTCATAAGGCATAGACAAATAACCACGGACCCTTCAAGCCGCTACGACCTTCAAATGCCGTGGCAGTTGACAAAACCACGCCACTCATCTGTGCGTGCACTTCCCGCGATGTCGACTTAAGCATGTAATTGCTTCTTTTTCTTCTTCATGTGGATAATCCGGCAACATGCGTCCCCATCATGTGAGATTGCCGGCTGTGGCGAGCGGGGCGCTTCTTCCCCTTCGCAGGATTGCCGTCCACGAACACGCCACAACCAAGATGGTTAAAGGATTTACTTCCCAGCCATGACATCAAGCGACGGTAAACAACACGATCCAGAGAGAATCTGCCTATTGTGTTGGATAGAACACTACCGCACCTCACGATCAGAAATCAGGCAACGTTCAGGGGACCAACAGACACGGTCCCGTCCCTTGATGCGTCTCGCTTGGTCTCTTATGGGCCAGGGGTTCAGCGATGAGATTTGCGAAGACTGGGGGTCTACTGCACATCCCCTAGACGCAGGTAGTATCTCGTAGATCATAGTGATGTTTTGCTATTATTCTGTATTCCTGGCTAGGCTACACTATAGTACAGAACATAATGCCAATACCGTTCCAACAACAGTTCGTTTGAGAATGCAAAAAAAGGAAACTACATAAAATCATACCCCGGATTCTGTCACCCCGAGGCATCGCATCCTAGAAATGCCTTTCATCCTGGCCCATAATCCCACTGCTACTTGACTCGGAAGCACCAGATCCAAATCCAAACCGATTCTGGCTCCTCATCGCGTCTCCTTCCTTGCCAGACCTGTCCGCATGGTGTACAGCTACCTCGGAGGTCTTGAGGATGCCATTGTACGTCATGATCTCCTCTTCCGAGTTGGTCGGCGAGTGGCTGCGGATCTCGGAGCGTCCCTTGATATCTTTGAGTGGGAACGGACCGTTGTGGTGACTGCTGCGGATGTTGGTCCCGCTGCGCGAGCGCTTCGCTGTCGTCGATCGTCCGTACTGGTCCTTGGAGTACTTGCCGCCTGAGGACTTCAGAGCCGAGAAGAATCTGGGGAACCACTTGAGGAAGAGCGGTCGCAGCGCAGGCGCTGAGGCTGTAATGATAGCTAGGTTGGTCTCGACGGCGGAGTAGGTGAAGCGAATATCGTAGGTCGGATCGTAGTCAGGGGAAGTTGGGTCCATGTAGTATGATGTCTCGATAATCCACGCCAAACGAAGAATGCTCATGACGGTAACGCTGCGCCTCAAAGTTAGCATAGGACCTCCTATAGACAAAGAGAAACAGGGAGGCGGTCGTCACTTACATAGCGCCAAGGGCAAACACGCCGATGATTGCGGCTCGGACCTTAAGAGGTAGCTTCAGGCCCAAGAAGATCCAAAACGGCAGGAGAACGACCAGGATATCAGTCAAGATAGCCAGAGATCCGGTGGCGATATAAAACGCACTGGTGTCGACACAGGTCCCCTCGTGCTTGACCGTCGACGCCCGCATCCAAAAATAGTTGACAGGTGTGCACTGAAAGATGCAGACGATGAATATGGTGACCATCAGGGCGCCGTTAAAGCCGAGCAAGCTGAGGATTGCTACTCGCACTTGTTTCTTTTGCCCGCCTAGTCGCAGAAGGAATAGGAGCACCGAAGTCTTGACAATGGCGAGGATAGGATTGTAAAGGATCTGAATGATGTAGTTCCACTGCTGTCCCAGAACGATGTCGGCCTCTGGAGGGATATCGGCAAAATGGACGCCGAGGAAGGCAGTGCGCATAGACTTCCACGAACAACCGGTTTCAGCAATAGACAGTGCCTAAAGATATCGGTGAGCTTTGTCTTGAGTTTGTATTGAGTAGGGGGGAGCGTACCATTGCGAGAGTAATTAGCAAGTCATCTAAAGCATTACGTCCAAGTTAGCAAACAGATTCTCGTCAAGGGATATCTTGACAGGGAAGGCATACCATAGCCATACTGCTTTGTTGAGAACCTTCCGTAGATTCTTAAGCCCCAGACGAGCAACGCTAGTGCAGAGAAGAAGAAGAGGATGAAGAAGCCGACATGTTGGAGTCTCGAGTAAGGATAGACGTAGTTGCCCGAGCCGGCATCGTCATCTGTCGCTCTCGCGTAGACCTCCTCAGCGAGGGATACAAGCAGTTCGTGCCTCATGCTTTCGGCGTGTGTGTGGTTCTTTAGAGCTATTTGTCTAAAACCACCTCGTTTAAGAGACAAATCGCGAAAATAGGCACAAGTGGACGAAAGCAAAAACACGCTCTCTTTGTATCAATCCTCGGGGTGGAGAAGACGAACGCAACGGAACAGAACTCCATCACGGAGGGGAAGAGTAGGATTCAGCTTGATTACACATTTAACTGTAAACTATAGTGTGACCGAGCTTTTGGGGCGGCCAGGGCTCGTCTGGGCACGGATGAGGGAGAGGGATGGTGGGATCTCTCTCTCTCTCTCTATCTATCTGGCTAGTGTGTGCGGCATTCTAGGACGAGGGCTTCAGAAAGAGTTGCAGGACAGACCAGACGGGGACAGACGCGACTGGACTGGAAGAGACTGGAACGGACCAGACCGGGCCAGAACAAATTTGACTAAAACAAGAGCGCACAGAGAAGTCAGGGGACTCGGAAGAGAGCACATCCCGGGGACGACGGAGCCGCGGCGGGATACAGATACGGAACGCCGAAGCGAGAGAGAGACAGTCAGAAAAGGCCAAGAACAGAAAGACGACGCCGTGAGACTTGGACCGTCAGAAAGGGAGGACGGAAGTAGTCCCAGACTGGATTCCCTCTTCTAGAGATGGGCGAATTACCAGATCGAAGCAGGCCCTTCACTTGCAGCGAGAGCTCAGCAGTCTCGCAGAGCATCGAGGTGGAACGACGAGCGGAGAGGGCGGATGTGGTCCATTCCAGGGGATCAATCTTCCAGGGTTTA
This sequence comes from Neonectria hederae, assembly GCA_003385265.1. Classification (NCBI taxonomy): domain Eukaryota; kingdom Fungi; phylum Ascomycota; class Sordariomycetes; order Hypocreales; family Nectriaceae; genus Neonectria; species Neonectria hederae. The sequence goes on from QGQB01000273.1 coordinate 132,511, forward strand.
TCATCCAGCTTCCAGTCCAGGGGACGAAGGTGGCGATGGTCGAGGTCAAGTTGGAGTCCCGGTCGAAAATCCACGGCCTCGGTGCGTCGTGTAGAAGTTGCTCCGCAGCACCATCGGGAATCAAGAACTTGCAGCAAAAGCAAAACAACTCGCTTCCTTTTGATGCTCGTCTGGAGGGTTGTCCCTTGCGTCATGCCGGCACGGAAGCTTCCATCGAGCGTCTGCGTTTCAGTCGTCGCGGAGCCAAGTGAGTGAGGGGGAGATGCATCGTAGTAAGGGCCGTGAGTACTTCTGTACTGTACGAGTCAGGATACCTAGATCGGTCCACTCCGACGCAGGACCGAAGTGGATGATCGGCCAGTCCTCCATGTTGATTGAAACCCTGGAAGATGCATCGTCCACAGATCCACCAACGGTTCCATGGCAGAGCGAATGATGCTTCCTGGAACGTGTCTACCCGACTACCTTAGACTATCTCTTAGGCTTCCCACAGTATATCCGGCGCGTCTCAGCTAGAATCGCCAGCAGCAGTTAGCATCGTCACTAGTATCAATCCTCGTCCCAGATGACAGCCTGCGCGGGCGGCTGTGGCGGGCGGGCGCTCAGAGACGCCCAGGCGCCAAAGAGGGAAACGACGCAATCGATTTGAGAGACTGCAAGTGTCGGGGCTAGAAAACATGTCGTGAAATGTTTCCTTTCTTTCACTTTTGAAAGTGGCTTCATCCCCATTGTCCAATTGGTCCGGAGGATAAGAATGTTGTTAGTCCCCTTTGTAGTCTGGGTAGTTGGCTTTGTTAGTCGGATGGCTTCGTTGGCCGGCGTCTTTTTGACAGGCCTGGGCAGCACGCGATGATACTCTACTAACTTCAAATCATCCGATGCTGTCTCCCACGTTGGATAACACCTTGTCCGGGACGAGGCTGATGATGCGGATCTAGAGTTAGGATACATGTCAGAATGACCGCAGAGTTACCAAATGGCGCCAACGGGGTCCCTCTAATTCATCCTCCAATACCACAACAACAGGATTGCCAAGGGGTCGACGGTTCCAACTTGGTCTCACTGCCCCCGGTCGGCATGGTGATCCATCTCATCTCAGTCGAAAGCCCTGGAAGGCTGTGGCTTTCGTCGCAATGATCTGCCATGGCAAGGGTCCCTGGTCTAACCGTTGGGAAGAGAACGAATCATGGAGATAGTGGCCGCAGAGCCGAAGCAAAAAAACGAGAATAAAAGTGGTTTCGGTCAACTTTATTAACGACAATCGAGATAAGACAGATGACAGAGATACGAAGATGGAAACATACGACCTGAGACCTGTGACCCCACGACTCTCGATGCTTCTTTTGAGAGCCAAGATCGATCGATTACAACGGTGCAACATCATCTTCAACAGTAATATGTATCAGAACAACTAATAAGATCCACAACTCAAAGAGGGGAATGATTTTACTGCTCCCCCACCAACTTCCGACGTCTATTGTTCGGGACTCGCATGCGCTTGCCTTGGGCAATGTAGAACCAGCTTGACTACCAAACGTGCTCCGTACTCGGTACAAGAGCCGACGTTGTACTCCAGTTCCGCTTGTTGGCTTGGCATCTAGAACATGGTGGGACCGGGGAGAGATCCAAGCTTGCCGTCAGCAACAAGCATAACCGTGTCTTCGCTCAACCCCCTGCAGGTTGCAGCTGAGAGCCGGGAGATCCAGATCCAGCCGCAGCCAGATGAGCGATATACCTATCACCCTCGTTCTATAACTGCCGGCATGTGCACACTGTGGCTTTGCCTTCCCGCTGCCAAGTCCGTTCTACCAACTCCCGCGAGCGCCTCATTATCCGAGACACCTAGTCCGGCTCAACCGTCTGGTCTAGCCCGTCTAGGGTTTGAACCACCCTAAGAACTTCACTAGAACAGCACTTGTTCCAGTCCTAACCAGGCAGCCGGGGACGATTACAAATGTTGGAAGATATACCGGCAACAAGGAGCGAGTTCGTCTCACAGACACGACGCCCACATCCCGGATCCGTGTCTAGGAACTACATACTCCATCTCAGCTATCTCACCTGATGCAGAGTCTAAGCCCACTGTATCGTGAACCTCGCTTATAATGCTTGCCCAGGGCCCTGGACGGATCCTCATCCCGGACTCCACGGAGGTCGCGGGGACCACCCCCGCGAACTCCGAGACATCTCCCCCCGTCACCAAATTCCACAGCATGCACTCCACAATCTGGGTGATACGCTGTGTATTTTGACCAAGTCACGAATATCTGCCCTTATTCGATTGTGTCGCAGCTTCTGGTGGGGGATAGTACTTCTGCAGTGCCTTAGCACATTTAAGGAGATGAAACGTCACGGGCTCCTGTAGGCGCCGCCAACACATGGCAAAAAAGAACAGCCCGGTCTAGTTGCCACGCGAGCACCCGTCTGCTCCCCTAGATCTAAAAAGCAAGCTAAGTGATAACGACAGGCGTTTACCCGTCTTCTGCGAACTATTGAAGGTTGTGATGCTGCGTGGTGGACACCTCCTGCAGGACGTTGGCCGCGGAATGTCACGCAAGCGACGGACCCAGGGATTTGGTCGTGCTAAGAAAGAGGCCTCTGATTAATGGCTGTCAAGGTTGATGGTCTGTGTTCTTAGTAAGTAAGTACGTAGTAACTATGTAATTTGTTTTGTTTGTTGGTATGCCTTCTTGAATCCTGCAGCATCCCAGCCTCCCGGTCTCCGTCCGCTTACCTAGACAACCTAACCCATGGATCCTTTTCTTGCCTCGTGTCATGTATCCGTCTAAAGCCCCGTAGTCGACCGAATTGTCCCGCCGGGCTGGTAAATGAGCACTGCCGTTCTTGTCGTTGCCCCGAGAAGTATTGGCTCGGGGGTTCGTAGTTGGCATTGAATCCATTGATTGTCAATGATTGACAACTCCGGGCTATCCACCACCCCCGTCTCGTCGGTTGTTGCTCCCTCGTATAGATACGCCTGTATTCCTGCTTCGGCTATTTGGCTTTCTCTTCTAGCTCACCCTCATCGCTAGACTAGTGACAGTTGGATATTACCCATCCTACATTCCCTCGTGGCCACCATGTCCGTCACTCGCTTCCTTACCCTCGCAGCTCTTGCTAGCGTAGCCTTTGCTCAGACAATCACTGTCGACGGCGATGAAGTCGGTATGTTTCTGAGGCCATCTGCTCTACTTGTAATTGGAGAGGCCACCCTTGCTAACCTTGACCTTGCCAGACGCCGATGAGTCCGTCGTTGCCCTTGCTGCTGAGGAGATCCTCAGCTCTACTAGCAGCTCCCCGGCAGCCCTCTTTGAGGATGAGACCATCCAGCTCACTGACTCCATCCTCTCCAACCTCACCGACCTCGACCTGTCTCACATTGAGCTATTCCAGTTCGACGATGACAGCGAGGAGACTGTGACGAGGCGAAGCGCCTTCGGCAGCTGCAAGACTGCCCCAGGCGATGCCCTCTTCCCCAGCGAATCCGTCTGGAAGGTTTTCAGCCTCCTACTCGGCGGCTCTCTCAAGAAGACTGTCCCTTTTGCCTCGGTCTGTTACCACAACTTTGGCAACTATGATGGCAAGGAGTGCGAGTACATCTCCAACAACTGGTATAATAGCTCCTATATCCAGGCCGAGGACCGCACTGCCATCAACGCCGTCTTCTTCGAGGGCCTCACCTGCGTGCCTCCCAGCCTCTTCACGACTGGCACCGCTTGCAGCATTGGAGGTTACCCCTTATACAGCATTGATGCTACCTCTGTTGCTCACATCCAGCTTGCCGTGAACCTGGCCCGCAGTCTAAACCTGCGCCTAGTCATCAAGAACACCGGCCACGACTTCGGTGCCAAGTCGACCGGCTACGGCGCCCTGTCTATCTGGACTCACAACCTCAAGTCCGTCAAGTTCTACAAGTCCTACCAGCAGGGCAGCTACAAGGGCCCGGCCTTCAAGATGGGTGCCGGTGTCCAGGCCTTCGAGGTCTACAAGGCTGCCTACGACAACGGCGTCACCGTTGTTGGCGGCGAGGGACAGACTGTCGGTGTCATGGGTGGCTACATCCAGGGCGGCGGCCACTCTCCTCTCTCGGGAATCTACGGTCTGGCTTGCGATCAGGTCCTTGCCTTCGAGGTGGTCACTGCTGATGGCCGCTTCATCACTGCCAGTGAGCAGACCAACTCTGATCTCTTCTGGGCTCTTCGCGGCGGTGGCGGCGGCACCTACGGTGTTGTCACATCCGCCATTGTCAAGGCTCACCCCAAGATCCCCGCCGTCTCGTCCATGACCTTCTCGTTCACCTCCGGCACCGGCAACATCACCGATGCCATGTTCTGGAAGGCCGTCAAGGGCTACTGGGAGCGCTTCCCCGAGTGGACCCGTGACAACGCCAACTACGAGTACTTTATCATTTCCAACATCGTGACTGGCTACAGCTTCACCATGGCTCCCTGGTTCGCTCCGGGCATGACTGTTACGCAGCTCAAGGCTCTTGTCGCTCCCATGTTCGCCGAGTGGGCCGAGATCGGCATCGAGGTTGAGCCTGTCTACAAGCAGTACGACGACTTCTACCCAGCTTGGCAGGGATCGTTCCCTCTGGAGCCCTGGGGTTCTTCCACCATTCGCCAGGCCAGCCGTCTCTTCCCTGTCAGTAACTGGGCGAACGACACCATCATCGAGGACACCTTCGAGGTTGTCAAGACCACCATCGAGGACGGCCTCTACTTCATCGGTTTCAACATCTTCACTGGCGTCAAGGGCTACCCCAACACCGCTGCCAACCCTGCCTGGCGTACCACCGTTCTCCACGGCATCGCTGCCGCCTTCTGGGCTGACGATGCCGACGAGGCCACCAAGAAAACTTCTTCCGACAAGCTCACCTTCGACTGGCTCGCCAAGTGGCGTGCCATCACCCCTGGATCCGGCGCTTACATGAGCGAGTGTGATTACATCGAGCCCAACTTCCAGCAGTCTTTCTGGGGTTCTAACTACGAGATGGCTCTCACTATGAAGGAGAAGTGGGATCCCCGTGAGCTCTTCTACGCCACCAACGCCGTTGGCTCGGAAAAGTGGGAGCTCCAGGAGAAGATATTTGGCAACCTTCCCAGCCAGAACAGCAAGCTTTGCCGGGCCTAAAGGGAGTCTTACGACGGTGAAAGTTAGGTGATGGACCCCCAGTTCGCATGTCTAGTATGTGATAATAGAGGTGATGTAAAAGTACATAATATTAGACAGCTTAGGCTTCTTCCTGTACATAAATTGAGTTCTAGAAGGCATTTTGTCACTTACATGTTTAATACTTTCTAGTCATAAGTAAATGTCCCATCTTCTCCCTCGGCATCTTGACATATCACTTCAATCATCACGGACCGACTGAGTAAAAAGTGTAGAACTAAGAATTATGTACACCATACTGGAGTCTTTAGGTGGGATGCTTTCTTCGTACATCTGTTGAAAATCAACTCGCTCTTGTACGCACGTGTGCCTGGAAATCTGTCGCAGGGCAACTGTCGCAGCAAGGATAAATCTCACTAAGCTGACAACTGATACACGGCCATAACGTAATATGGGAGTTGACCACTTGAACGAAAGTTGATTATCGATATATGCACGTCTATGATATTGTAAATTTGCATTGGCCATTAACTTACTGCCAAGTTCGTTGCTATACTCACTGTAACTACGTATGAGTTTTAACGTAGCTCTATTAGCATTTGCAATTATGTCTTTTATTCTATTTTTTGGTATCACTCTGTTCTCGCAGCTTGCTTGATTAATGGCTCGAATCTTGAGATTGTCCATGTTTGCTTGTCATGGTGGCGTGTGCTTTAACACGGGAGTTGATAGATTCCATGGTTCAATCATTGCCGGTATATCCTAGACTGGTATCGCACTTCGAGTATAGAGAGAATTCTTACTGTGAGGCCAAAGGGACATTCCGTAGCCTTCATCACCAGGTACGGGTCAATCGAACAGGCCCCTAAGAAACCCTTTGAGGATAAGTTCAGAATTAAAGTGATTTCAGATCCTTTACTCCGTATGCGTCTTTGATTTCAGAAACTTTGCTTCAGAGCTAAAATGCGGCTCCAAGAAGCAGAGACCAGAAGGTATAGGGTAAAATTCGCGATAAGCTTATCAGCGTGCCGCCCCACCCAAATTTTAAGCCCATCCAGCTCCAACGTCACCAACCACCATCGTTCCTCTTCCTCAATTCTGCCTTTCTCACCACATCAAAATGCCGCCCAAACGCATGACCGCGAATCCCATAAAGCCGGCGCGCTACCGGGCCGGCAAGGCCACCCGCGCCGAATCAGACTCCGACTCCGACGCCAGCGATGCCGAGGTGCCTGCCGAGCCTACTATTCCTCCCCCGCCGAAAGCCGCCAGTGCGGGAAAGATCTCGAGTAATCTGGGGAAAGTCGACTTGAATGCCCGGAGAAAAGAGGCAGAGGCTGCTGAGGAGCGCCGGATTGCGAAGGAGAAGGCCGAACGGCTGGCCGCGGAGGAAGGGTTCGTGACGGAGGAGGAGGACGAAGAGGAGAGCGAGGAGGAAGGAGATGACGATGAAGAGGAAAGCGACTCGGAGGAGGAGAGCAGCGAAGAAGAAGCTCCTAGGAGGTTAATGATCCGGCCCAAGTTTGTGCCAAAAAGCCAAAGAGGTAATGCCAAGGATCCTGCGCAAGAGGAGGAAGAGGCTCGACTCGCTGAAGAAGAGGCCCGCCGGAAAGCCGCCGACGAGCTCGTCGAAGAGCAGATAAAGAAAGACCTTGCCGCACGCGCGGCCGGAAAGAAACACTGGGATGATGAGGAGAACGAGGACTCGGACGTCGACACGACAGACGGGCTCGACCCAGAGGCCGAGGAGGCGGCTTGGCGTGTCCGCGAGCTGAAGCGCCTAAAGCGCGCCCGCTCCGCCATTGAGGAGCGCGAGGCCGAGCTCGCCGAAGTCGAACGCCGGCGCAACCTGACCGAGGAGGAGCGACAGGCCGAGGACAACGAGTTCCTCGCCAAACAGCAGGACGAGAAGGACGCCAAGGGCAAGATGAGTTACATGCAGCGCTACTTCCACAAGGGCGCATTCTACCAGGACGAGGCCAAGGACGCCGGGCTCGACAAGCGCGACCTCATGGGCACCCGCATCGCCGATGACGTGCGCAACCGTGAGGCCCTGCCCGAGTTTCTGCAGCGCCGCGACATGGCCAAGCTCGGTCGCAAGGGCGCCACCAAGTACCGGGACATGCGCAGCGAGGACACGGGGCGATGGGGCGATTCTGACGACCGACGGAGGAAGGGTGGGCGCTTCGACGGCGACGAGAGATTCCAACCCGACGATGACCGCTTCAGGTCCGACGACCGAGGGGCAAAAGGCGCAAATGCGATCCCGTTGGGCGACCGGCGTGACGACCACAGGAGGGATGACCGGCGACAGAGGGACAGGGAGGATCACAGCCGCAGAGACGACGACGATGGATACCGCCGGCGGAAAACACGGTCTCGCTCACGGTCGCGCTCGCCACGGCGCGACAGCGACAGAGAAAACCACCAGAGTCGTCGTAAGCGCAGCACATCACGCGATGATCGGTACGATAGCGATAAGAGACGCAAAGTGGACGCTAGATAGGACGGGCCGACGGCGGCGATGTATAACCATTAATGAAATACCCAACAACGCACAACCTGCCGTGCCATGAAGACTCCATTTCTTTTTCGTTCATCGTTACATTACATACAAACCATATCAAGCTAGTCTTGTCGTTTCCCCGTGCTCTTGTTTATATCCTCACGATCTCGACTCGCGCTCGGTCGAAGACCTTATGGCTGACCATCTCGCTTTCGCTCTCGATTGGGGGAGGGTATAGCGTCATGCGCGCGTACGTGCCTGCGCCGCGGCGCTTTGAGAGGTAGCCTGGGTTGATGATGAGGACACTGTCGATGACCTGAGGGCATTGTTAGCATGAGAAGGATGCAAGGAAGACCTGTGGGGGTTCACCTTTGCAAACGGAGGTAGTAAGCTGGGCACCATCATGACGTCTGGCCGCACATTGACCATCTCACCCAGCTTGAGATAGCTCAGGTCCAACGCCGCGCCTGTGGCCACGCCGTCCTCGGTACCCGTCTTGGCTAACCTCGAGCGATCGGTCGGGGGGAACAGTGGGAAGTAATGGCGCTGCTCGACGAGGTAGCGGCACAAACGGCCCATGAGGTCGGTTGACGGCGCTCCCGTAGCGACCTCCTCGCTGCGCAGCTGGGAGAGGATATCCTGGGAGGAGAGGCCGAGAGAGAACTCGTTGATAGACAGCGTCATGGGGTTGGTGACGATGCGGACCGCCTTGGACAGGCCGAGCTCCCTACGGGGAATGGTGTCCTGGGGCCACGAGACGTGCTTGGCGAGGACGTCGCGCACCGAGGGGATGAGCACGACGGTGAGGTGCGGGTTGGCGGAGGTGAGGCGGTTAAAGGCGGGGGAAACGAGATATCTAAATACAGTGGTCATCGTAGCTGTGTCCGGGTCGTAATTGGCCTCCTCAGGGAGATCGAAATCGCCAGTCGCAATGAGGGGGTGATCGACGTCGAGAAAGGGGCCGGTCAGGATGAGGGCGTCGGCGTATGTATCAGCGGCCTTACTGCACAGAGCGTGAAGCGGTTCGAAGTCGAGATTGTCATCAGCCGTATAAGGCCCTGACGCAAAGATAATGTTCAGGGGTGCTGGGTCTGCGCCATCGTCCATGGCGTCCGGTCCGCCTCGGAGCCTCTCACGGTGCGCCTCAAGGGCGGACTGCGATGAGGCGGCGCTGGCAAGTAGAGGAATCTCGAGAATTTCGTTGACGACAAACTCTTGGCCTGACGCGTTGTTTCCCCGGAGAGCCACGATCTGGCCGGGGAAGAAGCTCCAGCTCTGGATGTTATCCATTTTGAGCGGTACTCGGAGGCCCATACCGGTGCGCCGGGACGATTCCAACACGAGTGATGCGGCATTCAGCTTTCCCTCTGTTGAATCCGAGGCAATACGCCCAACGGCCACAACCTCAGTGGTGCTCTGACTGGCGGCGCTGCCAAAGGCTGTCTCATCGAGAGTGTGATACTCCTGGACAATAGTCATAAAGTCGTCGATTCGGTCGTCGAGAATCTCGCTCGCCTCGGATAGCTTCATGGCCAGCGGCTTGTATGCCATCTTTTTCTGATCTGAGGCAGCAGTGAGTTTGACACGTGGCTCGGCGAAGGGCGCAATGGGTGGCTCGGCTGCAGCGAGGCGGTCGTTGAGGACCTCGATGACTTCTCCAGCGTTTATTCGATCGTTGAACGACTTCTCTCTGATATATGTCAGTAGCTGGTGCAAAAATAAGTATCAGTATGGTAAATATACGCAGTTCCCTTCATGGTCTTGAACTTGTCACCGGTTCCTGTCGCTGGGGAGCTCATCACCCCCCTGGGCGCGTCCATCTTCCTCTTCAACGCGCTCCCACTGCCCGGGGCACGCCCTAGCCTTCCGCCCGTTGCGGGCGTGCTAGGCATTAACCCATCCAGTATCCCAAGCATATCTCCGGCTTTTGCACCGGCCTTTGCACCGGCCCTCGGCGTGGCCATGACCTTTCGCTCGGGCTTGGCCTGGACCTGCTGGTGACTCTTCTCCAGCGCATCCTGGATGCTCTGTTTGAGGTTGCGCACGATGTCGAGCGAGACGGACTGGGCGTCGAGGTCAAGCTTGATACAGTACGACTCCCATTTGAAGTAGAGGTCTTCGGCAGACAGGTCGTGGAGGCGCAGGATCGACTCGAGCTCGCCGAGGACGTCGGGCTCTAGCGGCTTGTTCGGGGAGAAGAGGGAGTGAAGGTCGGCGGCGTCGGCCATGATGGGCGACGGGTACCTTTTGGTGGCAGGCAGTTGGTAACCTAGAGCTTTGAATTGTGAATTGTGTAATAGTTTGGTTTGAGAAGGTCGTTGCTGTGATTGTAATCCAAGTGATGCTAGATTACAGGTTGTGGTGGTTAGAGGGATGGTGGGGTCTGTTTGAGTCGCGACGGCGGACGCGTCGAATTTTCCCACCGCGTTAAGTGTAGTGTCTGCTGTACAGTCAATGCACATATCAACACTGTACGAAATACGTACTACCTTAGGTTGGTTGGGAGAATGAAAGGATCAAAGACTTTGATAGTTTGTCCACAAGGGGAAACATGAAGCAGCGCTCTGATTATAGAATCCGATTATTCTTTCATTGTAAGCTACCCATAATCGTTATATCATGCTGTGCTAGTCTAAGCACCCGCGCCTGTTCCCGCAGTTTCCAATAACTCCGTCTGTGTAAGTGTCGCAACTGGTGCGACGATGCCGTAGACAACCGTCAAAAACGCTGCGCCATGCAAAAATTGTAGTATTAAAATCATGCCCTTACTCCTCCATCTCGTCCACACGAACCCTCTGCTCGATTCCCCATTGCGCCCAGACATCCGCGGAGCCGCTGTAGTCGAATCCTAGCGAATCATCCTTGGGAGGCGAGCTTGGCATGACGGCATCCGTACTAAGGAGGTTCCCAAAGTCAATGAGAGTGCCGTGACCGGTATCCAGAGTTGGTAAGTTGCTGAGGTCCAGGTCGCCATTGCTCAGGTCAAAGGCAGGATCGGAGAGCATCTGACTAATAGTGCGGCTCAGGGGACTGTCAAAGATGCTATCGAAGTTGACCTGTTGGTTTCGAGGGCTGCGTCGCCGACTGGCACTGCCATGCACGTTGAGAGAGCCCCGAGGGGTCTTGGTAGGCGTTCGTTGAAGCTGATTGGGAGACATCAAAACGTCCCTGACAGAACGTAGAGATCGAGAAACGCTGCGGGTGATCGGGCGGTGACTAGGCGTTGGTCGCGTGGGCGTCTTGAAAGGAGTTGAGCTTGTTACAGCTTTGGCTTTGGGCGGAGGAGTTGATGGGCGAGCATGTGCTGCCGGGCTTTGAAAGAGAGCCTCCAAGTCGTCGTGCTCATTTGACGTCTCGTCATGTTCGTTGACAGCAATGTTCTCCTTCTCAACGGCTAGCTCCTTGTTTTGCCTGCACTCGGTGATTTGAATGATGTTCGCATTCACCTCCCCAAGAACCCTGGGTGAGCCGCCTTTGCGGGGAGAGGGAAAAAGGAGTCGTCTGGTGCTGCCAAGTTGTCCATCAAGGTCAATATTAATGGGGCTATGAGCGGTCCCGCTGCCTCTGGAATGAGTTGATCCCGGGTTCGAATGACTCATGTTATTGTTGTGTAGACTATCCCCAGTCGGCATTGAGGGAGGCTCGCTATCTCGAGCTTTGTTGAGGGTAGCACTCAGGCCTCCCTGGAGGAGGGCAGGTTCAGGTTGCTTGGGTGAGTATGGCTCCACAGGACCAAGAGGATCGGTGGCGAGGTTTGTCTCGGAGGCTAGGTTAGGTTGCGAATCACTTTTTGTACGAGCCTTCCTGGATCTCGAAGTGCTTTGGCCAGGAACCCGCTTGCGTCGGTCCTGTCCTAGTCGCCCGAAGCTGTTGTCCCACTTGTCCTGTGGACGATGTGATCGGTATTTGCTGACCCAGATGCCACAGGGATTGCAGAGGAGCTGCTCCAGCCAGGCACTTTTGTCGTCATCATTACATAAAGACTTCTTGATAAGTCGATAAGAAAGAGGCTTGTTCTCGTCATCTCGTTTTAGAATGTCGATGGCAGTGATTCGGCCCGGCTTCTCCGAGTACTCGACATATTCCGGGATACCGTCATGGTCCTGGACCCAGATCTTGCGCCATGTTGGAGTCTCGATGGCACCGCAGTTGGTGCAGAAGGGGGGCATTTCGCCATTGGCGATGGCTGCTTCCAACCGTTGCTTGATAGACTGCTTCTTGACCTGGTTCTTGTTGGATCTCATAGGGGGAGATGAAGGCGTTGGCAAGGCATCGCTAGGGGGGCAGGGTGCCTCGGAGTAAGCTGCTATTGATAGGTTGTGCAGTGGTGCTGACGGTCCAGGCGGGTCACTCGCAGGGATGGGCAGACTCAAGGGACCGGTGGAGTTTGAACGACGAAGGACAGTTGAAAGTTCGGTCGTGGCGCGTGGAGTATCTGCAACGGTGGACTGGGAGAGCGATGAAGGACCGGCAAGCTCACTTGCAGGTACTGTAGGAAATATTAAGGGACCTGCTGATTGAGATCGACTTAGGTGTCGTGGTGGGTTGAGGGGCTTAGGGACAGAAGCTTGCGCTGGGAGGCTGCTTTGAGGAGTCAAAGCCACTTCAGGGGCTGGTGATAGCTCAGTTAACGTCGTTTCCTTCTCATCCACAACAGACAGAACGGGCTCGGGTTCAGCAACTGCTGGTGCAGGGGCCTCGGGAATAGGGGCCGGGCTCACAGTCTTTTCAACAGCGTCGGTCGTGGGTGGAGGAGTGGGTGCAAGAGCTGGGGGCGATGGCCGTCGCGAACGCTTCGGGGCAGGATTTTGGGGACGAGGCCGGATGACGTTCTTCTTTAGAGGAGGCAGCGAGGGAGGAGCCTCAGCGGGTGGTGGTCCTGCTGGGGTCGAGGTTGGATAAGGGGTGTTGTAGTTTTGGATGTGGACCAGACCGTGGCCGTCAGGTCCAGCTTGGATCTGAAAGACCTGAGTAGGGATTCCGGTCGAGTCAGTCACCTCGATGACTTTGTGAAACGATTGATTGGCCGCAAATTGGCTCTCCTTCATCGGCTGAAGGACTGCCTCTTCGAAGAGTTCGTCGATATCAATATTCATGAATTTGGAGTCTGTTTGCTGTGGCATGGGGGGGAGCATCGGACTTGAAGGAGGAGGGCTAGATCGCACGAAGGGCACTGCTCGGGGGACCGGGGGTGATGATCCGATATCTTGGGGGCTGCCTTCGGAATAGTTTGGGGTTGGGGCGAGAGACTCAGGGGAGCGACCATCCTCCTGGCTCGGTGATAGAGGCCGTTTTGGTGGTTGTGGATATTGGCTGATGAGGTTTGGGGTGGATTCTTGTCGCATTGACGACTCCCGTCGAGGTTTGCCGTTTGGACCACCTCGGGGAGGAATATTCATCGGGCCACTTTCGGGAACAGGCGTAGGAGCACGAGGAACCTCTTGCAGATGACTGCCCCCCGCATTATCGTTGTTAACCGCAATGGGACGGAAGTTTCGGATGGATCCAGAGGTGCTGGCAGCGACCCGGAGGGATTCCGGTCCAGCAGCAAACGGATTCGGTGCGACTTTGTCAACCTTGTCGACCTTGGTGGTCTTGGTGGTCTTGGCTCTCTTCTTTGCAGGGCCTTCCTCTCCCTCGGTCCCGTCTTCATACCCTGAAGTGTTGCCCTCGACAGGTTTCTTTCGTGGCCTGCCTCGGGGTCGTCCCGTCGGCTGCTTTCTTCTCGAGCTTCTGCTAGAAGGCCGAGATGATGGCTGAACGGGCACCGTTGTTGGGTCGACGGGTACGGGTGCCACTCTCTGGATCTCCTGGGTCGCCATGCCCTGGACAGATGGGCCGAATGAATCTCGTCGGTTCATCACAGCGGGAGGGCCCTGGGATAAGGCGGGAGACGCTACACGCGAAACGTGGGCGGAATGTCCCATCTGGGGGTTCGACTGGATAAAAGAATTCCATTCCGCAGTACCAGTCGGGGTCATGACAGTTTCCATGGATCTCATGGGCTGCATATCCATGGTGGACTGGCACTCTCGGCGCTGGACTTTGGCCGCGGCGGTCAGCTTGAGCTTGACTTCGAGTGTTTCACGGTTACCGCCTCCAAAGACAGCGAGTAGGTTCTTCGTGACGCGACCGGTGACCATTTTAGGCGGATGAGCAGCCCAATCGCCGCGCATCGACTCCAACGCCCACGACAACATGCCTTGCCCCACTAATGGCGTGTCTGGTTCTGAGTAATCGAGAGCGTAGATGGTGTAGTCGCCATCCTGGCCGGCGAGCTCGGGGCTGCATTCGGTGACTGCCTGCAGGCACATACGGAGGTCCATCACGCCAATGGAGTTCTTTTCGTCGATGGGAATCGCTTGGACCTGGAGAGTGCGGGGGTATCTTGCTAGGCAGTTGTCCTTGCCGTCCTTGTCGAATGTGTAGTGGACCTTGACTGTGGCACGGGTGTTAGCCAGGCGACGAGAGTGGCAGAGGGAGGAGAAGGAGGAATCATACGGCCCATGGGTCTCACTTGGAGCCCTGAATCTTCAAATTCGTTGTTGTTTGGAGGCATGGCTTGGCCGTTGGGATTCCAGCCGCCGATGGGGGCGATGTGCATTGGCGACGCCATGGCGGTAGGTCCCTCCGGGGCAGGTGCCAGAGCGGCGTAGACTGGGAGATGGTACCAAGGCAGTTGAATTATTTGCTTGGGTAGGAAGGATTGGAAGGTATGAATAAAGGGATCGAGAAGGAAAGTGGATGTCAGATGTGGGTTTGAAGTGGTGTTGGAGGGATGGCTCGAGGGTCTTGTATGTATCAAAATTGGGAGGCGGGCGTCATGTTCGTGACGCGCCGGGAATCGCGTCGGGAAGAGGCAAGTGGGTACCACTTAAAGACGAAAGGACCCTTGGAAAACCGGCGGATGGGGGAGTGCAGGGATGAAGAGGATGTAAAGAACCCAGGATAGAGAGGTAAGAATAGGAAGTTCTAGGAGTATTTGAAATCGACCAACAACAGTAATTGCTGTAAGTCTTTGTGAGGGTTGTATGGTCAACACGGAGGGAGGTTGACGATGACGCGCTGGACGGTGTCGAACCTAGCACAGCGTAGTGGTGTGCTGCTGAGGAGGGTGGTGCGGCTTCAGTGGTTGCAGTGAGCTGTGGCAGGCGGTGGGGCACGGCGCCAGTGACGTGGGTTGGGGAGCGCAGCGGCAGCGTCGCGCCGAAGGGGAAAACACACGTGCAGGTGCAGCTCGCAGCGCACGGGGCTCCTCCCAAAAGCGGAACCGGGGGGCCCTGGGACCCTTGGGCTGGTGTTGTTCGGAGGTTGCCCCACCGGGATTTTCGGGGCAGATGCGGCCCCGCCTGTGGCTCTTGGCGCCGGATTGCCTTTGGACGCACTACCGCAAAAGGTGTCTTTTCGTTGGCTGCACCGCTGGGAAGCTGCTGCGGTCTATCGGGGTCCGTTCCGAGAACCTCTTCCACTGCGTGTTAATAAGCCGGCGGCTGCCTGCTTCTTGCGTGAGTTGTGAGTTGTGAGTTCTGAGTTCTGCTTCTCACGTGCCTGCTCCGGGCTGTCGATCTGGATTCGGAGCGTTCTCTGCCTGAGGCTTCCCTTTTCCTGGCTGTCTGGCCCTTTGTAAGATGAGATTGCTGAGAGACCGGGGGCTACCGGATAGTGGTTCGGTTGGCCACCCAACAAGCCGCTTCCCCACTGTCGAGCGAAGGTCTTTGTAGCTTTGGCGAGCCTGTGCTTTCGGCACCCAGCAACGAGTCCGGTTCGAGAGTTCGTTCGGTCGAGAGTTGGATGGGAGAAGAAAGAGAGAAGTGAGAGCGGCTGCTGCTGGTTTTTATCCAAGCTGTCCTCCTTCTCGTTGTCCCGGGGGCGGGCCCGTCCTTTTTATATCCCCGGCCTTTGCCTGAGGCCTGGCCATCTCTTGCCCCCCCAGACACCGTAGATTCCTTGCAGTTGCCGTCTCTTGTATCAGTCGAGATGGGAGATGACGCTCGAGAATCCATGCCACCATTTTTGCTCCCATTTCATCACTGCCTCGTCCTGTCTCGTGACTCCATCTCCATTTCTCTCTCTGTGCACTATCTGCTTTCACCATCTCTTTCAACCCACCCCTCCATCTCACGTAGTACGTCTCATCCCTCCCTCCATCTTTAGCCTTTCCGACCTAACCCCCAAATAAACGAGGCTGTCCGAATGCCCGCTCTTCGCTTCTTCTGGATGGATTTTGGTGGTTTTCCTCCACCCCACACGCCCTTCTCCATTCGCCACTTTTGGGCGGACGTTCGTTTTAGACGCCGCGACCATGATGCATCCCCATTTACATCGTCACCATCCACTGAAATATCATTTCCATCCAACGCAAAGACACCATCGCCATCTCACGTAGAGCTTCATGTCATCTTCATTTATCAACACATAGCATACACTACACGACACCGTCGAGCAGCGTCTTCTATTTTTACAGATTATCGCACCACATCACATGTGGCCCTCTCGGTCGGTAGGCCCTCTACAGTTTGCTGGTCGATGCCGACTCTTCTTCCACCCATCGGGCAATGCCCTGGGCATTCACCTCCGTCTTGCGGCTGATGATCTCGTTGACCACATCTGAGATGCCCTGACGACCGTTGCGCGAGACGACAACCGCTCGGGAGAGCTGTTGTGGCGTGTACTTGTTATCCTTCAGCAGCTGCTTAATCTCCTTCTCTGTAGGCACGCCCAATTTTGCGTGAGGGTACTGTGAGAAAGTCCGGTCGGTGAAGAGCTCAATGTTCTTCTTATCGTCAAATTCGAAGAAAGGCTTAGAGACGTTCTCGCTACCCACGGCCGCAAGCGACTCAGGCTTCCACACGGGCTTCTCCTTTCGCACCAGCAGCGCCGTCACGCCCTCAGTGAAGTCGTGGTGTTGCATGAACTTGGTCGCAATCTGGTGCTCCTTTTGGAAAACTTCGGCAATGTCCCACTTTCCAGCAAGGCGCATCTGCCTCAGCGCCACGTGCACCGCCGTCGGCGACCGCTTCTGCAGCGTTGCCAGCTGTTTCTGCGCCCACTCCTCAGTCGGACCCCGCTCCTCCTCCAAGGCAGCAATAATGTCGTTGATGTTGTTTTTGTTGAAGCATCGGTCAATTGCCTTGCGTACCTCACCGCCAAGGTGGATGGGCTGGTCGTAGGGAAGGCCAGTGCAGAACTCCTCAAGTGTGGCATTGACCAGAGCAAGTCGAGTAGGTAGGTCATCGCTGTCACGGAACCGCAGCTCAGCCAAGCGTGCCTCCAGATCGGGCAGGCTGGTCGAGTGCAGATAGTGGGTAGCGAGACCGGAGTAGAAGACGTTGGCGCCGGACACTCGCTCGCTGGTTAGGGCAAGATAGGTTCCGACGGATCCGTTCATTCGAGGTAGAAAAAATGAGGCACCGACGTCGGGGAAGAAGCCAATCGTCGTCTCAGGCATGGCGAATACGGTCTTTTCGGTCGCAATCCGGAAGGGTGCGTGGGCGCTGAGACCAACACCGCCGCCCATGGTGATGCCGTCCATGAAGGCAACGTAAGGCTTTTGGTATGTCGCAATGTAATGGTCGAGTTTGTATTCGAGCGCAAAGTAGTCGGCCGACTTCTTCCATCCATCCTCGCTCTGCTGGTTGTACTTGGCGAGTGCAGCTACATCGCCGCCGGCGCAGAGTGACTTCTCGCCAGCGCCCTTCATGACGATGACGTTGGCCATGTCCGACTTTTCCCACTCAACCAGTCGGGGCACAATCTTGCGAATCATTGATCCGTTCAACGAGTTGAGCTTCTTCGGTCGGTTGAGCATCACGGTCCGCAGACCATATTTACTCTCGAAAACGACATCGTTGGCCTCGTCGCCCGGTAGTTCATTCGTTGTGGTCGCTTCGGTGGATAGCTGTAGCATGGCTGTTAGAAATTGAGGCTATTTTGAGTCATCAGCAGATTTCTCACCTGTCGAGAACCTAGAGAGGAGCCCACAACCTTGGCTTGTTGCACCATACTGAAGCTGTTTCTAAAGGTCTGGCTGCTTGCAGCATTGGCAACTACGCCAGCTCGGGTTGCTAAAGTTCTGAAGGACATTACAACTCAATTGTCGATGCGCTCACGAGATCGGCATGTGCATCGAGGAAAGAGGGGGCTTTAGAGATTGCGGTGGTTGTCTGTTGAGCCGCGGCAATGCTTCTCCATCCTCCACGGCAAACCAAAATTGAATCCGAGGATAGCGGCAGCTTTCCGTGTTAAAGCCCGGCAAGCGCCTGACCTGGGTTCTGTCACCTGACCACTATCCTGACCCTTCCTGACTAAGTTGCCTGATCAGGTTGCGGGCTGGCAGCTCCACAGTTCTGTCCAATCAGACCCACTGATGTCCATTGTCAACTTTTTGAGCTTCTGGGCTTCGGCCTTCAGCCTTGCGCGCCGCATCCTCATCTCAACGACTAGAGAAACCCACCCACGATGGCATCAGACCCCAAGATTCAGTATGGCGCATTCCTCCGCAGACCTATGTGCTGGTACTAACAAGATGCTAGGGAGCTGCTCACCAAGGCACGCTCAGAGCTTACGTACGCGCCTCCCTCTACCCCCCAATCCTCCCTGCCCCGCGACGACACCGCCAGCTGACGATGACCCTTTGCAAACAGCGAGTACGAGATCGCCCAGCTCGAGGAGCATGAGTTCTCTGCAGGACCGCTCTCCATCCTCCAGACTGCCGTGCGCTCGCATGTGCAGGTCCTCATCTCCATCCGCAACAACAGAAAGCTCCTCGCCCGCGTCAAGGCCTTTGACCGACATTGCAACATGGTCCTGGAGAACGTGAAGGAGATGTGGACCGAGACACCGCGATTAGCGAATGGAAAGAAGGGCCGACCAGTGAATAAGGATCGGTTCATCAGCAAGATGTGAGTGCTGGGATATGCTCCGGACAGCGGTCGACCGCGCGAATCCCGTTAACGCCTGATGCTAACATGTGCGCAGGTTCTTGAGAGGAGATAGTGTCATCTTGGTGCTTCTGAGCTAATTTTCCGCCGTGATCTGGGGCCAGGATTTCTTTGAGGATGGATGGGATGTTTTATGTACGGTCTTCCGGGCGAGACTCACAGGGACTACATAGGCGTTGAAAACATTCTGATTTTGCGCACATTGATGACATTCCCATTTGCTCGCAACGACACAGGTTCTCATGTCCTGAATATTTCTCGCTATAATACAGCACGCTGTTCAGTTTGATTGCTGCCA
The DNA here is from genome assembly GCA_003385265.1 of Neonectria hederae. NCBI lineage: Eukaryota > Fungi > Ascomycota > Sordariomycetes > Hypocreales > Nectriaceae > Neonectria > Neonectria hederae. The sequence continues at coordinate 151,367 of QGQB01000273.1, forward strand.
GAATCCAAGCCAGCCAGTCCTAGCCCAGGCCCCCGTCGCCATATTCATTCAGTCAACCCGAGGAAGAAGCAGGCAAGGCCCCAGGCACCGGGATCAGGAACTTCCTGATATCCGCTACCTCCGACATAAACCGAGCGTCCGAGACTGGCCTGCATGCCCTTGGTCTCGTCTGCCGCCTTCCTTGCCGCTTCAGCGGCTTGCTCGACGTCGCTCGTCTGGCCCAGGACGTCGACGAAGGGGTACAGTGCGTCAACTAGGGTTCGGTCACCTGGACGCGCGGGCGTGTACTTGGAAAGGGCTTCGTTGCTCAGCTTCAGTGCCTTGTACCACACCGATGGGGATGCGTCGCCAGAACCGAGGGTGCGGAAAGCGTGGACAAGGGCATTCAGAAAGATGGCGTAGAGCGCCCCTGACGTGCCATCCATGGTGTTCTCTACGACAGATACGATAGCGGCAACGTCGACTACGACGTCGCCAGTCAAAGGATATTCGTTGATGTGTTTGAGGACCCCTGTTGATCGCATCAGTCACTACGCTTCTGTACGGCACTTGTTGAATTTGACTTACCTTCTGCGCCCCTCTTCAGGCCGATTCCACAGTCTCCATCTCCAACCACTGTATCATATCTAGTGACTTCGGGCTCGGCAGCAATGACCCGTTCAAGCGCTTTCTTTAGCCTGGACTGAGCCACAGAGGCGTTCATCTTGAGGCCACTGGGCTTGGTCTCTTGAGTGATGCTGGAGCTATCTGTCCTTGTGGCCTCGTTCTTGGCTTCCCAGGTGCTCGTTTGGATCGGTGCCGACCAACCGACAACCTCAGCAGAGGCATCGAGCAACCCTACAATGCCGGGAGCGTCAAATTTGTGAGGAACGACTTGGAGCAGGGAGATGCTGAAGCCCAACCCATTCAGGCTGGTCATAAAGGTGCCGCTGAGGGTGCGGACGGGCCGGATGCCATGCTTGGTTTCCAGCTGGCTAGCGACTTCAGCAGCGATGCCACCCAATTCGAGGACGCTCACGCCGCCGAGATTGTTTATCAAGAGAACCGTCTCGTTTGAGGAGTTGAAGTTAACGAACGCACGATCCTTGTCGTTGGGGTTCAGGAGCTGTTCAAGCATCTTGCCCACCAGCTCGGGCAGTTCCAGCTTTGACCTCTCGGATCCCGGCTCGTTGTGAATGCCCATTCCGACCTCGACTTCTTCGTCCTGTAGGCCTCCCTCGGTAGAAATGTTGCGGCCTGGAACATGGACGTGCTCCAGGCTGGCTCCCACACTCACAAGATTGGCGGCCGTCAAACGGGCGATGGAAGCAACCTCGTCTAGGGGCCTTCCCAACGCTGCCAGGGCGCCCGATATCTTGTGAACGAGCACTGTGCCCGCAATTCCACGACGTCCGACTTTTCCTGCCTTTGCGCGGCCGACGCCCACATCGTCGCCTACCACGACCATCTCGACAGCCAGTCCAGCAGCCTTGGCCTTCTCAACGGCCATGCCGAAGTTGAGCACGTCTCCAGTGTAGTTCATGACGGTAACAAGCACGCCCTTGGAGGTGTCGACACGCGAGGTAATAGCCGCACGGATTTGCTCGGCTGAAGGACTGGCGAAGATGGTGCCGGCCACCGCGGCCGAGAGCATGCCCTGGCCGACCATGCCGGCGAAGGAGGGCTCATGACCGGAGCCGCCGCCGGAGATGATGGAGACCTGGGGAGTGGCATTGGAAGAAGGGCGGCGGTAGATGATCTTGTTGTCTACATCGAGAGCGATGGACGGGTTTGTGAGAGTCAGGCTATGGAGGGCCGAAGTGACAAGGTGGGTAGGGTCGTTGACGAAGTGTTTGGCCGACATGGTTACGACTTATGAGGCGTGCTCAAGCAGAGATAGCAGACTATGAAACCAGATTCTTGGGAAATTCAAGAACAACACGGCCAGAGGCGAGTTTATGAATCAGGTGAGAGCTTGCCTCGGGGTATCGTGATGAAGTCGCCAAGAAGCGTCCTGGCCGGTAGTTGCTGCACGCAAGTGGGGGTTTTGGGGGAATCGCGGGGTTTGGTGGGACTCAACCGCATGACAGCACGCTTAAGGGCATCCAGCGATCGGCAAAATCCTGTGATGGTGGCAAGCCGGCCAGGCAGCGGACCTGTGTGAGGGGAGAATAGCCGACGGGTATGCTGTAAGGGCGGATAAGAAGGTATCCGTTCCGCGATGCTTGGCCCCGGTGTAAGTGGAGGTTTGGCACACCCGCCGCCTAAGTACAACATGGGAAATGTATGAAAGCTGGTTGAACGCTTGGCTATATCGTGAGGGAATTAAGATCAAAGTATTGTCGTACAAATTCGCAAAGCAATCCCTAGGCTAGAACCAAATTCCAAGTATCGGAGTCGGAAACCTGACTGCTTTTCCGGGCTTATCCGCCTCATCACGTTGGGGGTGAGGAACATGTCGGAACCGGAGTCATTCAGATTGATGAACAAGATTTACAAATAAGTCATTAAAAAATCTGCGAGTAAGACTTATTCAAGAAAGAGTGAGAGAAGCCTTGCTAAGTACAAGGTATATTGAGTTGCGCTGCACTGAAACTGCATAGTAGGTGGATCAATCCCAACGACGATCTTCGTACCTATAGAGCTGGTTGGTAGAGTAAAATCTAGACTGAAGCCCGAGGTCCAAATAACACGGCCAATTTATTCTAACTCATCATCATGGTTTTTTTGTTTTTTTTACTCCTCCAGGTTGTTGCCGAAAGACCTGTTCTGGCCTTGACGCATTACCCATAGAGGAGTAGAATGCGGGGTTGATGAACTAAAACTAGAATTATCACTAACAAATCAGAACCTCAAAAGCGCAGCGTTGGAGACAGTACTGACTTAATTGTCTTTGTTGATCCATGAATTTGCCCTTTGACTGTGGGTCCTGGGCATACTGTGGCGGTGCTGCACTTCGTAGGCTGTCTATACATGAGCAGAATACTGCGGTTTGTCTTACATACATACCTTAAGTAAGTTGAGAATCCTAATGCCCACAGAAATATGACCGTTAGGTGAACTGTTCCAAACTGCTGGGATCCGAGTTTCATGTAAACTCTTGTGCATACACACCTATTCTAGAGACGTGCAACTGCATTTTGATTTAATGCAAACGGAGACTTAACAAAGCCCTCTTCACAAGGCGGGTTTAACACGGCAGCAAGGTATGACAGCAACTTCACGATGCCGCATTAACGGCACGCTGTGGCAAGTGACATTTCTTTTTATAGAAAATACCGCTTTCTACGCTCAATGGGTTCTTGAGTTAGTATGTGATTCTGCATCGAACAGTATTGTCGGCGGTGAAGATCTAATCTCGTTGCTTGCAATCTAATAATGCATGCCTGGTCATTCGATCACTTCGTAACGCGAGAGATCTCAATATAGGGCTGGCTGAGAGTTGGCTCTGGGGGGTTGGGGATGTGTTGAGTAAAGTCAAAGACATTCGAACTATTGTCTAAGCCTGGACTTGTCCCATATTAAACAAGTCAAGAAAGATTCCATGGCATACTTGACTTATGGCTGATGGATTTGTTTGTCCGAATTAGGAAATTATGGTTACCGTCTCCGGCCCCACAATGCCTCCGTGGATGAAGCGGCAGAGGGATGCGTCGTACGTAACTACTCCATTAAAGGGCACCATAGTAGAAATACAAATACAGCATATGCGGGTGGTGAGCCGTAGGAAAGAAGCTAAGAAACCTTCCAGAGCCGCATTTCACTGGCGGCGGGCTTCAAACCAAAGATAATGCCAGAGGGCGACGTGGGCAGTATACGCAGATGTACGCGCGGTTGTGTATTAGCTGCAGGGGCCGTGGCGTGAGCCCCGCCGTCGGCCTTTTCCACGCGGCAGACGTTCAAACATTCCTTGACCTTTTCGACGGACGCTTCCTTAGTATTTATTCGGAGAGAATAAGGGTCCTCGGAGCTAAGGAAGACAGGAGACGCCTTGCCAAGTCTCCGAAACCGCGCCTCCCGGCTTGGCTGCGAGGGGGCCTGTTAGCAGTCGCCCCGATGTCCCGGTGACGACGAGCGAGATGAGCTGGCGGGGCAATTCATCTCTAGACAGTAGGGAGTATTGACTGCGCATGTCCGTGTCATGTTTGCCTGTCATGTTGCCCTTGCTGAGATCCTGACTAGGAGGATTGCCAAGATGTCCACTCGGCCGACCATCCGTTCACACAGACTTCATCGTTGACTTTACTAACCCTGTTATCAACTTGGACAGACAGATTTGGATGTAGCATTATCCCGCCAGCCCTACAGAACTTAATAATAGAGTATCCAGCATGGCCAACTACCAAAAAGAAGCCCCCGTAGCTTCTCAACCTCTCTACTCTGTACCGATGGAATTGTTTCACGGTCCCAATTTGCAAGCCCAGGGCCAAGCCGATCCTCGCGTAATTTGGAAACCTCCCTGGTCTGTCAGCGGACCGAGCCATTTGCACCCCTTGATTCGATGCTTGGTTCGACGGGGCCCAGACGTTGTTCGACTCCTACCACGGATTTATCATCATGCGGTGGGGGCTTGCTGGTGTCGGACGCGTGGCTGTGCAGAGCCAACCTAGCGACCCAGCAAGCATGCCTCTTCATCTGTCATGTCGTCGTCTAGAGGGAGAGAGATCTTAATCTATTTCTTTTATTAGCATTCGTCTCGGTTTCTTCCGCCTTTGCCTCCTTCGTACCTGCTCTTTCGTATCTGCTTCTTCGCTTTTGGGTTACATTCGTTAACAAGCCATTTGTGCCTTTTACCCTACCGACGACCCATAGTCGTTCACCGGAATACGAACTTGATTTCGACATCAAATCTAATCCGGTACCGACATTGATATCCATCTGGGTCAATACAGTCTTTACAACAAAAGCCTCGCTGTCCCGGAGGTTGCTGAAACCTCCGTGACTTATACGCCAACATGAGATCATTACTGCAGACAACATCACTAGCCTTAGGCCTATGGGGGGCTTCTGTCAGTGCCATCGATGTGACATGGACTGATGATTGTAAGTTGAACTTCCTAAGGTCAAGATGTCTGTGCTAATAAGAGAAATAGCATCCGTCAAGGAGGCTGCTGGAACCATCGCCTACGGTCTGGTAAAGTACTACACGGGTAACAACACTGGCGATGTCCCTGGCAACCTTCCAGATCCTTACTACTGTACACCACCCCGACAAAGAAGCTCGTCAACTATCGCTAATCGATTTCAGGGTGGGAGGCTGGTGCCATGTTCGGTGCCCTTGTTGACTACTGGTGGATGACGGATGACGACTCCTACAACAACATCACCTCGGCGGGTTTACTGCACCAAGCAGGAGATGACAAGGATTTTATGCCGACGAACCAGACCAGGACCGAAGGAAACGACGACCAAGGCTTCTGGGCCATGGCCGCCATGTCCGCCGCGGAGCGCAAGTTCCCAGACCCTCCGGATGACGAACCGCAGTGGCTCGCCCTCGCGCAGGCCGTCTTCAACGAGTACGCCAGCCGCTGGGACACGGAGCACTGCGACGGCGGCATGCGGTGGCAGATCTTCACCTTCAACTCGGGCTACAACTACAAGAACACCATTTCTAACGGCTGCTTCTTCAACATCGCCGCACGCCTCGCCCGCTACACTGGCAACGACACGTACGCGGACTGGGCCGCCAAGATCTGGAAGTGGGAACAGGGCGCCGGGCTCATCACGGACGCATACAAGGTCTACGACGGCGTGACCGTCGGCGATACCAACTGCAGCTCCGTCGACACGGCGCAGTGGAGTTACAACGCCGGCATCTTCCTCTACGGCGCCTCGGTCATGTACAACCTCACCGAGAGCAAAACATGGAAGACGCGCATGGATGGCATGTTGAGCGAGATCATGACTCTGTTTGTCAAGAACGACATCATATTCGAGCACTTCTGCGAGCTGAACGACCAGTGCAACCAGGACCAGCAGAGTTTCAAGGGATATCTGGGACGCTGGCTGGCGGCCACAACGCAGATGGCGCCCTATACGTACGAAACGATATATCCGCTGCTGCTGACGACTGCGAAAGCGGCCGTGGCGGTGTGCACGGGGACGGACTCCGGCTTCAAGGGCCACGCGGGCACGGCATGCGGGTTCAGCTGGCTGACAACGACGTACGACAACATGGTGGGCGTGGGCTCGCAGATGAATGCAATGTCCATGGTCATTTATACACTGGTCGCGAAGGGGAGCACGCCGGTGACGTCTTCGACGGGTGGAACGTCGGAGGGCAACGCAGATGCGGGAAACAAGGAATCGGACAATGTGAATAAGCATCAAAGTAAGATCACGACGGCGGATAGGGCGGGAGCTGCCATATTGACGATACTCATGTGTGGGGGAGTCCTGGGAGGAGCCGTATTTGTGTCCGCGTAAGAAGGGGGAGAGAATCTGCATACAAGCCTGGAGCTTACGGCGTTTCTTGGTGTTTAAGGGTTAACCGTTGAAGTCCCATTTAGATTATGTACTATTATATTGAACAGATAGCGTGGAGAACTCTGTAGACATTTGTATTAGAGACAAAAGATACTTTTTCGAGAAAACTATGGTGGTATGGTTCCATTGACCGGCTTATGAGGAGCTTTAATGCTTTAGTTTGTGATTGAATCGCATAGGTTCCCCGTCATCTCGGAAAAGATGGGCGACACGTAATGCTGACAGATACCGAGTTATGAGGGAGTTTCTGATGCCCTCAAGTTAGAGCTAATAGTATCAAGTATGGAGTTGGGTAGGATATTTGTTGTATGCTGCTGTTCCTTCTTAATCTCTTATTCAAACCGAGAAGACTTTGGCTGTTAACATATGAAATAGTATATGTGACAACATGAACCTTGAAGAAGGTACTATAATAAATGAATCATAACTCGTTGCCGTGTTTCCAAAACTCCCAAGACCATCATCGGGCTCGGAACCTCGTTCCAATGCCTGGAATATTACATCTGATACTCCCAATGGCTCGTACAAGCTTCAAAATTGAAGGATATCCGTTGAGTATATCGCACGTCTTCGTACGTCAAGATATAGTCAACCCAATAGCCAAAACCGCATCATCTTAGACATCCTTCTCGATGTTCCCCTTTTCGTCCCTTGACATCCTTGAGTACTGCGTCTTTAGTGCAGGTGTGTCCGCATTCACTAGGGCATTCGCCCATTGGGGTTCCTCCCCCTCGTTTGTTACCTTAGTTGTTACCCGGCCCATCAGTATGGGACGACAGTTGAGGTATACTGTCTCGTAGGATTTGGCGGGTACGCAGTAGGTTTCGTGGAAGATGCCAATGTGCGGGTACTTCTTCGAGTCGAACCAGTTCCAGGCTTCGCGGTGTAGAGGCTCATGTGCGAAGCGGTGCAGGCTTTCGAGGTCGCGGAAGTGGCATGTGATACCATTCGTGTTGTTGCTCTTCCGCTCGTCGGCTATCCAGGAGGATACACTTAGCAAGCCGAGGTCCTCACGGCGGTTAATGAGATCGCGCAGCATGGCGTCGAAGCGTGCGCCCATCTCCTTGACGCCAGGGGCGAGGATGCCGAGCGGGTGGTTGAACTGGGAGCCGATGTTGAAGACGACGATGGATGCATCGGCGGGCTGGGAGCCGAAGCAGCTGCTGGTGGCAGTGGGGATGGAGGGGACTTGTGCGGTGACGCGGCCGGGAACGACGTGGGTTTTGTACTCATTGGATAGGGGGCTGCGAGCCTGGAAGACGGTGGTGATGAATGAGTTGAAGAGCAGACTGATGGCGGGGACGACGGCCCAGCGAAGGGGCAGGATGGCACAGAGCACGAGTTGCAAGAGGGCACCGAGGAGCGCGATGGTGTTGAATTTGAAGGAATTTTTGATAAAGAACTGGAGAGAGACGGTTAGCCGAAATGGGCGTATTTTGGTTGGGGCTTTATGAGGCTATCTCGACTTACAAAGGTCTCGGTGGTTGGCAGAAAGGTAAGCGCTTCGGCAGTGAAGGCCAACTTGGGCTGAAACTCGGGCCGCTTCATTGTCGGGTTTGACAGCTGACGGCGACGGGTCGTTGGTTTATTCGTGTTAATTATTCGCTTGGTGATGGGTACTTTGTGACAGAGATGATCTTGTTGGTGATGACCGATGGAGCTGACCTCGACGGCTGGCTGCACCACGCCGACTTATATAGCAAAAGCCACGCCGATTCAGCAGCCCAATTATCAGTGACCCGTTTGGCATTCCCTCTGCATTGTGTCATGCATCTGTCTGATTCAGCCCCTTTCTGGCTTGCGCCGGGTCATTTTGCGCAATCGAATGCGAGCCTTCACCAAGCGGCAAAGCCTGATCCGGGGTCGCGGGGGGATCGCATTCGCACGTGCCCTTTCGCATTCGCATCCGCCAGCGAAAAGATGCATTGGATACCACCCAACGGGTTCTGCAAAGCTTACGAAGAGTCGCGCTTCTGACGACTCGGGGCTGATTGTTCCCCCGCTCATCTGCATCCTTCTGTCGCATATCTATCCGTGCGACGTCAGATGCTGCATTGCCCGCTTTAGAGATGTGGTTGTGTCCGCACTTATTTCCGAGAGATGGATGGAGGTAGGTGGTCGAGTGTATTGAATCCCTCACACGTTGGCTAATTGAACGCAGCCAGACTATTGTGCGTGTGCCCAAAAGAATGGAAGGTGATTAATAATAAATACTAAACATAGACGTACTGCTTTGATCAATGATAGTGAGATGCACCTCAGTCTCGTTTCGGTCGGGTCGGCTTGCTTCAAGTGGTGCTGCACAGGAGGGTATGACTGACTATCCGCATCCATTCATTAACTAGCGACGATTCTCATCACATCTGTCTTGTCACTCACAGATCTCTCACCCACGGCCCATCTGTTATATCTGACCCATCGTCGACTCGCACCTGTAGTAACCTCTCTTCCATCTCAGCTCCTTCGTCTTCCGTCATCGGTCTCCCGGTGCAACACACACACCGCCTTACTAGGCCCCCTTTTCCCCACTTTGCCGCATCGCCCTCTTCGGCCATCGGGCTTCGCGCATCGGCCCCAACGGACGCCATCTCCACAGCACGCCCACAGGTCCCGGCTGCCGTGGTAACCGCGAGTCTGGCATCATCTGGAACACATTTATTTCACTTGCAGCAGTCATTAGAATCCCCCTTAGTCCTTCGTCTGGCCGTTCTTAGGTGACGTAGTTGGCGGTGCGGGGGAGGAATGCATGTCCACTGATCCCGTCCCGTTCTCTCCCTCGCAAGACAGTAGTAGACTGAAGCAGAGTCAAGGCCTCATGATAACATAACTAACTCTCGGGCCGCCGTGGGGTAAGTGTTCATGATCATGATTATCACCCTCATCATCATGATATACCCCTGTGCAGATGGAGCTTGGCGCAAACCGCAAAGTCCAGTTGGTTAGCATTCGTAGCCATCACGTTTCCAGGCACATCTCGACCCCGAATTTAGAAACTCCATTGCTTTTGACATATTTGATTTAGTAATTCGAATTCAGACTCAGAATACAACGATTCTTCAGTCATCACTCATCATGGTCATTCATTATCATTATCCCAGCAAGATAACAATCGCGCACGCAACTTTAGTCTTCCCCCAGCTCGATCCAACAATGACCAAGCAATTCGCAAACAAAAACAAAAGAAATGCCTCTGCCAATGTACAATCCAATAGCCAGCGTATCCTGCGAGAATGCAAACGCCTCCAAATGGCATCCCAGTCCTCGTCTTCGTCAAAATGGTGGTCTTCGTCGCCATAACTTTGCGTTTTGTGTTCTTCTTTCTTTTGTGTGTGCAGATCGCTCTGTGTAGGTCCAATAAATCCGGTTGCGCCGTGGAAACCAAGAGGATGATTTGTTGCTTGTTATGCACTGTTTTCCTTGTTCTGAACCTGAACCGGGGCCGGGGCTTGGCGTTGGTTTTGGGGATCCATCAGGGACTTCTCCCACTCGTCCATGAGGTTCGTCGCGGTTCGCTTGATGTTGCTCGGCACAAATCGGTTGACCATGTTAGAGATATCCTCTAGCTTGGGGGAGAGAAGCGGAGAGTCGAAACCAGTCGACTTCTTCTTTCTACATAGCGAGTCAGTACATCACATGGTGAATGGATATAATAAACTGAATAAACTCACAAGGGCGTGGTGTTCTGCTCTTCCTCGTCGGGCGTGTCATCAAGCCCGCTGCTCCCCATAGTTGAGCCGCTCCAGCGTGACGTCTTGGTAGACGCAGGCGACTCCCAGTTAGACCAATCGTTGTCGTCAAGCGAATCGAGACCGAGAGGCGTCCACGAAAAGTGTTTGCCTTTAGCCTTTGGCTTCTCCTGTGGGGCGGCCTTGGTGCCTCGGACCGGGCTCGACTCAGCCGAATGGGGGGGCTCAAACACCGTGCTCACTTTGGGTCGGAGCGGGTGGTTGGGCCTGATGGTGTCCTGGTTTCCGGGCGTACCATTGCGGTAGTCAATCGCTGTGGTACGAAATTGCTGGCCCGAGATCGGCTCGTCCCCGACGGTTATCTGGCGGATGTCTTCGACGAAAGCCCTGAGGCCTAGCTTAAAGTCCTCGACGACCTGGCCAACACCTGGCACATTTTGCTGGGAGCGTGGCGCCCAGGAAGCCCGCTTGGACAAGTTGGGGTTGGTTAATTGAGCGGCCCGGCGCTCAATTGTGGGTAGTTTGACGGGTGCCTGCAGGTCCTCGTGGAGGGAAAACTCAGTATCCTTCGCCGGCGAAAGGAGAGACAGCGTTCTCGTATGGCCGCCGCGAAGGACCTTGCGTCGGCCTTGCTGCGGAGTTGAAGGCTGACTTTGCTGGAGAAGCTTTCTGCGGTCCATATCCACGCTGCGCCTTGTGGCAGATGAATCATCGTCAGTAGTCGGTGCCACAGGGCGAGTCGACTCCAGGGGGAACGGGTCACCCCTTTTGCGAGGTCCGTCCTGTGTGGTCCATTTCTTCTTGAGTTGAGTTAGCTCCGACTCGGCACGAGTCAGCTCCTCACGCAATTCCAGCACCCGTCTCTCCTGGGCAGCAATGGCAATGATAAATTCATTGGCGTCAGAAGGCGATGTGACAGCCGAGTCAATGGGCGTCGGAGGCACGGAAGTCATGGCAGAGGTAGGAGTCGGTCGGGACGGGTCGCTAGTCGGGGGGGCAATCGGGAGGGTGAGCGAGAGTCGGTTCACCTGTCGACACATGCTGGACTTGGAACGAGAGTGACCACGTCTGAAACCGGGCGCATCCTCTCTTGATATCGGGGGTGGGGGCATCGATGCTGTTGAGGCGGTGCTGTTCTGGCGACTGTGTACTGGTTCGGGCTGTTTCCCCTGGCGAGCTAGATCACGGATGGGAGCAGCGACAGGGGAAGTCGTTGTGCTTGGGCTGCTGGTGTCTGAATTGGAGTTGGCAGCCGCTGTTGGCATAATTAAATCAGCGGGCGCTCGGTCAGCGACCGAATAGCGACGACGGATCTCCTGATGCGAAGCCATAGTGACGCGGCGGTCGAAGATCTTGTTGAGAGAACGGTAGCCAAGAACCTGTCGGCGTTTGTGCAAATGAGTGGCGGAAGCACACAGGGCTCTGCGACGCCGCAGTCTGGCGGCGGCGACAACGGGCCTGGCAGCGAGTGCTTGGTGGTGGGCTTGAGTTAGATGGCGATATTCATCGAAGAAAAAGGACGAAGAACGGTGGACGGCGCAAAGTTGAAGGAGGAAACCGGGCATCAGGTAGTGATGGCGGGTAAAGACTAAGGGGAGAGATCGGTGTGGAGAGCTGGAGGCGAGTCGGTGGTGTCGCGCATTGGGGTTTGGCGCCGTGGGCGTTGGTGGACCAGTGGACCAGCGAACGGACTATGGCGTCCCAGCGGCTCTCAGCGGCTGGGGGAGAGCGAGAAGGGCCTGGGCGGACTCCGTAGTTCGTGTCTCAGGCCCTGGGCGCAATCATTGGGGATGAGTGAGCGGGCGCTTTGAGTTCTGGGAACTGAGAACCGGGGTTGGTCAGGGGGCCTTGGTCCAGGACAGGGAGACGTTATTTTGGGAGGAAGAAGGAGTGGCGGTGGGTCGACGACGACGGTGGGCTTTGCGTGCTGATAAGGAACGGTAGTATTCGCAGTGCGTAGCGAAGGACGGTAATAAGAGAATGTGGGATGGGGAGATGAGATGGACGTTTAGAAACCAAGCGAGCGTCGTCGATCAGTCATGCCAGGAACGGGATAATGATGGTGATAACGGCCGGGGCATGAATGTATGTATGGGGAGGGTTGCTGGTTGGAAGTTGGGCCGGGGAACGATGGATGATGGATGCAGGTTGAGCGAATGAATGGATGGAATGAATGAACGAGTGAACGAACGAATGACCGAGCGACCGATGGATGTGTGGAAGCCAAAAGGAAGAACCGGAAACCGAGAGACCCAACAGCAGGTCGTCGAGGACCACGAGGCCGGGTTTGTTTATATTCTCCTCGGCAGGGCCCGACCGTACCCGTATTGTGATTGTTATGATGGTCCATCGGGATGCATCCAAGCAACACAACTGAGACGCAGCTGAATGGCACCATCGACCCGGACAACCAGTTGTCGGCAGTGGATTGAGCCCCAGTCCCCGTTAGTTTCCTACGTCTCTCGATGGCTATCGCCTTAGCTGCTCATCTCGAGCCTGGTTCCGACCCGTCCGCCTCCGGCTGGTGGGCGTAACTGAGCGTAACGGTGCGTGGGCGTGTCCACATTGTCGTCCGGAGGGCCGGGCTGAACCCTCTCAGGACCCTCCCGCCCCTCAATCCCTCAGGGAGCCAGGGCCCAAAAGTGGTGAGCGTCTTCCCGAAATGATCGCTCCAAGAACCGTTGGCCAGCCAGAAGGCGACCCATCGTGGGTGTTTCCATTGGCTGCTTGCAGTTCCTGATGTTCAAGGCCGCCTTTGGACCTGCAGCTTGCAGGACCTGCAGGACACTGTTGGGTTGCCAGTGGACGTTCCCAGAAGTGATCCCACAGGCTAGCACTCCCGCCCTACTCCGTAGTGGGCTGGGGCTTGCGGTACATAAAAGTAGTGCTGTGTCTGCGGTGTCTCGCTGCCGTCGAGTGGAAGCATGACAAGCAATCAACAGACCTGAATCAAGCAGCCCCAGCGACGGCGTAGCGGTGGTGCAAGGGCTGCATCAGCAATTAAGCTGTAACCGTGCAGCAAAGGCCGGCTAGCCCCAATTTCCGCCGAAATTAGTAGCCAATTGACCTTGCCGACGTGTTTCATCCGCCCTTGTCACCGGGCCTGCACGTGCAGGTCATGCCTTCAAGTTCAAGTTTGCTTTGTCTCATTCCATTCTTAAAGTTGGCCCCGCTGATGTCAGCGAGTGAACAGTGGACAGATTCGATGGATGGCTCCAAAAGAGCAATGACAAGCTGCATACTTACCCATTAAGATCATGTGACTTCCTGTCAGGGTCGCGTACCCTACCTCCGCTCCAGCAGGTCCCACTTTGGCCGCATTTAGACGTGCACGTTATGATCAGCTTGGCACTTTCACCAGGCAGCTCAGATCCAACTACGAATGGTCTGCCCAGGGATGGGGTCATTCTGCTCAATCGCCTTTGCTGCCTGCGGCTGTGCCTCTCCATCTCTCTTTGAATAGACGGCCTTCACACCTGGAATCCTTTAAATCAGACACGCCAGGCCCCTCGGCTGCACACATCCTATCAAAGTCACTGACATCCTTCGCCATTGACATACAATGCCGCTGCCCTTTGCTCTAGTTTGCGAACTACTTGATTCATCGCACAAACTCTCGGTAGCTCGCAAGAGCAACGTACGCGTTGTGACAGGGTGGTTTACGCGGCATCAAGACCGCATCAACGCCCACGATACAAATCTGGCCGCTCTTTTATCCACCTTACTTCCAGAGAAGAGGTCAGATCGAGTCTACTGCATCCAGGCAACAAGGCTTGAGAAAATCATTGGACGGGCGTTCTTTTTGGGGTCTTCTCGTATTGCGGAGTTATCGCAGTATCGGCAACCTGGGCGAGGTGATGACCTCGCCGTTTGCGTCTCTCGAATCCTCACCGTTACTGTGAGTAGTAGCTTATCATCCAACGGACTAGCTGTGGCTAATGGTTATCCAGCCAAATCCTTCGTTTGACAAGCAAGATCAGGTCACAGTCGAAGAAATTGACGAGATCCTACAATCTCTTGCATCAAAAGTGAAATGGAGTTCCCCCATCATCCGCACATCCCAGGCATCATTCACTCAGAGCAACCGAGGTGACCTTGAAAGGGTCTACAGACGCTTGAATGCAATCGAGGCCAAGTGGTTCACCAGACTCATCCTCAAGGACTACCAACCTCTAGTTCTAGACCCTCATCTGATATACCGCCTTTGCGACCCGATCCTCCCATCGGTCCTTAAAATCTACGATGACTTTTTTACTGCCATAAATGCTGTTCAGGCCATCAGGGCAAGGCTCTTGCCTAACAGGGCACGTAAGACATCCCGAGCGCAAATCCTCAGTTCCGTTAAGCCTCAACTTGGAGTCAAGGTGGGCAGGCAACCCTGGTTGAAAGGACGTAGCATCAAGCATTGTCTTGACGTGGGCCACGGGAGGATGAGCGTTGAAGAGAAAATGGACGGGGAGTATTGCCAGATTCATATCGACCTTAGTAAAGGCAAGCATTGCATACAGATTTTTTCCAAGAGCGGCAAGGATAGCACTGAGGATAGAGAGGCGCTTCATGGGTGTGTGCATTCCTTTTTTTGCATGTAGCACAACTAACTTCAGAGACAGGATTGTTTTGGAGTCACTGAAAATTGGACACCCCGACTCAAGGGTCACGAATGGGTGCATCTTGGAGGGTGAATTACTTGTATATGACGATTCCGTATGTTGAGACAAACCCGCTGCGAAGCCTACCTAACACTTAACAGCAACAGAAAATTCTCCCCTTTCACAAGATACGGAAGCATGTATCCCGCAGAGGCCGTTTCATGAATACAGAGCAGGACTCCCTGTAAGGCAGACTTTGCGTTTTACTTTATAAAGACACTAACATCACCAGACCCGGGCCTCATGAACATTTAATGATAGTGTATTACGACATAATACTCCTAGACGACCAGTCTCTCATCAATGTTCCTCATTCGGAGAGGTTCAAGCTTCTCTCTGATTTGATTGTCTTTCGAAAGGGTTGGGCAGAGCTTATTCAGCGCGAGGTCATCGACTTCAATCACCCCTTAGGTCCATCCAACCTGCGAAAAGTATTCGCCAAGGCCATCGTGGGCAAAAGGGAAGGCCTCGTACTGAAGCCCGATGACCCATATTTTGACTTTGCCGATGTTCGGCGGCCATTCTCAAGTTGTTGCATCAAACTCAAGAAAGAATACATAGGCAATTTTGGAGACGTTGGGGACTTTGCGGTTGTAGGAGCTCGATACGATCCCAACAAGGCAAAAGGATATCGAATCATGGACCTGAAATGGACTCATTTCTATCTGGGCTGTCTTGACAATAGAGAGGCCGTCAAGAGGTGGAACTCGAAGCCTGAGTTTACCGTGGTAAATGTGGTGGAACTCAACGAGACAATGCTTCGAGACGTTGTCACCTATGCGAATCCGTTACCTGTTCCCACAAGCGAGAACTCCCAGCTCAAGCTCAAGCTTACCATAGGCGTTGAACAAGGTGCGCCGCTGACGGTCGTTTTCACTAATCCCTTGGTGTTTGACCTGAGATGCTTCAGCTTTGATAAGGTAGGGAACACGGGGTTCTGGAGTCTGCGCTTTCCGATGGTGTCCAAAGTTCACTTTGATCGGGACTTTACAGACGCCGTTTCTTTTGAGCAGCTTCAAGAGATGGCGAAAGAGGCCACTATGACAAATGAATTGGAGGATAGCCAAGAGAACCTCCAGTGGATCGCAAGGCTAGAAGGTGCAGATCCCCGAGGAATCGCGGTCGATGCCATCAGCCAGCTCACCGTGACAACGATGCCGACACCGTCACCTCGAAATCGTTCCCAAAGTTCAAGGGTGACCTGGACTCCGACATCGCCTATCACTACTAGACTTTTGCCCGGTGCCCTAGAGAACGTTTCTCGGGATCCAGCCGTTGTACAGATTTCACCGGTCGCAACAACTATCACGCCCCCAACTTCATCTGCACCGGCTATTCCGGCTCCCTCACCGGCCGACAAACCCGTTGGGTGCAAACGCATCCCCCCTCAAACCAAATTGCCATCATGCAAACGACAAAAGCCCATGCAATGTTTGGCCCGAACTCATTCGGAGCGAACACCCAAGCACGTTTCCTCGCAAACCCGCAAACCTCTGACAGATGTAAAAGGCAACTCCCAGTCAGCTCCTTCGTCTTTTTTATCCATGCCGCCTCGGAACCCAGAGGCTGAGCCCGACATAATCGATCTCACTTCGTCACCAGAGGCTAAGCACGAAGTAATCGACCTCACTTCATCACCAGAGGCATCTTTCACGACCGCTGCTACGACGGGGCTTCGCTCTTCGCAAGTTACTCGGCCCTCTTCTCCGATGTCGGATACTACAGCTCTCGCAACACCTAACAGAGATAGTCAGCAAGCTGACAATGACGAGTCGCCGCTCATGGCAGACCAACGGAAAGTAGTGCCATCCAAAATCCCGGTCCAGGCAAGAGTGTTTTCAGCTACTCCCGTGAGAATCAGCTGCTACTATGCTGGTAGCACTTGCGGCCTTGCAAAAAAGGTCATACTGATACCCTCAGCTGTCTTGGATAGCTCAAAGGACATAAAACCCCTTCTTCGGCAGCATGGCATCAACGATCCTATTGTGGAGCTTGAGAGTTGGCTCGAACAGGACAGAGTGAAAGCCCTTAGTAGCCAACATTGGGAGCCTAGCCCAGACACGATGTTACTTGTGGACAGCTTGGGGCAGCAAGCAGAGACCAAGGCTCTCCTCCAATCTTTTGAAGAGAAGAGGGCTTCGCTTCCAGACGAAAGGCGCGAGTGGATAGCTGTTCAGGACTGGCGGGTGCTGAAGTACGTCACGATCATGGAGGACGAGAATGTCACGCCGAAATATTATGATGGGTGGCATGATCCATGGAGACGGTGGTATTGTGGAATTGTTTAGTGAAAGCCAAGAATAACAGGAACTTACTTACGAATTAGATAATGATTCAAACGTATTTTGTTGGGTTGAAACCTTGGTCATTTGGGTCTATGATTTCTTATCATACAGGTCGCCGTAGCTCTCCTTAAGCCGCATAAAGAGGTGCTCGTCGGCGGTCATAACCTTCCTCTCAGCATAAGGGTTCGCATTCGGTGTTCCCTTGGATGGCACGAAACTCTTCACCCGCTCACTGGGGACGGGTTCCAAGGGAACCGACCCTACGGGATGGCAGAAGTATGCAATAGAGTACCTCGGACCATTGCTTGTTTCCCCCTTTACGCTCGCACTCCCATCCGCCGGGAAGACGACTCGGTGGACCGTGCTCCTGAACAGGCCGTTGGTCCAGTATGAGAGCAGGTCGCCGATGTTGATGAGAATCGGCGGGCTAGGATCATCCTCGGTACCGGGTGGGCAGACAGGTACAGGCGCCCAGATGTTCTCCTTTGTAAGCACCTCGAGTCCTGCTTGGCCCTTCAGGCGGAAGAGGAGAGTAACAGAACCGTAGTCTGAATGAGCCCCGGCCCGAACATCGTCAGCGGAATGCGCTGTGGCATTTGCGGGTGGGTAGCGCAGGAGACGGAGGATAGAGCCAGAGGGACCGTTGGCGGTGTTGTGAGCGGAGGAGAAGAAGGTATCAACCTAGACAGATCAGAGTGAGTTTATTCTCATGAAGTCTGGGAACGGGGGAGGTGACTTACACCGAGGCCAAGGCCCAGGAGATGGAGGAGCTTTTGGCAAAGGCTGTGGCAGGAATCGGAGAAAGCGCTGATTTGGGGCTCGTCCGGGAGGATGGGAGAGGGGAGCGGTTGCTGAGCTTTGCCGTTGATGAATTCGCCAAAGTTGAAAGCTCTGAATGAGATGCATGAGTGACTGTCTCGTGTTAAGTGTGGGGAAGGGTGTGTGGATATTTTACTCTTTGTAGTCTCCGACCTGGTTAAAAGTCCATCAGCATCAGAATAAATAGATACGGCGAGGACCGAAAGAACCGAAAGACATTAAAAGTATGCTTACCTTTTGGTTCTTTGGATCCAGTGTCTCAGAGTGCATCCCCGACCATCCCCGGTTGTTAGTCTGAATAGTGCACTTCTGTTTCTCCTCTACCGGACAATCAAATGTCTTTCTCGACTGACGAAGCATCTAAGTTAGCGACGGGTCATTTGTCGTAGGTATTCTATTCCCAGGCGAGCGACTCACGAGAGCGAACGCCCCGTCGATATCCTCAGCCGAAATGTCGCGGCCCAGGTTTCGAATGTAGATGAAGCCATGCTCTTCTGCGGCGTCCACAAGCTGCCGTGCTATCTCCTCCTGGGCCACATCCGGGGCGGAGATGTCGATGATTGGGATCTTCGCAGTGGTGGCCATTGTTCCTATGATGCGAAGGAGGGGAGTTGGATGAGACGTTGGAGGATATGGTGCCTTTTATATCGAGATAAGCGTGTCATCATCGGCCGGGTTCGGCCGAGAGTTCTGTGTGATGTCTGTCTGTGGGTGCAGCGATATAGCGCTTGATTGATTGGTGGGCGGGGGCGCTTCGGTGAGCCTGAGCCGACGGTGGCTTGCGGGATGTTGAGATTACTCGAATATGTAGCAACGACGAATACCAATACAGACAGAGCTTGAAGATGAGATATGACGTCTTACCTAGGTTATTTTGTCAATTTAAACCTAAGGTAGCTCTAAGGTAGCTCCAAGTCTGCAACGCCTAGGACGCAAGTGTGGTGAGAGCTGAGCCACATGCCTCGGTGAAGTTCGGTGAGTCGAATTGGGATTCGCTCTGGCTCACACCGCCACAGCACAAACCCCAAACCCCCAAAGCTCAAGCCACACTCACAAGCAGCAGCGCCAGCGGGCAGGGCTTGCTTGCTTGCTCGTGGTGCTCGTTGTTGGGACGAAGACAGGGAAACCGACATGTGGGCTTTAAAACAGGCACGTCTGTCCGCAGTGCTACAGGTACATTAGTGAGTTACACATTACCCATTATAAATCAATTCGGTACTTGTAGGCACTACTGCCCCAGCCTTCATTGTTCCCTCTGGTTTGCTTCCCTTCATTGTTGTACTCCGTAACTCGCCAAACTTTCCTGTCCAAGATAACTGCACTCCAAGTCGCACTCTCCTAACATTAGCCTCTCACACATCTCGAAACCTCAACCTCCTTCCTTGCAAAGGGAAAAAAAAAGGATCGATTTATTTCGTCACTTTATCCCCCTGCTCTGCGTTCTTCTCTCTTTCCTCTCACTCCCACCTCACGCCGCCGTCCACCCGCAACTCCCTCTACCTCCACCTCCACCGTGCCTTCCCCCAAAAAGGCCCCGCCGCCTCCTTCCTCCCTAGAGCTGCGCCGCTCCTTTCCCTCCAGCTCCTTCCCAGGTTTCGTGCTGTGGCTGCTCTGCTTCCTCCAACCCCGCCATCGCCCATCCCGTCGCTGGTCTTTGTCTTTCTTTGGTTTGGTTTGCCCACCAACAAACCAGCTCCGTTCCCTTTTAGCCCCCCCGTCGAACGACTGAACCCGACCCTTGTTCCGGATCGCCCTCTCCTGAAAATATTCCCCGGCTGCCGCTTTTCGACACCGGCAACTCGTCGAGATCCACGGGCGCCTGAGTCTGAGTCTGAGTCTGGGTCGCAGTTAGCTGTGAGCTTGAGCTGTTCGCGATGCCGTGTGAGTCTGAGCCCTGGTCTTGTGTCTTTCGCTGCGTGTCTGGCGTTGTGAGGCCGCCCAACGCCTCGTTGGGGCCGCTGTCTCCTAGGTGTGGCCAGCTTGCCAACATCGACACCCAGTTGTGTGAGCTTCAACCAAACGCAGCTAGCTCCAACAAAAGGCCTTTGCCTTCTAGAAAAGCTGCCATGGCGGATCCAAGCTCAATTGTAGCTTCGCCTGCGGTTGACGAGCTTTGCCCGCCTCTGCGCGCTGGCCTAAACTCTTAAGCGCCGTGTCGGGTCGTCGCCTCAGACAACCTCCCCTGGCCCCAACACGCAGACGATAGCTTCCACTGGTGGGACATGAACTGACCGCTCATCTAGTCCTTGTTGAGGATTCCTGGATTAATGACCAGGCTTCGTACGTGATTGCTGGAGTTCTGACCCCCGGTTGAGCTTTTGCGCTGACTCTGCGTCATAGCACCCACGACATTTCTGAACTCGAGCAATGCGCCCTTGCCGTCGATGCGACCTACTACCTCAGCCAGCTCCTCGATAACTCGCCCGCCCACGAACCTCTTCTCTCCGCGCTCGGCGGCCTGACCGGCATCATACCACACATTAACGAGAACCTCGACCTCTGGGAGAAGCACAACATCACCCCCTTCTTCATCTTCGACGGCCAGTCCGTGACCGGACAGGATGACATCTCCCTCGAACGCGGCCTCAAGGCCAATAAGAAGACGGACGAGGCCTGGAACTTGTACTCTCAGACGGCGGCCGAGGAGGCTGTAACCACTTTTGGCGCCAACCCAGGTGCGTCGACCGTTGTGGTTGTCCTTTGCGCTGTACTGACTTGGCAACATGATAGGGGCCTTTCGCATCCAGAACCTCTACCCCCTGCTCCAGGGCATCCTGAAGGACCGCGAACTCCATTTCTTGGTAGCCCCATACACTGCCTGCGCCCAGGTTCGTGCTGAATTTAGCCTTCTCCCCTTGCGATGGAGGAATTCTGACCAGGTGTAGCTCGCCTATTTTGAGATGATCGACTCCGACCAGTGTTCAGGTGTCATGGGCTCGCAGGAGCTTCTGTTGTACCCCATCAAGGATTCTGTTATTCGAAGCTTTGACTGGGATGCACAGAATGTCTCTGCCATCTCCAAGAAGAAGGTCATGCGCAGTCTTACGCCCACCGCCAGCGAGCAGAGGTTCATCGATTCTTTCCTCATGTCAGGCACATCGTTCCTCCCGCCTTTCCCCGCGCTGCTAGAGAACTCGATGTACTCTCACTACAACATCTCGACCGCCGCCAACCTCATGAGAACTTCGGAAAACAGCGTTGCCACCGCATGCGCTAGCTTCAACGACATTCTGCAGAACAAGGATCCTAACTGGCTTGACAAGTACCACAAGGCGAGAATGGTCGTCAACCACTTCGTCTACATTGCAGAGAGCGGCGAGATCCGCGTCAATGACTTTGAGCGTCTCACCAAGGACAACCATGAATTCCTTGGGCTTCAGCTTCCTGCTGAGCTCTTCCACTACCTCAACACAGGCCTAGTTGGGCCTCGCCTTCTAAGCGCCATCACACATGGTCAGATTTTGATCCAGCCAACTCTGGACGGAGTGGCTTCAGAACAGTACAAGAATTTAGTCACGAAGCAGGTGGTTCCCATCAAAGAACAAGCCCTTGCCCTCGTGATTCCCAGACTTCATCGTGGTATTCAGCACAAGACCATCAAGATGCGAGTCTGGTACGACGCTAAGTTCTCGTACATCATCAACCACCGAACATTGCAGCCCTCCCCGTCACAACTGGCAGCCAGTTGGAACGTCAAACCCAGTGATATCACCTTACCCTTTGACTTTGCTGGCCCTGTTGCTTTTGAGGTTCTGACGCTAGCCAACCCTGACTTCATCAAGAACACGTTCCCCAAAGAAAAGACTATCAAAGGTATCGATAGTACCGAGATGGTATCTTCGGTTGCGATTTGTCGATTTCTCCACCTGAGGGGTTACGTGAACGATGAGCATGCACTCACAAACTGGGGCAACGCATTGGCCACGACCATCATCCGCATCAGGGAGTTCAATGATAACAAGGATGGTGTACCTGGCGTGGATGAGGCCGTCCTGCTCGCATTCGAGCTTATTCGCTTTGGCCTGCTAAACGGAAAACACATCGAGGATCAGCCTGGCCTGCCCCGCAAGGGTACAGAGGAGGAGAAGTCAAGCTTGGTTCTCATCAGCCAGTGTGCATCGTTGTTGAAGCTGCGACACCAAGTTTATGGGTACACCGGCCCTCTTAACAAGAGCCTGCTGGCGTTCCGGTCCCTATCATCGACGGTGCGGGAAGCTGACCGTGACCTACTTGAGGCTATTGTCGCTTCAATGTTCCTTTACGCTCAGTCCAAGCGCGAAAGGGATGATCAACTGGAAATCAGCCAAAGGTAAATTGCATTCTCGCGTATAACGAGCAAAAAGCTAACTTTATTCCAGACTCCCTTTCCTGACAGAACCTGATATTGGACTTGGAATTGCAGTGCGGACATTTTTTGACGAGGATGAAGTCACTGACGACAAGGAGGCAAGAGCCACGCGGTTGCAAGAATTCCCGAAGACGTTCGTGCCATTTGCCGAGGCTCTGACGGAAGACTTCCGTACCGCCTGTAATTTTGTTGCAGCGGTCAACGAGGGCGTCCAGGAGTGCCTGAAGACAGAACTGTCGTCAACCGACCTGGTCGCCTGGGCCAGGGCACAGGAGTATCTCGACGCGAGGCCATTTTAACTGGGCAGCAAAATATGATTATGAACATGAAGTTAAATAACGAAGGGAAGGCAACGACTGAGGATACAATGTCTGCGCACAACTCCTTCGTATACCCCTCACCCAT
Organism: Neonectria hederae; assembly: GCA_003385265.1. Classification (NCBI taxonomy): domain Eukaryota; kingdom Fungi; phylum Ascomycota; class Sordariomycetes; order Hypocreales; family Nectriaceae; genus Neonectria; species Neonectria hederae. Next base: position 174,024 of record QGQB01000273.1, read on the forward strand.
GAGGCTCCTCGGCGTTGGAGAGGCAGCATAAAATTAGGTACGCAAAAGTTATGGAGCGGACGGCGGAGATGGGGAGTTGTTGCCAATTAGTTGGCCAGCTGGGGTGTGGGGATGATGTTGAGGGCTGCGACGAGGGAGGACGCAAGTCCTCGGGCAGACGCGCCGGAGTAGATGGCTACAGATGTTGGACTGGGAAGGGGATGAACAAAATGTAGCCGATCTGGCAGTTAGGCATATGAGCTGTGTCGTTGGCGCAGAGTAGCTTCACGCTAAAGTATGCCTCGACTAAATCGATCTCTCCTCTCACAGAGTGAAGTCAAGCTTATTACATCCAAGTTAAGGGTGACTAGCACTTGACAAACACGCTGAGTTTCGAATCTAATAAGCAATGGCTTAGAAGATCGTCCTCATTTGGACAACTTTGATACACGAGGCGTAGGAACTTTCTTACAAATGAGCCATGTCTAAGATTGTGGAATACTAATTCAGGGCTATACTGTATGCTAGTACTATGCCACTATGTTGCTTTTTTTCAAAATGTGTTTTACTAATATTATAATACTTAAGCTGTTTAATGAATAAGTGGCAGGTAGATAGTCTAGCTATTGCCTGGGCATTGCCTTGCACGCACATTAAACTGAGAAAGAAATTGGTAGAAGAGAACAGTGGTTGGACGCCTGCATGCAGGATCCAACTCTTAATACAACAGAAAGGAGGAAATTAGAAGGTTGACAAGTCTGAACTCGGTCCGCCCAAGGTGTCCACCTGAGTAAGTACATAGATCAGACAAGCGCATGGCAAGGCCAGCTTCGCTCTATTCATCGTTCATTATCCCATCTCCTAGTCCACTTCGGTTTACGAAATGGTGAGGACCATGGGCCCAGCCACGGTGATGTCGTCGGTCAAGACACCTTCGATGGGCGCGTCGTTGGCGAGCGAAACATACGTCACTCCCGCAATACCCTGGGGAACCTCGCAGCCGTCGGCCTCGGTGAAGGCAGTGAACTTGGTGCCGCCGGGCAGCACGCCGCCAGAGGTGAAGGCGCAGTGAGTCGCGCCGGCGGCGGCGTCGGAGGCGAGCTTGATGGACACGCCGATGGCCACGGCCTCGACGGCTTGGCCCTCGGCCATGGCGAGCGAAGAGAAGGCTTCGATGTTGAGGTTGGAGCCCTCGGGACACTCGACGATGAAGGGCGCGGCCAGCGAGAAGACGGCGCGGGGGCCCAGCGGCGTGTCCAGAGCCTGCGGGACGGCCTTCTGCTGGGCGAAGACGCGGATGGCGGTCTGATGCCGGGCCTCAACGGTGAGGATGGACCCGGCAACACCGAGGATCGCCGGATCGGCCAGCAGCGGGGCGGCGCCGAGATAGGCCGAGACGCCGACGCTCTCCAGCACGGCGGCGGTGGCGACCATGCCGGCGGCGTCGGTGAAAGCGAAGTCGTAGGTGCAGGCCTGGACGGGCTGGATGCCGCCCTGGGCGAGCGCCGACTGCAGCAGGCCGACGTGTGCGGCCTCGGTGGCGCCGATGCCCTTGAGGTCGGCGAGCGTCTGCTCGCTGAGGCCGAGGGCGGCGAAGTCGCTGTCCGGGAACTGGGCGAAGCCAGTCCTGTAGAAGGTCTCTTCGAGGTTCTCGAGGGTCAGGGCGCTGTAATAGTTGTGTTAGTCCACGGTTCCGCGAGATAGTCAACGGGGAAAGGCAAAGCAACTCACAACTGCAGGATATCAAAGTCGTTGAGGCCCATGGCCGCCGCGGCATTGCTCTGGCGCTTGGAGAGAGCCTGATACCGGAGTTGGCGTTCGGTGAACCTGAGACCAGAGGGCATCGCCGAGGCAGCGCCCGCGAGAGCCGCGACCAGGAGGGTTCTAAGCGAAAGCATAGTGGATGATGGATTGATCGATCTGAAGTTTCGGTTTTTTTTTGTTTTGTTTTCTTGTCTGTTTCCCTTGTCGGAAGTCGTGAAGAGCGAGATAATAGATCGTGAGTATATGTATGCTAAGCGTCGAACGGTGTGGTGAAAAGAGAGTGCGAAGGGCCAGCCAGCGAAGAGAAATAGGTGCGTAAGGGTATCAAGAAGAGCTTCACAAGGACATGTCCAGCGGGAAAGAGAGACTTCAAACCAAAGAGAACGGAATCGAACGAGAGATGTTGAAGTTGCAGGCCAGCTGAAGAGGGAAAAGGACCGTGGGATGAGAAGAAGATAGCCAGAGAGAAACAGATGGGAAACAGGCGCCTTCTTATGATAGCAGAGCCCACTCAGTCACCCACTCCCGCGGGCTGAGGACGGGATCGCCAAGGGAACGGCAGAATGCACCTGTGCCGACGGCTCACCGAAGATCCGTTCGTTCGTCGCGACAGCCTCAGGGAGGGGCGTGTATGTGTGTCGGCGCCAAGAACGAGCCGACGGAGCAGCGCAGTCGCAAAGACCTCCAAGGCCCTGTACGGAGCTGGGTCCTCGACACTGGCGCGCCGGAGTGAAACGCTGCCGGGCGAAGGACACGGGACGAACGAAAGCCTCCCAATACCAAGCGACGCTATAAGCCCACCCGACGTTACTATAGGCCCTACCAGCGATACTATAGGCTCTCCCCCCCCCGAGTATAGTCGCCTTCAGCCTTGAGGCAGGAAAGAAGAAGAAAAACAGGGGAGCCCCGCCCGGGCCTCACCCCATGTCCCGGCCCGTAGCTCGTCCGCCGCGCCCGAAACGCTCCTGACACACCAACGCCAGAAGCCCGGCGTCAGATATTTCGCGTGGAGGTTTGGGCCGTCTCGCTTGCTGCTGCCGAGCCGAGTGCGGAGGAGATCTTGCGTATCGGATGGGGATTCGCGAGGGAACATGTTCCATCGCACCTGGCGGAGGTTGTCTTGTACAGTAGAGAAATGGTTGTCGGCGCATGGAGACGCGGGCTTGATTGATCATGGACCGTAGAAACTACTTTCAAAACATCTCATAAACAGACTCCATCTCGACTTGTGCTCACCTTACCAACCAGCGACCGCACTCGCCCCCTCCAATTACGTCAAGTCGTGACTACGGAAAGTGAAGCGGCTCCCCCAAGTCTCTTCAGCTTCCGGTCTCCGAACTTGCAAAACCGGCCCCGCTTCTTCGAGCTTAACCAACCTTATTAATGCGCTTATGCTCATCATACCTCCCGGCTCCGTCAATCTTCCGTAATTCCACCCTCCCGGATCTCAGTCTCAGGGAGCCGAGATATTTAACCAGTAGCATTTAACCTTCATTTGAGACTAGCCTTTGGTAGATATGTGCTAGTACTGTAGTACGGTACCTAAGCCTCACACCTAGCTCCAGGGGTCCCTTAGGAAGTCTTGCTTGCAGATGAAACCTAGACCCACGAGTGACAAATCTGCTTGAACATCGTGCAGTTTCATCTTCGTCCCGTATCCGCCAGACGCCACAAGCCACCGTAAGGCATCCCTCCAGTATTTGGAGCAATCACTAGTGTAGTCATTATCTAAGGACGTGCAACAGCTTCATGTCAACATATTATGACGCGCCGTAAAGCAATTACTCAGCCAGCAGTCTCACTCCATGTGGTATTTAACGCCAACACCAACACGAACTTCACTTTCACGACCAGGCCAACTCTAATTTCGCGGAAGTCGTGACAGGGGATTTCATTTTCACTACTTCAAGCATATCTCAGCATTACCTCCGCCATTCCCATCACACCGCACCGCACCTCACCCATTGTTTGAGTATAACTGCTTCCCCACAAAATGATATACTTGTAATCCCGGCTGAGCACCATCCACGAATGGCACAGCTCATCCTCAGCAAAACATTTTTGCCTCTCTACTTCAACAAATATCCACCTTCTCTCCTATCATAGAGCGTAAGGGTTCAGCGACCGGATCGTTAGGCATCTATAGTCTTGGTTAGTACGCAATGATACATGAAAAGCAGCTAGATTCACAGGGCACTTACGGTGGGCTCTTGCTCAGGTCCGTCTTGAGGATCACGGGAACTCTCGTCATCTCCGTCACATCCTGAATATGCTCACCACCCTCCTCGCGGAGAGAGAAGAACTTGAGGTACTTCTCCTTGTTGGTCAGGCGAGTCTCCACGGCCTCAGCCACGGGTACTTTCGAGTCGGATCGGGTACGCTGAAGGCCACCGGCGTTCGACGTAGATCGAGCCGGGGATCCAGGAACGCTCTGGGTAGGGCGCTCTGCCAGAGAGGCTCCGGCCATGGCCTCGGTGACATCTGACGTATTGTCGTCGTCATCGTCGAACAAAGCATCAACATCATCGGTCGACATTGTTCCAGTCTCTGTCTGCTTGCGAGCGGCTTCCTCTTGCTCCTTTCGAGCACGCTCCGCTTCCTCGGCCTTTCGCTGAGCGGCAGCGGCATTCGATGCCCGCATAGACGCAGCATGCTTGGGTCGCTCATCCTCGGGAACGTACTTAGAGCTGGGAACATCCTTCTCCCAGTAGAGCTCGAGCACCCGCTTCTCCTTGCGGAACTCCGCCTTCTTCAGGGGCAGCTGATCACAGTGGACACGCTTCTCGAAGCCCCACTCAGGGATGAGCACATCAAAGGCGGACTCATACACGCAAACAACAATGCCTTCAGCAATAAGATCCCCGTCGGCTGCCTGGCGCTTCTTGTCCATCGTGCGGCAGGCCTCAATGTGGATACTCTGGTCCTGTGCATTCTGGGCAGAGTCCTTCTTAGTGTTGCAAGACTCGACAGTCTTGACGAGATTCTCAAGATCGTCGTTGTATTCGATCTTACCCTCGGAGAGGATGGCCTCCAGCTGACGGTGGGCAACGATGTCGGCGTACCGACGGGTCGGGCTTGTGAAATGAGTGTAAAGGGGTAGGTTTAGTGCGTAGTGCGACCACAGGTGCTTGCCACTCTTCCCAGCAATGAAGTATTTGGCTCGCTGCATCGACTTGACAAGTAGCGTCTCCATGCCCTTGCGCATGTCAGGGTCGTCAACCTGAAAGAGGCTGGTCTGAAGAGCTCCACTGCCGGTAGAGTCAATGTCGTAGCCAAGCGCAGTCATCCGCTCCACGAAAGTCTGTAGGCGTCGTGGGTTAGGAGCGGACTGGCGCCGGAGGATGGCCTTTTCAGGAAGCCCCTCAGCAAGACGCTGAGCCACATACGCGTTGGTCTTGTGCATGAGCTCTTCGACAAGCTCAAGTGCCGGGGTAGAGTCAAACAGGTTGTCTTGAACAGGGTTGTTCTCATCATCCAGTTGCTGCAGAAGACGGAGCGGGGCGATGGGCTCGCCACTGGCACCGAGTCGAGTTTCGCGGAACTTCTGAGCAACAGCGTTAAGGATCTGGAGGGTCTTGACAGGAATGGCGGTGTTCGCATAACTGGAAGGGTCGGTCAAGGCATCGTCAATTTCCTTCAGCGAGACCTTGCCAGCACTCTTGACAATACTCCTGCCGATCCAGGTGTCGCCCTCGGCGACGGATCCATTCAGGGGGTTCACACTAAAGACCACACTGACAGTCAGGCGCTCCTGGTCGGGGCCCAAGGAGCAGACCTCATTGGCCAGCTTCGCAGGCAGCAAAGCGCAGAATCGGTTGCTAAGCTGGACAGAGGTGCCACGTTTCTTGGCCTCTCGATCGACCAGTGAGTTGGGCTTCACAAAGTGAGCAATATCGGGGATGTGAATACCAATGTCAATCTTGCCATCAGGGCGGGGCTTGATGTGCACGGCGCTACCTAGCTCGGCACCGCCATTGAAATCAAAGGTGAAAGTCTGCTCATCACGGAAGTCTCGGCGGGCGGTGAGAGCAGCCTCGTCCTCTTTAGCAAGAGACCAGTCCTGTAGACCTACGCTGCGCAGAACAGCATCGGAGAATTCATCCGACGAGAAGTTGTTATCCCGAAGAAGGGCATCGGTCTCCACCTTCAGTTCGCCCATACGACCCAACTGCTCCACGAGGGTTCCGAAAGGATGGAGCGAAGTGATGGGCCAACGCTTTATGCAGGCCACGAAGATTCGATCCGCATAATCCTGGTGCTTCTCGACGAAGTCGCGAGGAGCCTGCTCGGTGGGAATAGCAATGAGGGGTACGCGCTTATCAGTAGGCTTGAACCAGACAATCTTGGGCTTCTCCTGGTGTCGGGGCTCATTTTGGCGAGAATTGCCACCGTCTCGGGCGGCCCTCTCGGCCTCTTGCTTCTCCTTGGTAGCTTGGCTGCTAGGTCGGAGAAGTCCGAGGGTTCCAGAGAACATCTGACCAGCAACACGCTCAACAACAGCGACGACGTGGCCAGCGTAAAGTGGCTTCGCCTCATCGTTAATTTCCTCCTCCTCAACAAGGAGGAGGCTCTGGCCCTCAACTTCGACATCATCATTCTTCTTCTGAGTGGGACGCTGTCGGAGACTGCCACGTCGACGGATGCCACCCTCAGGAGGGTTGGAGTCATTGTTGCTCGAGTCTCGGTTACCTTGGTTGGTGGATCCGGATCGAGCATCGGTGATGTCCTTGCGCTTCTTCTTCTCTTCCTTCTCACGTTTCTGGCCCCAGACCTCATCGACGTCAAGCAGCTCAATGGCAACAAGATCTCCCTCTAAGGCACGGTTTCGGTCCTTGCTACCGCAAATAAAAATATCGGCATCAAGAAGGCCGTCCTGAGTGGTGACGTACGCATCACTGCGGTTCTTCTTGTTGACACGGAGAATGCCGGAGACAAGCTGGCCATCACCTAGGAGGGCAGGAAGGGAGGCTTGGGGAAGATACGGAGTGAAGAGGGTCTTTCGCTGCTGTTGCTGCTGTTGCTGTCCCCCGAGCTGTCCACCATGTTGGGCACCCTGAAGGCCCATGAACTGCTGGCCATTCATCTGAGCAGCCTGCAGAGCCTGCAGCTGCCCGAGCTGCATGGGGTTCAATTGCTGCCCGTACATCTGGGGCATCATCATCTGGTTGGGCAGCTGCATAACCTGGGGTTGATTGGGGTTGTACTGGAAAGCACCGACGTTGGAGACGGACTGGTTGACGGAGCCACGAGGACGGTGGCCGGGCTGGAACCCGCCCTGTGTCTGGGCGGCGTTGCCAGCCTGGTCCTGACTCTGGGTCTGATTACGCCAGTTGCCCTCGAAGTTGCGGGATCCAGTCCGGGCGTGGCTTCCACGGCGCTGGAACTCATTGTCGACGGTGAGGTTTGCGGAACCGCCGCGACCGGCACCACGGCCATTGACGGCCATGCTCTGGCTACGGCCATGGCCACCACGTCCACCACGGTTCGAGCCTTGGGCAACGGAAATATCGGGGGTGGCCTGAGCAGGTGGCTTGGTCTGATCATCGGGCTTTTCGGCAGGGGATGCAGGGAAGGAGAAGCCGCTGGTGGTTCGCTTCTGTTGGGCGATCTCGGCGGCCTTCTTGGCGTCGGCCAGAGCCAAAGAGTGACGTCTCTGGTGACCGCCACCCGCGCCAGCGCCACCACGGCCACCTCGGGCACCTGCATTCTCACGGCCGTGACCAGCAGGAGCTTCGAAGTTGCCGAAGGTCGACCCGGAGGCACCGGCCGACGGAGCGGGGGGAGGCCCCATGCCCATGGTTGGGAGTGCCGACTGATTACGGCGATGTGACAGTGGCTGGGTCGGGGGAGCCATGTTCTGTTGTGGCATTTGGTTAGGGAACTGGAAGGCGTTTTGCGACATGTTGGCCATGGGCTGCAAAGGATTGAAGGCAACGCCGGGAGCGATGGGCTGGCCCGGGGGCATCATTCCCATGTTAACATATTGTTGATGAGTGGCTTGAATCTGCTGTTGCTGCTGCTGGAGCAATTCGATCTGCTGCTGGATGGCAAGCTGCTCCACTATGGTGAAGTCATTGTTAGTATCTGTCTCAGCTATGAATGAGTGGATGGAGGTGCCGGGGGCTGAGGTAGCATAGCAATGGGGCGAAGTTGATGATGGGTAAGTGATGCATCCACTGCGGACAGGAAAGTGAGGCTGCGAATGACGCCATGACGCAGCGAGAGGGATAGGGACACGAAGGAGAAGGGAGCAAACTCACTTCCTGGATTGGCAAACATGCTCATCAAAGGCGTCAGCTCAGAAGGGCTCCGGCGATGCGCAATGTGCAGCCTACGACCAGCAGGACCAGGGACGCCGCCAACCTGGGGCTGCTGAGTTTGTTGCTGCTGCTGTTGTTGTTGTTGCTGCGGCTGCTGCTGCTGCGGTGGCTGTTGTGCTTGCTGCTGCTGCTGCTCCATGATGGGCAGTCAGAGGCGGGTAAATACTTTACACGTCAAGGTTGAAGTCGACACGAGGATCGAGTCGTGGCAGGTTTGGTGTAATCTGATTCGGGAAGCGATGCGGCGACCGAGATGAAGGCGGGTTTCGGCGAGACCTGTTTGTTCGTTTTCAACGACGAGTATAAGTGTCAGTGTGGGTGTGGGTGTAGGTGTGAGTGCGAGTGCGGACGTTGACGATGGCGATGGCGAAGGCGATGGCGATGACGGATGGCGATGGCAAGGCGGGACAGAGTTTGCCCAAAAGGAGGGTGCGCGCGAGCTTGAGCAGAGCCAAGGAGTGTGGACAGAAAGGCGGCGATGAAGAGGCAGATGGTGTGACGACGAGAAGAGAAGAGAAGGCCGGGATAGATGGATGGAAGTCCAGCTCCTGGCGGGAAAAGAGGGGGAGAGAGAGATGGCGGGAGAGGAAGGATTGTGGATGTGAGAGTTAAGAAGCGGGAGTGCGAGTGGGAGAGAATGGATGGATATGGATGGAGAGGTGGAGGCGGAGGTGGAGGCGGAGGTTTACTCCTACGTGGGAGGAACCCGACCTACCTGCTACCTTCCCTGCCCAGGCGGGTACCTACGACGGGCTAGTACTTACTGAACCTCCACTGGGAGACCACAACTAAGCTGTGGTAGGTAAGTACCTAAGTAGGTAGGTAAGTAGGGAGGTCTCAGCCTACTTAGGGGGTTGCTCTGGAGAGCTGCTGGTCCAGGCGGGTTTAGCCCAGGTGGTGAACGAAAAGGCACGGTGTCTAAGTATAGACTATAGCAGGCAAGGTACCTAGGATAGGTGGCTTGCCGCCGAAAGATGGGGTCGACTGCCATTGCCAGACCCCTACAAGCTAAAAATCCATTAGTGGACTTTTGCTCCCCCAGGCCCTCAAAGCGAGCCCCCGATGCTCTAGCACCCCCGGGCCACCAGTGACTCGAGCAGTGAGCGGGCACTGACGCGGGCTTGGTCGGGCCGCATCAAGGTGGTTCTCGCTTTGCAACCGTTGTCTTACCACCTCCTCTTGCCTGCTACCACATTCGTACTTCATATGGATATATATCTACCTAGTATCCACATAGACCGACTGACTCTCGTACACAACCCATCAACAACATATCGTGCACCACACTGACACGAGCTGACAATGACGGTGAGATACACACACACACGTACACACGCACACACGTACACACGCATACACGCATACACGCATACACGCACACGCACACGCACACCAACATACGAATGCACACACACTTTCGCGCAGTCTTGACGGCCCGCGCGGCGAAACATTGGTCCATCTTCATAGAGGGAGGGGCAAGGATACCCTAACCAGCCTACCTTCATACAGGTAGGATTGGATCCAAGGTTTAGGGATGGATGTCTTGCGGTGGGTGGCGTTGAAGGGCGTCATCGGCAGTGGATGGAGAAGCCCTCTGTTGTTGGAGCAGTGTGCTTGTGTTGCTGCTGCCATCGAGCCCGGGCAGCGTGTCCACTCGCCCGCCGCTTGTCGCAGAGGCCCAATCTGCCCGTGGACCACGGCGCTACGACAAGACCGGGCAAGCTGTGTTGCATGGACGGGAGAACTCCACCAGGGATCCCTGAGCTACAGGTGTCTAGCAAGCGGGCCGGCGCTCGTTCCCTCTCCATGGCGGCTGGCTGCTGGCCTCTGCCTCATGGCGATGGAATCGAGGTGGACGCCGGCCACTCTGGAGGCAGTCCTGCGGCAACTGGCGTAACCGCTATGCTGCATCGCATGTGCATGCGCCATGCTCTTCTCCCTGGATGTGTTTGTGCTGCGCTGTGCTACGCTGGCTGCCCGGACATCGGAACCGCCCCCTACATACGAATACAAGCTGCATGGCCACGGCTACCCAGTGCAGTATTGCCGTCGTACGGATCGCTGGGCTGTGGAAGAGCTTTCCCCTTCGAGAGGCCAGGCCTCCTCAACCCCTGTGATAAATGACCTGCGTGATTGATTGCCTGACCCGTCCTCCACTGGCGCCAGGGGGAGAACTCCAAGGGTCACCCTCGGCTGCTGTACCATCGCATGCAACCTAGCCGACGGGCAGACAAGGGATCCGGGACTCGCTCATCAACGTCATCGAAGGGCAAGGCAAAAAAGAGACTGAGAAGTGAGTTGGAAAACTTGGTGCCGGAGCTCCTGATGCTCCTTGATCTCGTCTACGTTGTATATATATTCGTTTTCTTGGCCTCCATCCACGACTCTGCGACACCTAGATACCTTTTCAGCTGTATCCGGACGTGGTATTGTATCTTTCGGCTGCCACCACCATGTCCGTGTCAGTTAGGTCTGTTTTGTCTTCTGGCGGATCCACTCTCCATGAGCATCACCATCACACCAACCACTAACAGCAGCTCCTAGACCCAGTCGACAACATCGACAGTGTTTTGTTCGCTCTCAAGTCCGCGCTCGTCCGCCCAATTGCCCCCGCCTGTCTGTCCTTCTCCATCTACATAGTACGTCTCCCGAGGCAATCATTTGTGCAGAGAAAACCAACACGAGGCGAATCCTCTCCATCAGCCTTTCGTACTATGTACAATTCCGGGCCTCCGGAGGTCAGGCGCTCCACGGCTCCCCGTCGCTCAAATTTGCCAAATTCTCCCTGATGTGGAGTCGAGGCTTTCCTCCCTGCCCTGCCAACCTGCGTAGGGGGCGGGCCACCTGAGTCTCTGAGGTGACATCCAGACTCAAGTTGCTCTGGAGTTCCCTCCGAGTTGCTTTTCGCTCGCTCTTTCGCCGTCTTCGTCCTACCATCGCATAAGTATAAGATAGTAAGTAGTATAGCAACTCATCACCATCCGCTTCGACATTGGCCACCACCCAACTCAATGTCTAAACCCTCGTCCCTCCTCGAGCAAGCCATCCGATGTAACCTTTCAGACAAGACCCCCTGTTTTGTTTCGCCTCTCTCTCAGTCGGCCGAAGTGCCCGTGTTCCAGAACTAGTTAGCTGTGTTACCATGTTCCAGATCCCAGCTCGCCCTGTTCGAGATGTCTCCGTGATTCAGCCCGTTGTCAAGTCGTTTCCAGATCCATCAAGTTCACTACTCATCCCTCTAGTAGTGCCGGGGGGTTACGGACTTGTCGTCTCAGTCTGATGCCCAAGGCCCTCAAAGCCCTGTTTCCAAGTCTCACAGTCTCGTCGACGTCGTCCATCTAGTAATTCCGATCGGGGGAGAAATGGCACCGCCACAGGTCTGCATGTGGCGCACCCTACCCTGTTGTCCCAGGGGGCGGGACTTTATTTTAGCGGGCCGAGACCATCTTGGCACAGGTCATGCGTCTGTACGTGCCATTGTAGTGATCAACCTCGAGTCTAAACCAAATCTAAGGTCTTCATTGTCGCGGCCACATCTTCAAGGGAACTCCAGCTCTCAACACGGCCCCTTCACAGCCGTCGCTGAACGGACCGTCCCCCTTTACGGCCGCTGCCTTCTCTGGGTTTTTTTTTCCTTCGCGTTGCACAGTCTTGTCTACATCCAGCCGTTCAACTACAAATGCACGCCCGATAACGATTCAAACATCGCCCTTTGCATCTGAGAATGTCACGATCCTCGCCGGCAAAACGAACCCAATTACTCTCGAGTCCCGACCGGAATATCAAGAACACCTTCCTTCTCGATGACAGGAACAACGAGCTCAGCCATCGGGATGCCTTAGCTGCCGCCCAGCTAGAGCATGACAGGGTGCGCCAGGCCGCGATTAGGGTCTTTGAGCTCCATGAACTCAAACAAGAGCACCAGCGCATTTTGGAACAGGAACTCAAGGAAGAGGAGAGACTGAAGGCCGAAGCTCTGGTGGTTTTGGAAGAGAGGAAGCTCAGGGAGCTCAAAGCAAAGACGGTTCCGAGACCTCCTCCTGCGCCAGAACCACCAACGCCGCCTCCCCCCAAGCAGGTGACTCCAACAAGAACCAATGGCACCACTCAGGTCGGGGAATCAAAGCAGTCGGTGCCATCGACGACTCCCCCCTCGGAGATAAAAAAGCCGACTCCGGCCCCTTCACACCCTCTACCGAACAAACCACCCCCGACCAATCCATTCGCTACCGCAAAAGCCCAGCCTTCCACTCTGAGCAATCCCTTCCAGAAGCCGAATGGTGTCGCAACACCACAGCCCACTGCGGCGCCTGCGGCGCCCCCGGCCGTTGTAGCTCCGGCCGCCGCGCCAGCACCTCAACCAACACGAACACAAACAGTAGATAGATACACTTACATTCACCAGGGACTGAAGAAGCTACGTAAGGACCTACAAGCCCAGTCCAAAGCACCAGGTTCACCACTGAAAGGGAAAATGGGGACATTTCGCAGAGAGATTCGCGTATCCATTGGTCAACTGACGAGTGGAAGAGGAGCCAATGCCCAACCTGTAAGTTGTTCGAATCTGGACTGCCTTGCAGCTTACTAACATCAACTAGATTAGCAAAATCAATGCTGCTTTGAGGGAAGCTTTGGAAGGCAAGGTACCGAGTCCCCCAATCGATGTTAGCCACTTCGTGGTAGACAAGAGGGAGCCAGTCGAGGGTGCTACAAATAACGATGCAACCATGCCCTCACTGTTTATCTATCTCATAAACATTTGTGCCAAGGGCATCGTCAACCAATTCATCAACGAAGCTGGTGCGAACACCAAAGCTGCCGACCCCGTGGGCGTCTTCACCGCTCAAATTTTCTCCCAGAAGGATTTTCAGTGGCGAGAGCAATCCCTGATCGACATCCTTATGGCAAAGTACCGCATAGCTTGTCCAGTTCTGTTCGGTCATCGTGGCAACGACAGGACGGAGAGGGGGCGGATCGCTCTCGGCTGGAAGAAAGATGGTGGCTCGTGGATCACCGAGCAGAACCACAACGACCGCATGACTGGTCTCGGCGCCGGATTTGCATCTCTCTCGCTTAGAGACTTTAGCAAGACGACCAAGACCAACCCATACCCACCAACGAACTACTGGAAGGCCCTGGCCAGCATCGTCAACTCTCCCGCCAACGAAACCTCAAACACCCAGTACGTTGTGTTGCGCTCCATGATCGAGGGTCATGAACAGCGCTTTCTCAACTTCTATGGAAACGCAGCACTCGCTGCGCTGCGCCTTGCCTTAGTCGAGTTCCCCAAGAAGGCACCCAAGGACGCCAATGCAGCCGGGTCTCTACGCGCCCTTGCCGACATTCTCCAAAGCGAAGTCGGACTGGTCTTGGCTTGAAAGAATACAGTTGGTGTATTGATTTGATGACACTAGCGGAAACTAAAGAAGAAGAATATCATGTGTAGAAATTTGTAAATGGCGTTCAGGAAAGGAGATGTCATTCTCATATGAAGAAGACATCATCATCATCACTATCATCACTATCATCAGGATTGGCTGCATAGCAGGTGTTGACGGATTCGTTGGATTATGTGACGCCGTTGGAGCAACAACTCTCTTGTCCGTTACTCTCTATCTATCCTTTAGCATACAAATGTAGAAGGAAAAAAACCTACTCCTGGGTCGATGGCGGTACGAACAGTCATCCCCTACCAAACTCCGAAACCCAATATCCCAGAACAACCGTGTTTCAATAGCAGACCTATACAAAGATAGCACAAACGTGTCCATTTTTCCCCCTCGCTCACATAATCAACAAAAGCACCAGCAGCAAAATGAGGACAAAGATGAGAACGGCGATACAGCAGCTGCTGAAGCGGTCTTCATTCTTGCGTATGACGTGCTGCAGCTTGTTGGCGCCCGCCTGCAGACGGTTGGCAACGCGGTCGGCGGCATTGTCCACCTCCTCGAGCATCTCGTGCTGCTCCTCCAGCTCGCGGCCGATATCGTCGGCTTGGCGGCGCAGGTTTCCGACGGTCTGAAAGACGCCGTCTAGTTGCTCATCCTGCTCGCGCATCAACTCGACCTGCTGCTGGCGCTCGAACTGCTCGTAGTGGTCGTCGTCGCCGTCTATGGCGAAGGCGTTGGGGTCGGGCAGGTCGCTTCCGCCGGCGGCGGCTGTCTTGCGGTCGAGCTCCTCGCGCATGTCGGCGACCTCGCCGCCGACCTCCTGGACCAGGCGCTTGCGGCGGGCGACTTCGTGGGAGGAGAGGCCGAACTGCGCGGGGTTGGACTCGACAGCCTGGACGGATGCGACAAGGTCGGCGAGGTCATCGGCGAGCAGGGAGAGGGCGTTCTCGAGGTCGGAACGGGCCGAGGCGAGCTCGGGAGAGGAGGCGGTGGTGAGGGAGCGGATGCGCACGTAGGAGGAGAAGAGCGGCCGTGTCGAGGCCATCTGGGAGAGGACATCTCTGTTGGATGGATTAGGTCAGTGATGCTCAAGGATAGCGATGGAGTTGGAGATAAGTGACCCGAGGTCGGACGTGGAAACGCACTGTTGGACCTGGAGGAACGGGTCCTCGGGATTTGCGGAGGCCATTATCCTATGGTGAAAGATGCGTGTAGGCGCATCAGCCTTGCCGAGATGTGCGTAGTGGGCTCGGAGGAACAGAGGGACAGGTGGGTTGTTGAAGCTAAGTGCTATCTCAGAGGTCTAGGTTGCGACTGGAGAGGTTAGAGGGATGACGTTGCAAAGACATTACCCCTGTCAATCTGGCTACCCTACACTAAATTGCAGATTTAAATTAAGCTCATGAGTAAATGCGGAGGACACCGTGGGGCTCTCACCGAGCGATGTACACCGAGCTCACCACTCCCTCACCTGCAAAATCCACCAACCCACTAAATCGGGGATTTTGCATTTGTGCCTAGAACCCGGGACAAATCACTTCCCTCGTCAAAAGACACTGGAGTTACCTGGAATCGCTGGCTTTTAAAGACTTCTTTCAAGGGACTCTCAGCTCGTGCTGCCGCGGAATTCCTGCTGCGTTAGACCCCCGGAGGCCTATGATTGTTGGTGAGCCGAGTTGAAGAATCTAACTCACTCACTTAGGAACTATTTTATCAGGGATTTGTTACCGGAACTTGCCTCAACTTGCGAAATCGGACCCCCAAACTCAACTTCTCATCTTGTTCGTCTCTCTGCAATATCCGTCCGAGAAAAAACATATTAACCATCCTATAGGGTAGTCTCCGAGCCTAGGAACACCCAGGATGATACCCGACAAGCCACTACCGTTCAACGGCGACTATGCCTCTCCCGAGGAGTATGTCGACAGGCTGCTTGATTTTGTGAGATCATCGGAAACCTTTCAGATCCTCTCCGGCGGCGTTCATATCCTCGATTTCTTCACCATCGAACCTGGACTTTTCCACTTTGCCCTGCCAGAGGAGTGGCAGCCCTTCATGCTGTCATGCAACATCATGCAGTTGCTTGATCTTCTCATGAGGGACGATCTAGACTATCTCACTTTCGAGGATGACCAGAGACCACCAGAGAGTCTTATTGAATACATTCGGACAGTTCGAAATCTTTCACTTGGACGGTCGTTTACTCCCCGGGAGCAGAAACTCCCAGTTCTTCCGCGCCATGTGGTCGTGGGCATGAACCAAAAGAAGATCCACGAAGTCACCAATTTCGCAGACTATATTGACCGTTTGTCTGGAAATATCTCCGACCAAGGCGGTGACGAAATATCCCATTTTGTTGATTTCGGAAGCGGCCAAAACTACCTGGGTCGTGCTCTCGCCAGCGAGCCTTACAACCGACACGTCGTGGCGGTCGAGGGCCGAGAGATCAACGTGACTGCGGCAAGGGGCCTCGACATCTCGTCTGGGCTAGCCGTCAAGCCAAAAGTGATGAGGAACAAGAAGCTGTGGAACAAGATCCTCGAGACTCGCGGATCGGAAGGGCAGGGTGACCCGGATGCCCTAGCCAAGGCTATTCGTGATGTTGCCGGGGATGACGCCTTCGACTTCCGACCCGTGAGGGAACTCGAAGCAAAGTACACAGCTGAAAAAGAAAAGGGGTTTGTGCAGTACATTTCGGGGCGGCTGGACAGCGGCGATCTCGCCGACGTGATTGCACAGATCGAGAACGGGAATGCGTCTGAGGGAGAGAAGAAGGACCTCAAGCTAATGGCCGTCTCCATCCACTCCTGTGGAAATCTTTCACACTTTGGAATCAGGTCAATGGTGCTCAATCCGAATATCCAAGCTGTGGCCATTGTGGGATGCTGCTACAACCTTCTGACCGAGAAGCTGGGCCCTCCAACTTACAAGTACAAGCACTTGCGGCCGACGCTCGAGGCCATTAACGGACGCCCTACGCGAGAGTCTGAGAAGCACGACCCGCAGGGCTTCCCGATGAGCCACCGGTTCTCGACGTACCGGGAGGACGGCATCCGACTAAACATCACGGCGCGCATGATGGCATGCCAAGCACCGCACAATTGGTCAGAAAAAGACAGCGAAGGCTTCTTTTCTAGACACTTCTTCCGTGCGGTACTACAGAAGATGTTCCTCGACAAGGGTGTTGTGAAGAAGATCCGGCACTATGAGCTCGACGTCGAGCCGGACGCTGTTACGTCTTCGCCTGGCCAGGACGATGGCGAAAGCCCATTCGACATCAGCACCAATCCTGTCATCATCGGGTCGCTACGGAAGAGCTGCTACGGATCTCTCAAATCCTACGTGCGCGGAGCGGTGGAAAAACTCTCGACCAACGAAGACTATAAACAGTACGCCGAGGTGATGCGGGAGAAGATGGTAGACATGTCGGACGAGGACATTGAGCGGTATGAGACCATGTATCTGCCACGGAAAAAAGAGCTGTGCGCCGTCTGGAGTTTGATGGCGTTCAGCGCAATGGCAATTGAGTCGTTAATTGTCGCGGACCGATGGACGTTCCTCCGGGAACATGACGACCTCGTTCGTCACGCATGGGTCGAGACGGTGTTTGACTACGCGCAGAGTCCGCGAAACCTTGTTGTCGTGGGTATCAAGAAATAGACCTCGGCGACCCTTGCATGCAATACTACCCTCTCGGGTAGAACCGACTACCTCGAGCTCGCTACTATGTACGCATATGCTAGTCTAGTAGACGCTCGCTCGCTCGCTCGATGCCGCTTGAAAGAGCATGCAAAGTGTGCTGTCCTTGACAACGCCACTACCCCAGCTGTGCTGCAAAGACCGACCTAGACGCCGTAGTGAAACAAGCCCTGCTCGCCTTGGCATCGGACGTGTGGATGTGGTCAAAGCCACAGAGGTCGGCTGGGGCGGCTATTGGGCAAGCCATGGCGGTTTTTGGGTCCCGTACAGCGATGTCATGCATGAACTCCCCTTCCTCCTGTTTTGTTTGGCAGGGACGCCAGGCCGTGGGGTGGACGGATGACGGAAAGAGAGGGACGATCGGCGGTCCCTGGGCAGAGAGGCTAGTTAGTACAATGCTGCACTGTAAAGTTTAGAACCCTGACAGGCCCCTTTGTAGACAGGGGAATCGGAGCGGCAGGACAGTGATTTCGAATTGTCGTGGCCAACTGGTGGTGGAATTACGCCATGATGAGATGTAAGCCTGCTGTGTCTTTATCAGTTGCTGCCCCATCACGCCTAGCTTCCGTCCCACATGGAGCGGGACGGGGAGCCACTCTGTGCAGATAGGTATTTAAAGTCGGGCTGCTGGGAATTCCACTCAGCCGATATTTGCCGCAGGTCATGTTTGACGATGATGACTGGAGAGGAGAGATAGCTGACCAAGGAGAATGGCAACGAGACAATCTGAGGTGTAGAGTTTTTGGAACTATGTCGGACGGTACCTGTTCGCATCGGGCCGTAAATGACGCCACGACCCCTCCCTCACCGAGGCGGCGAGAGACGGTTTGCTCATCTGTATCTGGGCACGAGGGGCCAGGGAGGTGATACGTCACTGAACAACATCGTGACGAGTTGCAGCCGGAGATGCAAGGCGAGGCAAGGCAATGCAACGGCAAAGCCTCAAAGCCTCACTTGCAGATGCAGATGGACACAGTAGCACGGGCGAGCAAGTGGTGCCATTGGCAAGCCCTCTGACAAGTCGATTGACAGGGGATGAGGGGTCGATGAGGATTTGAAGAGCAAAACCGGAACACTGCCGTAAAGGCTGGGGGCGGCACGAAGTAGACGAGGGCGAGGCAGTTGTGGTTGCGCCCGTTGCAACGGTAGATGTCGTGGGGTGGCTTCCAAAAGTAGCCAAAGGGCTCGGATATCTCCATTGGCCTGTCTCCTTTCCAGCCGGTGAGTTGGTCGCTTTCGGGAGGGGGGAGCGGGTTGACTGGCCCAAGGCAGATGCAATGCGACGGCGTGGGAGCTGTTTCGAGGAGGCGCAGGGCCATTGGATCTGCTGGATGGCTCGATGGGCGATGATGGTCGATGCAGGGAGATCAGAGGTGTATGCAAAGGGTCACGGGTGCAATATGTTCCATTGCACCGCGTTCTGCATGAAGGTAAGGGTTCGTGTGTGGGTGGCCTGAAGCCTGAAGCCTGAAGCCTGAAGCCTGAAATCCGAAGGGGGAACAGCTGACATCAGCGCCGTGGTCAAAGGCGTGGGCATCGTGGGATAGCTGCGTGGGAGGTGTGGAAGCGGAAGGTCTGGGAGCAGCTTGTGGTGGCGCCTGGGCTGACCGAGGATGCCTGAAGAAGACAATGGGCTGTGGGTGTGGGCGAGGCCAAGTTTGTGACAGAATCCGTGACAAAATGCCATAATAGAGATGACCAAGGGGGCGGTATTCGAAGAGTGAACGGTAAGCCAAGCATCTACAGTAGTGTAGCGCGGTAGCAGGGTTGATGCACAAGTAGGGGAGGAGTGCTACCCTTTGTGGAGTTTATTGATGAATGTTACACCAACCGGTGAATTGTGAAAGTGACGAGTCTGAAAACTGAGGTCCATGACGTCTTGTCATTATGTGGGTAGTAGGACGGTAGAAGGGAGTTGGTGATGACACCTGGAGGTGGTGGAGGAGGCAGGTGCCTGCCTGCCTGCCGAGAAGCCCCAGAGGCATCGGGCTCGTGGAAGCAGGTACGAAGGCGTGAAGAGGGGCAACAAGCTGCGTCGTCTTCTCTGCAGTCGGGTTTCTTCCTTTGCATCACTGACATTTCATCACCATCGGGCACTTTTCATGTACAACCTCGGAGACAGACTAAGAATGAGGCCCACGCGCCAAGCATCTGTCATCCATCATCCATCATAGGTAGGACCCAAGTTCCAGTCCATGCCCATCGGCTCCCCCCACGCGACTGCTCAAGCTAGGTAGGTAGGCAGCCTGGTTCTCCGTGAGACCGTACTCTGTCCGTCGGCGTTTTGTGGTGTAATTAGTGTCCCGGGATCGCGACGCCCCACCATGACCACCTCGCTCTCCCACAACTTGCGCACAACCATGTGCCAACTGCCACCCACCATCCACCATGCGGCCGATCTTGGGTAGAACCCGTGCTGTGCGTTCTGGTCGCGCAGCTGCAGCTTCCCCCGGACGGGGAATAGGAACGGGCGGAGGGGTCGTGTTCCTGGGCTTGGCGGCCGCGCTGCCTTGAGGTTGGCTCGGGACATGTCGAGGCAGAGAGACAGACTATCGATGACTTCCCGGACAATAGGTTAAGAGACAAGACCACGCATTGTCACGACGGTAGATAACTTCACTCCCGGCGCCTAGCAACAAGTGGTATAGAGCAGACAGAACAGGTTGGCAGGTGGAGTTTTGCGGCTTGGAGAAACCAACAAAGCCATGCCATCCGATGGGCCATGCTCCGACAGCACATCGCGAGTCTGGGATGCCATCGTCAGGGACCAACTAACCTGGCCCCCGACACGCCCAGCAGGGGGGAGCGTGGGAGCCGCTGACGCCAACTGCGTCTGAGCAACTGAGTGATCAGTTGTCTTATTAGTGCAACTCGGCGATGGTACCCCCGCAATAGCCCCATATGGGCCACAGTGGAGGGCTGCTGCAGCAAGCCCGCTGCTTGTTGCAAGCTGCCCGCTTTGTTGCCGCCATCGTGGCCCTGGCAAATGGCAATCCTGGCGGCACTACGGGACCGACTACATAGTAAGGTTGTCTTTGGGCTGGTCTGTGCTCCCGCCGCTTGTGGACTTCGTCGAGTTGGTGTGCGTCGGCGGAGTCAGTCAAGGCAAAAAAGGTACCTTATTACCTCGCTGTATGCCGCAACCAGTTGCTCCAAGAGTTTAGTTAATAACAAGCGTTACCCTTATCGCCAACAGCCCAGCCGCTCTTATGCTTTCACTTTCCTGCCCATTCTATTCCTCTAGGCTATAGGCTTTAGACCCTAGGCTCTAGACTCTAGACTCGAGGCTCGAGGCAAAACCGTCTGGCCGCCTTGCATCTGCCCATATTGCCCCTCTCACATCTACCTACATACTCACCCTCCCCCCTCTCTTCTCGCCCCCCCCCCTCGTTCAAGAGAAAAATCAACTTCTTCTGCTATGCTCGTTGGCTCTCTGGCCTTTGTCAGCAGTGTTCCTCCTCTTACCCTAGCCGAACCTTCTGCGCGGCAGATCGAGGCTGGCTGACAGCCAGCGGCCAAAAGCAGATTCAGTCACATCTGCTCGGTCTTGGGTCTGGTCGCACCGAGTCATCATCGCTTCATATCCAACCCACGCCAAAAGCTGTTCACCCCAAATATATAACCTCGGAACGCGCCGTAGGACCCTGAGGTTTCCGATCAAACATTGCCTTGGACGATCATCATGAACGCCCAAATTTCCTATCTTGTAAGTTCCTGATTTCTCTCTGCCGGTGACCTCATTGGACACCCCCGGAGTCTCGGCCGTCATCGGCGTCGTCGTTTGCTGTCATGACTCGGAAGCCGACATTGTCTATTGTCTGTTCCGTGCTGCATCATGAACCCCCCATATTGAGCCAATTTTATTTGCATCATATCATGCCTTTAAATTCTAACACTTTGCTCCCTGTAGGATGGCACCTATACGCTGATCCATATCCCCCTCAACCTCTATTCGACGCTTCTCCAACCAATCCTCCGCGTCCTCCTCCCCCAGTCTCAGAGCATTCCCGGCCCCCGCGACTCGCCTTCGCCTGAATTCGAGCTCCAAGGCCTCACCTCCGACGGCCAGCATGGCTTCCTCAATATCAGCGTCACTCCCATAGAGTGCTCGCTTGTTTGCCACTCCTCTTGGGCCCAGAACGTCTTCGAGCCCGTCCTAAAAACTCTGTCTCGCGAGGCCGCAAAGACCGTCTCCATCTCGAAGGACTCGTACATGATACTCTCCGTAATCAGCGCCGGACTCGACGCCGCCGGCCGTGTTATGGAGTTGACCTCGCCACTGGCCCTGGCTGGCATCTCCCTCTTCTTCATCACCACCTACTACTCCGACTTCATCCTCGTCCCAACCAAGGAGCGCGAGAAGGTTACCCAATCGCTGCTTGCCAAAGGCTTCGAGCTTTCTGAGAATCAGTCCAATTTC
Source organism: Neonectria hederae (assembly GCA_003385265.1). Taxonomy (NCBI): domain Eukaryota; kingdom Fungi; phylum Ascomycota; class Sordariomycetes; order Hypocreales; family Nectriaceae; genus Neonectria; species Neonectria hederae. The sequence continues at coordinate 195,596 of QGQB01000273.1, forward strand.
GTCAGCCCCGGCGCTTATGGCCACAAACGCGGGCCCAGCAGAGGCAGCAGCAGTTCGCCGCCTAATACGCCTCCTCCGTCCAACGTCGCCGAGTTGCAGACCCGCACCTTCAGCCTGCTCAAGAAGCGAGACGTGGCCCCTTACATCGACGAGGGCCTCGAACTGGTCCACTGCTCGGGCCGTGAGATGTCACAGCTCTCCGCCTTCAACCACCGTCCCGCTATGAGCCGACATGCCACGGGCAACGGCCGCCGTCCGAGCTGGGCCGACAACGTCGACACGAAGCTATACACATGTATCATCTCTGCTCTCGTCTCCCAGCCGCGATTCATCTCCATCACTCTCGCCCAGGACGACCCGCCCTCGCTTCTCCTCGATAAGACGCTCCTGGACGTCTTCGGCGACTCATTGGTCGGTGACACCGATAGCTGTTTGATCCCCATCTTCCTGGACCTCGACAACCTGCCATTCGAGTCCACTGGTATCGTCTGCGGCGTTGCTGGCCGTCTTGTCCAGGACATGCAGATGGCCGCGAGCTTCGAGTTGTCATACCTTTCCACCGCCCGCGCCGGTGCTGTCATCCTTTCCGAAGAGCAATCCGTCCGCGCGCTCGGGATACTCAAGCCACTGCTTAGCAAAGAAGCATAGGCTCTTGGAGTTTGTAGATTTTCCTCTTTTGTTTTAAAAAAGTCCAGGCGGGATTGCGTTGCCATCTTTGTATAAATCAGGCAGGAAGTCATAGGTTTGGGGATCTAGGGATTGGGTCATCACGACGACATTTCGCTGTTTGTCTGTCCACGGCAAGAATGTTAGTTCTCCGGGCTATTTTGAAAGGCTCGGCGGTGGGCGGTATTTTGTCTGTTCGGCTGGCGTTGTTTGGAGGTTGCTGCTGGGTTCTGTAGCGAGATACCATCTTTATATAGCCAAGTCGGCGCTGGTGCGGTTCCAACATGGCAGTCTTTGGCTCGTCCTCTTCAAGATATGTGCCTCTCGTATGGTTCACTCTCAATGTTTAGCATCTTATGAGGGCGGTGAACCTCTCTTTTCCTCATTTCTTCTTCTTCTCCTTCTCCTTCTCCTTCTCCTCAACCAACCCGGCCCTTACGAACCCATCCCTTGCAGCAGCGTTGATAACCGCGAACCGCCTAGGCCCGAGCTTCACGCCGCCGTACCACCGCGTCACGACGACCATGGCGTCCCACACGTCCATGAGCTGCATCAGGTGCAGCAGACGCCCGCCGGCCGCCGCCTCGCCGTCGTCGTCGCAGTCCTGGAAGCTCGCGCTGCCGGGCCCGCGGATGCGCCACGCTGTCATGTTGTGTGTCGCTGAGCGGATGCGCCGGTCCGACGCCAGCAGCGCCTGCACGTGGTGCCGCGCCTGAGCCGGCGACGACACCCGCGCCACGTGTGCGACGAAGCTGGATTTGCTGTCCGTGATCACCTCGGAGAGCGTCCAGGCCGGGGGCGGGAAGGCGTCGAGCTCGGTGGCAGGGTCCGGCTCCGGCGCGGAGGGGGACTCCGCGTCTGCGGGCACCGGAGCGTCTTCCTCACTGCGGCGGGCGAAGTCCTCGACGGCGTCGAAAAGACACACCACGCCGGGCTCATAGACGGTGCCGAGGACCTCGCGGAACAGGCCCAGGTCGCGTGCACCTGCGCCTCTCTTGCCGCCGGAGCTGTGGTGCGTGGCTAGCACGGCGGGCGGACTGGCGGGGTAGTCTCTGGGGAAGCTGAGGCGCAGGGAGGAGGCATCACCGGGGAGTTTGAGGATGTAGGTTGAGGATGAGGAGTTGGAGTCGTCGTCGGCGTCGGCCGGAACGAGGCTGCCGTCGCCGTAGATGGAGTTAATGGCCTCTACCTCGTCCTGGAGCTCGTCAGACATAGAGGTGGGGTGTGAAGAGGAAGAAGTGATGGTGTTAGATGAGAGCGGCTTGAGGCAAGAGAGACATGTATGGCGTTTGATAAGTCTAGGAAGCAGGTTGAAGAGTCTGGTGGATAATTGGCTTGTATATCAAAAGAGATAGCTTTTGGTATGCTTTCATATCAAAGTACTCATGTTGCAGTGAGAATAATAACATGCGGAGGAGAGCCCCACATCCAACAACCCCGAGGAGCCCCGACCCACAGCCGGGATTTCTCCCGAATGAGGACCGACTAATGACAAGAGATACCAGTTGGTACGAAGGGGAAAAGTTGAAGTTCCGGGGCATTTGCATGCTCAAGGGCTGTCCGAGTATGGCCTCTTAGCATATGGTGAGAGACAACCTCAAAAACATCACCAAACGCTGTTGATGTCTCGTAGGAAATTCACGGTTGTACGCATGGAGACCATGGGATGGAACTTGGATATTTGCATTGCAGAACTTCAAACACAAATCGATACTGGGTCGAATACACGACACTACGCAGCAGAGCCAAAGGCTTTGAGTACCGGCCATCCTTGGACCTGTTCCTCAGCAAAAACCCATCTATAGGATCACAACAGCAAGCAATGCAACGTGTCTCAACTTGACCGCATAAGCCGTTTCTTACTCGTCCATGACGGCGGCGAACTTGTCCGTCATCTTCTGGTGGATAGCCTCGTACTAAAGGAGAATCATGTTAGCAACAGAAACTGACCGACGTCGGTGGTTAAACAAACCTTCTTGCAGATCACGTCCTCACCATCGCCGGGGACCTCGAACTTCAATTGCCGCAGCTGGGACTGGAGGTCGGAGGTGGCCTCTCGGACCTTGGCCCAGGACTGACCCTGCGCAATGGTCTTTTGTGCCTCGTCATGGAAGCCGACCATCAGCTTCATCATCCACTCCGTCTTCCAGATGGGACAGAACTGGTCATAATCCGAGTAGCCGTTCTGCTGCAGGAAGTCCTCCTTGATGAGACCGGCAATGTCCAGGGTGATCTTGTCGGGATCGGACAGGGCGCTTTTTCCAACCAGCTGCACAACCTGGTCGAGTTCCTCAGAGTCGGAAAGGAGCTGTTTGATGCGGTCTCGGAGGCGGGGGAACTCGGGGTAGTTCTTCTCGTAGTACTTGTCCAGGATCGTGGTGTACTTGCTGTACGACACACTGGTGTTAATGGACGGGAAGTGCTTTCGCTGAGCGAGCTTCTTGTCGAGACCCCAGAACACCTGCACGATACCTAGGGTAGAGCTGGTGACGGGATCCGAGAAATCACCACCGGGGGGGCTGACGGCACCAACGATGCTGACACTGCCCTGGCGCTCGGGTGAGCCCAGCGTTTGGACCCTACCGGCTCGCTCGTAGAAGGAGGCGAGCTTGGCACTGAGGTAGGCAGGGAAACCTTGATCAGCAGGCATCTCTCCCAGACGACCGGAAATTTCACGAAGAGCCTCGGCCCATCGAGATGAGGAATCAGCCATCATGGCGACGTCGAGACCCTGGTCACGAAAGTACTCGGCGACGGTAATACCCGTGTAGATGGATGCCTCTCGGGCGGCGACAGGCATGTTGGAGGTGTTGGCGATGAGAGTGGTTCGCTTCATGATGGGCTCCTTGCGGCCGTCGACATCGATGGTAAGCTCGGGGAAATCCTTCAAGACTTCAGCCATCTCATTTCCTCGCTCGCCACATCCGACGTAGACGATGACATCGCTGTTGGAGAACTTGGAGACGGACTGACTAATGACAGTCTTTCCACAACCAAAGGCACCGGGGATGGCGACGGTACCACCCTGGACACTGGGGAAGAGGGCGTCGAGCACTCGCTGGCCGACGACGAAGGGCTCAGTCGCAGAGAGCTTCTCGTTGGAGGGACGGGGCACTCGGACGGGCCAAGTCTGCATCATGGGGAACTCGGTCTTCTTGCCATCGAACTCGACCTCGAGAATCTTGTCGACGACGGTGTACTCACCCTTGGAGGCGATCTTGGTAATGGTACCTCGGGCGCGAGGGGGGAGCAAGATTCTGTGAGTGGTGATGAAGGAGTTCTCGAAGACCGTACCCCAGACGTCACCGCCAGAGATGTGATCGCCAACCTTCTTGGTCGGGGTGAACTCCCACTTCTTATTGCGGTCGAGAGCGGGGACGGCGACACCGCGGGGGATGTAGATGGATTTGGAGAGGTCGGCAATGGCGGCGAGGGGACGTTGGATACCGTCGTAGATACCGTTCAGCAGACCGGGACCGAGCTCGACAGACAAGGGCTTGCCGGTTCGGCCAACGGGGTCGCCAACCTTGACACCAGCTGCAATGGCTGTTAGTACACCTTATCGAGCTCGGACGGGGATCGTCGCACCGGTTTCTTCGTAAACCTGAATGGTGGCTTGGTCGCTGTTGATTCGAATGACCTCACCGACGAGGTTCTCGTGACCTACTTTGACCTAGGAGGAGCAGTCAGCAAGTGTAGGGGTAGGGTCTTGATGAGATTGATAGCAGGGCGACTGACCAGCTCGTACATGGCAACACCGATCATATCCTCGGCGACAACGACGGGGCTACAAAGAGGGTCAGCAACGAGTTACCTTTAGGCGAGAGATATCGCCAAGACGAATCTCGAGAAGATCGCGAGGACGGGATGAGGTAGCCAGGAGGCTATGTCGAAGCAACTGACCCGGAAACGGAGTAGATTTTGCCTATTAGCGCGGCAGGCGTTAACATTCATGACGATATTCCAACAGAATAAACTGCAGCGCGAGGCGAGCCTCTGAAGAATTGACTCACCAACGTGCGAGGCATCGTCATCGCCAGAGTTGGCAGCTTTCGCTTTCTGGAGCACACATAGAAGGTCAGCTCTGGGATGCAGCAGGCCAGCAGCTCGGCCGTGTCGTCACAGACGGAGCAGCTGAACATCAGGGGAACAAGCCGCAAGGGCGTCGGAGGGGAGGGCGTACGGGAGCCATCTTGGGCGGAGAGACGGGCGCAGCGTCAAGCTCGAGATGTGGATGATGAGAGAAGCTCTGGGGGGGCGGCGACGGCGGCCGGATGGGCGATGGGGACGAGGGCGAGGAGGAGGAGGATGCGGAGGATGAGGGAGGCGGTGGTGGTGATGGTGGTGGAGAGTTTGGCAGAGGCAGTTGGCGAGCTACGTCGACGAGAGCGAGAGCTGCAGTAGTGGCTGAGGTACCTCGGGCGGCGACGACCCACTGGCGGTTCAGGCGTGTACCGCTTGGCGCAGGTGGAGGTGGGCCGGGGGCCTGCGATGATGTCGTTTCAGTGGTCGCCGCAGCAATGACAGTGGGCGGTGCAGGGGTCGGGCCGCTGAAGCTCCAGGCTCTGGGGGGGTCACCTCTGGGGCTGGGACCTGGACTGCTGCCTCTGGAGCCTGGGCGGCTGCTGCTGTTCCCTGTACTGCTGTTCCCGCTGCTGATGTTGTCGTCGCCGCCGCCGCCGTCGTTGTCGTCTTGCTGGGCTGGTACACGCTGGTGATGGTGGTCTCCGCCTCTTCCGTTGTCGCAATCGCTATTGCTGCTGCTGCTGCTGCTTCTCCTGCTGTTGTCCGCGCCGTCGTCGTTCCTGGCGCGAATCAGATCCAGTAGCGAAGGCCGCGCCTTGAGGGTGGGACGAATGCCGAGCATACACTGAGGACCGCCTATGATTTGGCGGGGGGATTAGGTTGCGTCTTCGTTGCGGGCGAGGAGCTGTATTCGTAATCCGCAGTACAGAAAGGGGGATTTGATGGTACCGTACGAAGTAGGTAGGTTGGCAAGTAAGTGTGAGTGTGAGTGAAGGTGCACGACGACGTAATGGGGAGAATGGGTGCTTTGTTGTAGATGGCAGCCAGTCGCAAGGTCCGGGCGGCTTCTACTATCCAAGTTTGTAGCTACGTTGATGATGGGACGCTGAGCTATCCTTTTCTACTGGGAGCCCACCAACCAAAACTAACCCAGCCGTAAACTGGGAGGGATAGCTGATGAGGGATGGATTCCCTGTCGATGCCTGCATGGCGGTAAGTTTTTAGGCATTATTCATACAGTATCAGCTTGACATCATCACCTCTTTACCACAACCACAGAATGCGACTTCATTCGTCCACATCGTCGCCATGATTATTTCCAAATAGTGGCACCTACTAATAATCCATCTCAACATGTCATTGCAACCGGCATAGAACTGACTTTCATATCTGCCTTTCAACTTTGAATACACAATTAAAACCCAGACATTCATCATCACTAATCAGTCAGTCTTCTTGCTCTTCTTTTTATTCTCCAGTTCCCAAGCCTCTCCCAAGGCCTTCACCTCGGCATTGGCGCGCTCAATCGATTCTCGAGCCCCCGGCCAAGGCTTCCTGCCCCGCCCGGTGTCAAACAGGCGATACACTTGTGGCATATCGATTCCATCCATCAGGAGGTTGTAGAATTTGCGGTCGTTCCACCACAGCTTCCACGCTTCCCAGCTCCAACAAGCCAGCCGTTCCGTCACCCCGGTCCCCGCAACCCGGTTCAGCCATTCATACGTGCCTTTCGAATTATACCGGAGGCCCAGGTGATGCGCCGGTCCTCGTTTCAGCAAACCCACGATGAAGCGGTAATGATTGTCGATATCCTCGCGTCGCTCTTCTGCTGGCTCGATGGTGTATCCGCCCGTCCACACGCTCGCCAGCGCCATCGTTATGACGTCGTAAAGGACAATCGGAGGCTTCATGATGATCAAGTGTCCTAGAAATGCGAGAGATTCGGGGTACTGCTCCGACAAGAATCCCCGATACAGCCGAGCAAACCTGTCCTCCGGGTGGTAGAAGGGAGTCGCCTTGATCTGTTCGTGGTGATCGGGTGCGATGGCCGGATCCGTAGGATCGCCAGGTCCCCGAATTACCGAAAAGTCGTAATAGTAGCCGGAGCAGAAGATGATTGCGTCGATATCCTCCAACACTTTCCCGTCGGTAAGGGTCACCGACTTTGGCCCGGTGATTTCCTCGATGCCCATGACCGTCTCAATGCGACCCTGTCGCAGATTCTCAGCCATTTCTTCCGAGAAGAAGGGCAGGCGGTGCAAAAGCCCGTCTACTTTCCGAGGGGCATTGAAGGATGGATGATTGATTAACCACGGAAAGGTTTTGGCTCGAATGGATGTGAGTGCCTTGCCCATCAACGCCGCACAACTTCTCGGGAAGAGACTGAACAAGGTCCTCAGTACTGTGTTGGACCGGCGAGTCATGGTGTGGTCGAAGGCCTTGCCTTTGAGAACACGAGGGAGCTTTGTTTCGTTAGTATTTTCCTCGTGGCAGTCTTTCAACAGAGTAGCTTATAGGACGTTTTTACTCACCACAAAAAATTGCCCTCGGTGGCTTAGATATACCTTGGCAGCTTTCGCTTCCACCAAGAAGGTGGTTGAGTCTGCTCCCGTTGCGCCTGCGCCGACCACAAGCACGTTCTTCCCCGTGTAGTGGGAAGGGTCCTTGAACTCCCGGGAATGGATAGCGTCTCCTGCGAACTTCTCGATCCCTTTGATCTTGGGCGTATGCTTAGTGTTGAGCATGCCTGTCGCAATAACAACGCGATCGAAGCTTCGACATATCACCAACCCAGTCTTGGTGTCTTTCGTGTAGACAAGCCATTTGTCGCTTGCCACATCACGCTCTACATGGTCGACTCCCGTGGAGAGTTGAATATGTGGCAACAGGTTGGAGTTCTCGGCGTACAGCTCTATGTACTTCCGGAGGTCCTTCGCCCAAGGATGCATTGGGAATTCTTTATGAGCAGCGGGTCAACTCACGTTACGAAGGCATGGCAGGTCTCTTCTGTCTTACCTTTTGGGAACGGAAAGTCGGTATATGAACACTATGCACATTCACCGTTAGCCACAAGATCTTACACGCTCTTCGGGAGAGAGGAGACCCAACCGATTGCTTAGATGTATTGAACCTCGTCTGCTCCAGCGCCGTGGTCTGCTCTCCATTCTCTGAGACGTGCCATGTCCCTCCGATGTGGTCGTGTCTCTCAAACGTGGTGACATGGAGTCCCTGCTCAAGGAGATTCTTGGTCGTGACGAGGCCAACGGCGCCAGCACCTACCACACACACATTGGGCCCGACCTGCTCGTTCCCGTTAGAAGCCATCGTCGAGAGTGCAGGATAGCAAGAGATGCAGAGTCAGAGCTGTAACGCTGAGTCCCGTTAGAACTGGGGGCTGCTATATTATAAGACAGATGTCTTCTTTGCCCAAGCAATTTGTGTAAGCTACTAGACAGTCTCTCCGCTGGGTCGGACTTCGTTGAACTGTGAATATCCGAGGCAGCCCTTACGTTCCACTGTGCTGACGTCCTGACACGCCCTTGGCTGCGTTGGCGCGTAAGCGCGTCAGCACTTATTAGGCATGATTGTTTAATAGGGTCTTTTTGGAGCTGAAGTGGATCGAAACAGGCAATGATCGCAGGGATGCTACTGATTGCGGTGAGGTAAATCCAAGTAGCAAGGGAGGATGAGGTTTGCGGGGCCATCATCGTGCATGAATAAATAAGCGAAAACGACCTCCCTTGACAGCTCAGTTATCTAACTGTGTCCCATCTGATCTTAGCAGAGTCTAGTAGCTTAGGCCCCCAAACGTTAGGCCGTGCGATGTCAAGTAGCAGCGAAATGGCAAGGAAACAATAGTTGCGTATCGCCAGATGGAGATCTGAATCGAGTACAGGTGTGATCAGTCTTAGAAAGGAAGCTCTCCTCCGTAGCATACTTGCAATACTGCCCCTGCCCTTAATGCCCAATATTACTCCAAAGCAAACCTTCTTTGCCGCGCTTAATACTACGTGCGCAATTAGAGAGACGGATTCTCGTCGGAGTGAAGGTGGTAGCTAGAATAGAGGGTCTAAGTAGTAGATACATGATTCTAGTGTATCTTGGTTAATTGCCTTCAGCCCTGTAATGAACTACAATTGGCGAATTTGGCAATTGAGAACGCGTCGTCTTGGTTTGGGGAAAACTTGGGCTGCCTCGCCTATTGTGATCTCTATCATGGTCTTGGCGAAGTGGTGTGACGAAACAGGCGCTGTGCCGTTTGCACCCGAGAACTTGGGTATTTAGCTAAAGGCTAGACTCGCGAGATGGCGGTTAAAGTCTTGCTATGATATGATTATGTCGCACGTCCTTGGCGGAACTCGTCAGCTCTTATTCTCTAGTTCATCTTCAATCCTTAATTATTACAAGCTTTACTCCTTAATACTTTGGTTAAACTTACCTTGAGGTATTCAGGCGTTGCAATTTAACTATAGCCTTGCCTCCTTAAATATGCAAACTTGCCCTTCATATTCAACTCTTGATACCTAACCCTGGAATAGTATCTTGTCTATAGTGGCGTTACTTGCTTGCCTCGTATCGAGTCAAGATCAACTTCAACCACACAAATGCGCACAGTATCGACACTCACACTCACACTCGTATCTTGTCCTCCTCCACAATGACCCTCCTCTGCAACACATGTATCATTTCCCTCTTCACTCTCAAGGCTGCAAACGTAGCCCTGCTCACCGAAATACCGCACTCGTCCCGCTCCTCCTCGCGGTTTTCGCTCCGCTTCTTAAAGTTAATGCCCGGCTCCGGCTCGTAGCAATTGCTCTCGCTACGCGCCGCCCGCAGCTGGCAAATCTCCTCGCTCCTGCACGACCCGGTACAGTCTTCTGGTTTCCAGTCTCGGCTCTTGCGCTTGACGTATGCCTGGAAAGCCGAAGCGTCGGAGGTGAAGAGATCGGTGACGTTGTGCCAGAAGGCTGCATTGAGCTCGGCCAGCGGTTCCGTGACGGGCGGGCTGAGGAGTGCGCCATAGGTCTCTTTGGCGGAGTAGTACTTTGTCCACACGGGGCGGGTGGTCTGGAAGGCCGGGTCGGTCATGTCGGCAATGTAGGTTGTTGCGTCGAGAACACCAAACGTCACCGGGTCGACGTCGTAGACTCGGAACGACGGCATGCCCGATGTTGGCGTCAGAGAGGGGCCGATGTAAGAAGTGACGAGGGCGTTGGAGAACTCGCGGTCAGAGTAATTCGAATAGCTGATCTGGAAGTGGTCCTTGTGCGTGTGTCCAAAGAACATGGCTGCGATAGTGGCCGAGTACCGCTCCACGACCTGGTTGAGATAGTTGGACTGATCGTGGAAGCAGTTGCGATCCCCGAGGGACATATGGCCCACGAGATAGACATGCTCTCCAGTCTTTTCTGCATGATCAAGTTCCTGGATGAGCCAGGCGATTTGGCCGCTAGGATCCTGTATCATCGACTTCTGGTACAGCCAATAGTTGCCGCGGTAGTACATGTTTGTATTTAGAGAGATGATGCGTAGTTTACCGTGAGGATATCGCGTCGAGTAGGCGCCGAGCTTTTCCGTTTCCTCGGCGGCTTTCACGTCGATCCAGCGGGACCAGAGTCCCGACAACAGATTGTAGATCCAGTGACTGGCACTGCCAACTGAGTTTGGTTGGAAGGCGTTGGTGGGATGGGCTTCGTGGTTACCAGCGGTTCCATAGACAATGCCAAGATTCCGACCCATCATTTGGTAGGCGTTGGTAACTGCATAATGGTAAGAAACGGCATTCAATTTCGTGGATCTCACTCACTCTGTTGCTCGTTGTAGGGTTGGCTGGTGTTCCAGACTGCATGATCAATGATATCCCCAGTGAAGATAGTAAATGCCGCATCCGGGACAATTTCCTTTATGGCAGCGTACATGCTCTCCTCGAGACTGACAGGGACATCGCAGTTGTGGTCTCCGTTGGGTCCAGCAGGGGATTCGGTGTTCCCAGCTTCGTCTCCTTCCGTATACGGCCTTCAGAGATACATCAGTGCGTCCCTCAGCCAATAATGCCAATGATTTGACTTACCTGCAGCAGATGGGCTTGGAACACTTAGTGTTTGATCCTTCCACGTACAGAGGATCGATATGGATATCAGAGTAATGAACCACCTTGATTGGATCCTGTCCACTGGGTCCAGGACGACCCTTGGAAGGCTTCTTGGATGGAAATGGAACAGACCACTGCTTCACAGGCGGGTATTCGCAAACTCCTAGAAAGGTGATGCAGAACTCCTCTGCAGTCTTTGACCCAATGGTCATGCCCCTCAGGGCTTCCGCAATGATCGGGCCCTCGAGTTCAACCGCTCCATCACAGACGTCGTCATCTTCAGCCTGTGCCTTGTTAGTTCTGTTGGTAAGAATCGTGTATCAGTTAGCCTACTCCCGAAAGCTTGCAGATATCCTGAAGGGTGTCAATGAACGGTTGATCGCCCAGGCTTGCAAGGCCTTTGAGTGCGACCAACAGCGACTATGTCTAGTCAGTCTTTCGTTCTGTCCACCGTCGAAACAAGAATGCTGACCTGACAACCCGCGCACGATGCATCGTCTTGGAAGTCCTGCCAGATCTGATCCACCCAGCCCCTAGCTTGGGTAGATTGTTGAATGCTGTCTTGGCGTTGATGGCTGATACTTGGACCTTCATTGCAAAAGACGGTTTGCACGAGGCCGGCGGCCAAGACGGCGAGACGTGCTAATAGCTGCATCTTAATCTTAGAAATTGGAAGTCTTGCTCGTTCTCTTGTGTCGACATGAGGTTCTAGACTGTACCTGAACTCCCGGGGGAATGAACAACACCTCGTCGGGTGCGTTAACACTCAAATCCGTCTCGCTCCGTTTCACTCATGAGAACCCCGTGACAGCCCGATACCACGGGCTCTCGAGTCCGTGGGTCTATCCCGGCCGGCTGACCATGTGAAATGAACAAATGGATCGGCATTGCGAGGCTCATATAGAGACCGCCCAATAGGAGCGAGCATCCGGCCCATTCCCCCTCGGAGGCGGTAGTTGCATTAGGAAATAGACCTTTTGAGGGGATCGCCATCGGGGAGAAAACCCGACGGGAGACACGTAGTGTATGCAAGGCGGACGCTTCCGTAGCCGAATGGTGGGGGAATGTCACCTCGTGGGCTCATGTGATGGCTGACGCTTGGTGATAATGTGGTGGTGTTGCATGACATGGACATGGACATGGGAACCAAGGACTCGGACATTTCAGACAAACACGCAAAAATGGGGAAATATAGATAACAACTCGTACTTGTCCTAAAACCTCCACCGTAATTGATGCGACGATTTCCTGCGAGATGTCGCATATTAAGTTGCCAAGCTTGGGTGGGTAGGTAGTAGCTGGTGCTATGGGAGACTTCTGATTTCATCCACTCACACATACCTTTATCTCCCCGCAGCTTAGAAATTGGTTGGTTTGAACCCTTTTCTTCTATCTAAGGATGAGAGTTATGAGTTGCTGGCTCAAGTAGTATTTCATTATGTGGTTACATTCTGAGTTTGAGAGACAAGATGTTGGTATTTGCTTTCGACTCAACTAGCTCTCCAACTTAGATGTTGTTCTAATGTACAAGTTACCCAATATTATTTTCCTCATTCCCATTGCGCATGATACCGGGACGTACTTATACACGATGGTGTTGTTACAGACAGCCCAGCCCGTCACTCTTACACGATATGCAGTCACATGTTCTATCGTCCAACACAACTTCCTTGCCCCAACCGACCTTCCGACTCAGATACTTACCGTTTCTTGATGTCAGCATCATCCTCAGCTGAGATTGGTTTCGTGTCCCATGCAACCTTTGTCGGCCCGGTCTGTTGGTTCTTCTTTCCTCTATATGCCTTACCATCTTTCACCTTTTTTGGTAGACCACCACCCCAGATTTGATGCCACAGCTTAGACCTAGCTTCGGGGTCACTGTTGAGCACCTTTTTCCGACGGCCTTTGATCTGCGAATATATCTTCTGAGCTCTGGCGTTTGGCAGCTCAGTAATGACGTATTCAACCTCCATACTGGCGTGCGAATCATTTTTGCTCAATTCCTCGCGACCCACACGTTGGACTGTCTCGCCCCCTATCTTGTTTCGAACATTGACGTACATGCCAAGCAATTCGCGTTCCTTGCCATCGGTCTCATCTGAGTCGGTCCAAAGGTCAGGCAATTGGGGGTTTTGGGTAGCCTTCTGAGACTGTGTTTCGTCTGAATCAGTAACGGCCTCCCTTTTACTACTGTCGTTACCAAGTTGATTCGACTCGGCTGCCAGTTCAGACAAGACTCGTTCAAAGGTTCCCATGTTGGACGATTTGTTGTTGACAGATTGGGCCACTCTTATGATCAGATCTTTCAACGACAAATCCGGGATCGTGTCGTTGCCTGTGGAGTTGGCATCTTCGTTGGCATCCTGGTCGGCACCCGCACTGACGCTCTCATTCGTAACCTCGTTGACACTCTCGTCAACCAGACCAATCGCGCCGCCAGCACCGTCTTCAGTCTCTTTGGTGCTTGCCTCAAGCGTCGTTTCGGTCGATTCAGCGCCGTAGCCATCGCCATCGATACGATCGTCTGACGTTTCTCTGCGGAGTGACGGTTCCTCGTCGGTCTGGGAGGCTGCCTGCTCAGGACCTGGGAACTCCTCAGAAAGAGACGGCACCAACCCTTCATCAACCCCTTGGTTCACGCCCAACTGTTCCTCGCCTGACTCTTCGTCCACGCCTTTACCCTCCGAGAGCTCAGCAGTTAATGCTTCTACCAAATCATTTAAGTAGGACTCTTTTTCTTCAGTGGATTTTCCACGGAGGAGTCCACTATGTTCGAGAGCTTCATAAATAGCGTCCCTCACCGACTGCAAACCAAGCGAGTCATTTTCCACAGTCTCATCAACTTTGAGCATCATCTCGTTCCATATACTTTGGCCTTGAAGATCCTGAGAAGTTTCTTCCTGCTCAATCTCCTCCTCCTCCTCCTCCTCCTCCTCTCCCTCCTCCTCCTCTTCCAATGGGTCCTCTTCGACTTCGGCTACCTCTTGGTTGGGTTGAGCAGGCTTCCTCTCATTTTCTTTTCGTACAATTCCGAGTACTTCGGTTTCGAACTTCTCCACCGATTTCTTGCCGTATGCCTGTGTGCGCTCAACTTCGTCGTCGTCTACCGGTTCGGCAAAAAAGTATGTCAGAGGAGGATTGGTCTCGCGAGTCTCAACGTGTAAGCGTAGTGATCTCTCGGGAAATCGTTCTGCTGCTCTGTTTAGAAGATCGTTCAGCAGAGTAAGGCTAGCCTTGAACTCCGCATTTCCTATCGCAGTGTCTGGAGTGCCATGGAGGGCCTCGTCCATTTCTGCGAGGCTGATGTATTGGAAGCCGAAGATCCGCTCCGTGTTGTGATAGGCAACGAATATGCCATCCATTCGACCCATTCGCACTTGGAGCGAGTATTTTAGAAACGCCGATCGGATCATGTCGTAGTACTCTCGCTCATATGACTGCCATTGACCGGTCCGATTACGGATTTCATAGCCGACTCCTTTTTCATAGTCTACTACATCCATTCGTATTGATACCACTGCCCTAGTCTTGAGGTCGAACATCCCTTCAGTGGGTAGTCTTGTGTCATGAGCATCAAGCTGGGAGCGCATCATGAAATCGCCGAAAGTGGTGTAGTGAAATGCTTCGTCGGCATTCTTTTCCTCGTCCGATAGTTGATGTGAGCGGTCCCGACGATACTTCTCGAACTCTTCCTTTGGCAAAGTGAGAAGCTTCTCCATCGACTTGCCGAGCATGCTGAGAATGTTCGCGCTATCGAACTTCTTGTCCGCATCAATTGCGTACACCCCATCCTTGTAGTTCGCAAATACAGCAGCGGGTGCTCGTGTTATGGCTGTAAATGATTGATGTTCAACTTCAAAGGAGCGGGAGAGCGCATCAAAGTTTGGCGGTCTCCAGGCGGACAGAAGGAAATGGAAATGAGCCAAGACGGATGTCATGCTTGATGTTGAGCCGCAGTACTTTTTACCATGCTTTATGCAAAGGTCTCTCAGCTTCGTGTCCTTGGAAGATGTGATGTATTCTTTGAGGGCGTTGAAGTCGAATTCCTTCACTGGCATGATCGACGCGAGGTATGGGTCGAAGTTGAAAGTTCCTGACCGGCTATCTTGTAGGTCATAAACTCCTCGATTGAAGAGAACCCGGTCTAGGTTGTGAGCAAGGCTTGGGACCTTGGGGAGTTGATCAAGCTCGACAGGCATGAGCTTCATCTTGTGTGGTTTTAGACTCTTCACGATCAACCCCGGCCCGACCTTCATTTCCTTGACTATCTTAGGTTCCTTGTTTTCCTTCTCCTTTTGCTTGTGGGTTTCGTCCAACAGTCGGGGAGGCCGGCGGGTTGCTTCAAGTTTCCGAGATAGCTTTTTGGCTTCTTTGGACTTCCGATAGTTGGCACGTTTCGCGCGTGGAACAACAAGTGCTGAGGGGGGTTTAGATTCGTTCAAACCGGCCGATGTCTCCTGTTCAAGTTTCTCTCGTAGCGATGTCCACATCCCCATGGCTTGTCCGAGGCCCCCTATTTTCCCAGTCTTACTGGTGTGCTCCTGGCTGGTTTCTGCAGTTGCTTCCTTTTTCTTCTTCTTCTTCGTCGTCGACTTTGAGACTGACTCGCCGGCTTCTTTTACCCCATACACCTTTCGCACCACATCCAGTGCCTCATCGAAGTTGTCCGATGCCTCCAAAGGATAATCCACAATTGGACTCGACTCAGTCTCCCATTGTCTCACAAGGTCTTGTGACTCCAGTCCCGGTAATTCGACATCTCTCCAGCGCTCGTCGACGTCGACCGGGGGGGTTTCCGAAACTGGAGGTGTTTTTTTTGTTGCGAAAGCCTGGTATCGCGCCACGCCCTGATTGAAGGGGCGCACGGGAGGCCAGCGTAGCTGCGCAAGCCTGACTGATCGGCAAGCGCCATACCTGAGTCGAAGCATTGAGGCACGGCTTATTCGAGCTTGGTGTGGTGTTGTGTAGAGACGAGCAAAGTTGCACCTACAAGGAAGCTCGTTGGATAAGAAAATTAGAGCTAAACTAAAGTGCAAGCTCGTATCGATAACGATAACGACCCCGGCAATACTTCGGTGGAACGCCGCAATCTGTCGCACGTGGTTGGCCAGCAAGGACCAGCTCCTACGTACTTCGTATCTGTATGTCCGCCGTCCTCGGGAAGCTGTTTGTCTACCTTATCCACATCAAGAACACCACGACACTGACCAAAGCGCAGTCTCATCAGAGGCAAAGCCTCGTACAGCAGACATGGGCGCGAGCGACTCCAAGATCGTCTTCAAGCGAGGCATCTTCCGATTGTCGGAAGAGCGCCACATTCCACCAGACGATGCATATTGGACCTCGGTTCGGGCCCCTATGCTCCCCACCACTACAATCTACGGCTTGCTAACACCGAATTAGTTCTGGGAGTTGCCCGAGTCATCCGAGGATGTCTTCAGTCTATTTACGCCAGCCGACATTCGTCGAACCCGAGATCGTGCCCTCGAAAACCTCGAGACCCTTATTCTCGCCGTCACATCTTGTCTATTCAGACTACGTCATCATCCATCGTTTCCCGATCCGGAACTTGCCTCTGAACGGGAGGCATTGAACTGCATCAGAATCCTCACCCGCATACTTCCCTATCTATACGAAAAGGATTCTTTAGGCGCATGGGAAGAGCGATTCTTCTGGGGCCAGAGGAGAAAACGTACTCGCCAATCTGCGATCGCGAACGAAGTTCTGTTCGACGAAGCCAACGATGAAGAGGGCAAGACCGAGGGCGAAGAGTTCGAGGATGTCAAGCCCTTGGCGGAAGAGTTGATCGACACACTGGTTGACTTGTTGTTTTTCTCGGAACTTACTCTGCCGAGACAACCGAGTGGACGGTCCAAGGTCACCTACGCAATATGGCAGAGTGGTGTTGGGTGCAACACCGCAGTTGCGACTACAAAGGAGTACGAGAGCAACCGATCCGAGATTCTACGCTTGCTCTTGACCTTGACAGGTCAAAGCATGTACATGACGGCAGGAGTCCTTCCGCAAAGGGGCGTTCGGGCCTTGACACATCTCTGCTCGTGTTCTGAGAAACAGGTTGTGCTCTCGGTTCTGTGCTCGCTGCTCAATACGGTGCGTCAACCAGTGCCTCTATTACTCCAAACTAACATTGACTAACATGGAACTTACTGCAGACTCTGAAGTATAACCCTGCCACTTGGCGCGTGCCTTACAATACGTTGGTCTTCAAGGACGGGAAGGAGATGCTGGTAACTTATTGCCTGCAGTTTTTGTTGGTTCTGCTCGTATATCCAATTCCCGAAAGCCCATCCAACCCGTCACCCAAAAACTTCTTTCGACATTTTCTTGGGCGGCTGCATCGACCACAGGACTTTCAGTTCATTGTCGACGGGATGACCCGGGTTCTTAACCAACCTCTCCAAGAGAAGACTTCCTACCTTCCGGGTGCTCAATCTGGCCACTTTGCGCCAGAAATTCTCATGTTGTTCTGGGAGATAACACAGTGTAACAAGAGATTCCGATCTTTCATCATTGACACTGAAAGAGCCCATGACTTTGTCGTCCTGACCCTCTTTTATGCATTGGAGTACAAAAACGACACGGCGAAGCAAGGAGTGGTGCGCATGTGCGCCTTTCTATTGCAGACACTCAGCGTGGAAACCAACTTTGGGGTCAACCTGAACAAATATTTCGAAGGCCAAGACAGCCTGCCAGTTTCGTTACGAGTCCCAGGTTTCAGGGGCACATACGCCGACTTTCTGATTCATTCGATTTACACGTTAATTACCACAAGCCAGGGAAAATTAACGGCGATATACCCAGCCCTCCTTGCGGTGATCAACAATATTGCCCCATATCTTGAGGGCCTCAGCAGCATTAGCAGCTCAAAGCTATTGCAGCTATTCTCATCCATGTCGTCGCCGTCATTTCTGCTTGCGAACGAGTCGAATCACAATCTCCTCCACTCCCTTCTAGAATCGATAAGTTCGATTATCGAAAACAAATATGCCAAGAACCCCCAATTAATATTCACAGTTTTGAAAAACAAGAAGCGCATCGAGGCTCTACGGTCATTCACCCTGGAAAGTGGCCAGGAAGAGATGGAGAGGAGGAATAGGAGGAGGAAGGACTCTAGCAGCCACATAGACCCATTTGATTCTGGGTCTGTACGAAGCTCGGTCGATAGCTTGAGGAGCCCGACAGTCGCTCAATCTCGGCATTCAGCCCTGGAAGAGGTTCCTGAAGATGGGGCATTTGCCATTGGAGACGATGAGGACGATAGCGATGATGATCATCAGCCAACTCCCGCGCGATCGACTTCAAGCGAGAACCAGTCGCAAGCATCTTCGACAGCAAATGTTGAGGATGCGGTGCCAACTCAACTGCGAGGCATGTCAGAGAAGGCTCGAGGCAAAATGCCAGCCGGCGTGCCAACCTTCTCGCGCCAAAATAGCACCACCAGCCTCGTTGCGCACTCGCTTTCGGGACCATCGCAGAGCGGTGGATTTGAGCCCACAGCCCATTGGATTGACAGCTGGCTGCCAGAACTGCCTCTCCATACCATCCTTGCCGTCATTCAGCAGGTATCTGCTCTACTACCGCGCCAAGACTTGACAAACGATTCGCCTACAGCAGAAACCTTGCGGCGCCTATCGGAAACCAAAGTCGTCGGTATTGAGCCCTCGCCCCCGCGGGTTCACTCGTTTGAATGGTCTCAACTAGCCCTTGGCTGGTATGAATCGCTCCTGTGGGGCGTCGTGTTCACAAGCGACATGCAAATTGCCAGAGGGCCCATGGGAATCTGGAATGGCACCTCGATCAAGCTCTTCCGGGTCCAAGAAACCGCTCCCGAAGGACCAACGCTAACCTCTCCTAGAGGTGCGGTTGACGCCATGGGGAGCAACCTTGTGTCACGGATAGGGCAGATGAATCTTCGAGGCGGGCCCGTGGGAGCAACTTCACCGCCGCCACCTTCCCAACAAAATCACTAGTTGAGAGGCGGCTGAGGAGAAGGCAGAATACACAAGCATGGGGGAAGGTGTTTGGGATTTAGGGACTTGCAAATGGTACGGCGTTTGGGGATTCAGAGTCTGGAGTCATTGGCAATTCTTGGAGATATCATGTAGGAAGTACCAAGAGCAGACGTCGACTTCACCGAGGCCTAATGAGCAGCGCTTCGAGTCATGCGTGCTAGCGCCTTGACAACAATGCCAAGAATTTTCAATGAGATTTGTTACCAATTATTCGTAGTATTGGTGCTTTGTTACGCTTTGCTTTGCTTTGTTATGCTTTGCTGTGCTTTGCGTGTGCTTTGTCGCAATTACCTAGCGTTTCACATGGCCATCCGCCCACCTCCTTGCAAGGGCCCATGGCGAGTCAGACACAAGTGGGCGGCAGCCACAAACGGCAGCAGCCAACAGCAACCAAGATCCCTGTGTTACGGGCAATCCACAGCTGCCGGTTCCTTGATTCTGTGCAGGAAACTTGGAAGTGTAGCGGACAAGGTGGCCAGCGAGCAGCCACGACTGGCCCACCCACTGCGGGTGGTCTAGAGCGGTAACGCCTGGGATGTATCCTAGCCCGTCATTTCCGAACTCCGAAGGGAGGGGAGCTCTGTAGCTTTGGAGCTCTAGAGCTCTGGAGCTTTATGAGAGCTTTC
Source organism: Neonectria hederae (assembly GCA_003385265.1). Classification (NCBI taxonomy): domain Eukaryota; kingdom Fungi; phylum Ascomycota; class Sordariomycetes; order Hypocreales; family Nectriaceae; genus Neonectria; species Neonectria hederae. Next base: position 215,038 of record QGQB01000273.1, read on the forward strand.
CATTCGAAAGTGCATGAGGGATCCGTAAGTCTAATGCCTACGCATGTACGCGGCCGACCGTGGATGGCGTCGGATCATTCGGGGGCCGTTGCAATGTGTGAAAGCCACAGCGTCCATCCATCCTGCCAAGTGCCAACGCAAAGCCATGTCAGTTAGGGTCCCTTAATAATAACTATGTACCGTTATCATGACTAGGGGTCCGGAGGGGTGTGAAGGGTTCTTGTTTTGCCGACTGCCGAGCAGACTCGTCTTTCAACCTTTCATCTATGATCTGCTTGCAGTGTGGTGACGGTTTTTTGTTTATCCTGATCTGCGTCCTACCTTGTTCGTGTCCCTCAACCAGCCGCGTGTAGTGTGGAGCTGAGCTCCTCGCGTGTAAGACCATGACCAGCGACGATCCTCTTCAGAGCCCGCCTCTCCAGAGCCCGCCTGCGGGGAGCTCTGGGAACGAGATTCTCCCGTACCGTATTCATGTCAGCCTCACCCCAAGCGGGACTCCCGTCGCGTTGCAACGGTGCAATTATGGCTAATATCGTGACATAGGTGTCGACCAAGTATCTCGATATCACGCGGCAGAAGCTGGAGCTTACCCGCCTTCCCCACGAGCCCCGCTCCAAGGACTGGTGGGAGCCAAAGCCTCAAGTCGAATCGTTGATCGATTTCTGGTGAGTTGGGTTTTCTCCAGCTATTTTTATGACGGCTAATCGGGACATAGGCAGGAACATTACTCGTGGCCGAATCATGAGGAGATACTGAATGCCTCGTTGCCTCAGTTCCGCACCAGCTTCCAGACTCCTCCGCCAGCAACACCCGTGAGGATTCACTTCATTCACGCTCCATCGCCTCATGCAAATGCTGTTCCGTTGCTATTGATACCCCCTTTCCCTCTAACCAACCTGTCTTTGAGCCGCCTCATCCCGCCCCTCACCAACCCTCAAGATGCCGAGACCGAACAGCCCTTCCACTTGGTGATTCCAGCGCTGCCCGGCTTGGGCTTCAGTGACCCCTTGCCCAACAGCGCGCCGCCCATTTCCACTACGGCGAGCATGTTCGATGCTCTGATGAACAGGCTGGATTACCCGCGCTACATCGCCACCAACTCGGGGTCGGCGTCCATGTCGCCTGCTAGAATTGATTGGAGACTTGTCAAGCACCTCTCACAACACTATCTCGACTCTTGCTTGGGTGTACACTTTATTTCCCCGCCCATAAACTCCCCGAAACTTCAGGAGTCAGCTGTTGAGTGGTCGAAATGGAAACTTGCGCGCCTCTTCAGCTCGCCCATTCTGGGCTACTCCAAGGACGACTTCTCGGCAGCACAGAAGACCAGCAAGTCGCAGCCCGAGGCCAAGAAGGGCGCCTTCATGCTTGAGCAACTTAGTTCCGGGGATTACGAGCCGAACACGCCGTCGTATGCCCTGTGTGACTCCCCCACAGGACTTCTTCTCTGCGTCTTGAAGACTCTCCGTACGCTCGGTCCTCGAAGGGAGCTCAAGCCAGACGACATCATCACCTTGACACAACTAGTATGGCTGCCTGGTCCTGAGGCGGCCCTACGGTTTTGGGCGAACTCTGCGTCTCAGATTGAGCCGGTGGAAATGATAAAGCCAACCCGCAAACCAAAGATTGCCGTAACCGTATTTCTGGGCAACGAAGAGCAGCCCGATCAGCAGAAGACACTCCCTCATCCGGCGAAGAATCAATACGCGTGCCCCAGCTGGGCGAAGACGGAGTACCAGGTGGTTTTCTCGAATCGAGTCACGGGACGACCAGGATTCTTGGCGTGGGACCGACCTGACGTTATCGTGGACGGCGTTAGGGGTCTCGCAGAGGCAATTCTCGCCATAGACACGAGCATGCAAGCCTCAAAACAGCCTGCTACTGTTGTTCAGCAGCAGCTCGTTGCAGAGAACAGCCGTCCAGAACCAGTGGCGGATCTGACTGGGACGACGGTGCAAGGCACGATTGGAACGATACCTGAGGCTACGAATGAGGCATCTGGCAAAGAGCCTGCGAAGCCTGTATCCAACAACGTCGTTCCGGGTGAGGGTCAGCACAGCGCCCTTCCACAAACTCCCCAGAGGCCAAGGAGGCCCTCTGAGGTTGAAAACTCTCATTAGGTCAGGATTGGGAACAGTATGGAGTCTATGTCAACCGCTCAGGAGGATAGCGTAATGGGTGAACAAGGGATCATTAGTTTGAGAACGATAAAGGAAAAGGGACATAATGATGACTAGGTGTGTTTGGCCCTCGAAGGATTTCTAATTCTGACATTATTTTTGGGCAATTGACAGAGGAACTACACCGGTGACTAAGCTGAAGAAGCTGGCAAGATTACAGACATCACTATTCTCACAGCAACTTGAATGAGATGCTAACCGCAGAGCATTTTAGTATGTGATCCCATTCCACAGAGCCACATATAACTCCCTAACTTCATCCTACATTTACCACGGACTAGGTTTCAGATACTCACCAAGGATCAAAGGCAAACATCAACTTTAAAAATACGTGCTTAATCGAGATTGTATCCGCGATTATGGCTATTCGTGGAGGAGCACGGTGATTTGAAGTAGAGATGCATGCAAGTTTCAACTACATAAAGCGATATCGTTTACACGGGCAAGCAAGTGGTTTCCGATGGATTTCCCTACTGATAAGATGTTGTTTATTATTCATTTTTTTTTCTTCATATTCGTAAACATGATTAAGTTATTATTTCCTAGAGGCTGGACTACCTTGTTGGTATAAAGTAGCGGGAAAGGCATGTGGCTACTGGTCTGGGGAAGGGAGGCTGTGGCCTGTGCTAGCGGCATCTGATCAACCGGGAAGCTCTAGTGGCGGAGGTACGTATCGTATTCCAACACGCCCGCCGTTCCATCTCAACTCCAACCTCTCCCGACCTCGAATCCCACAGCCAGCTTCCCGTACAGCAAGGAATCCCCGAGGCTCCTCTCTTCGCGTACAGCTTTTCCATCCCTGAGGCAAACCCCAAACCGACTCCCGAGCTCTCGGCGCGACGATGCCCCCCGATCCCGCCCGTACCTCGTGACCACGCCCAACGCATCTCCCTCTGGCTCCGATCCCAACTCCATCATGTCGAACCGCTTCGGCCAGTCATACCGCGAGGGTAATGGCTACGGAAACTTTGGCCGCCCGGGCGACGACCAAAAGACCTACCAAGACGGCTACAGCAGCGATCGATATGGCACGCCGCCCTCGCTTCAGCCTCCACGGCAGCCCCCTTCTGTCCGCAGCATGCCCTCTCGATCACGCGTGCAGGAGACAAACGCCGAGAGACAAATCTCCCAGGTCCTAGAGCACATAAAATCGGAATGGCCCGCCATGTGCCAGGACGACTGTGTCCCCGTCCAACTTGCGCTGCAGCTTCTCGACTCCAGCTCCGTCGGTCGCGCACACGAATACCGCAAGTTCCAGAAGACACATTCGTACTTGCAAGAGTCCCTCAAGGGTATCGTCCACGAGCATCACCAAGGCTTCAACAGTTCAATCGGTACTTTCCACAAAATCCAGGCAAGCATCCAAACCTCACAGAAGCGAGTTCGCGCCCTCAAGGAGTCCCTCGCCAACTCCAAAACGAGTCTCTGCTCCACGGATCTGGAACTTAAGAAGCTCTCCAAGTCGTCGCAAGAGTACGACGATTTGCTCGTAGTCCTCAATGAGTTGGATGATCTGCGCGCGGTTCCTGATCAGCTCGAGGCGCGGATTTCCGAGAAGCGCTTCTTGACAGCTGTCGAGGTGCTACAGAATGCGCTCCGAAAGCTCAGGAAGCCCGAGTTGGACGACATTGGCGCACTAAGCGACCTGAGGAGCTATCTTGCCAATCAGGAGACTGCGCTGATGGATATCCTGGTGGAGGAACTACATGAGCACCTCTACCTTAAGTCGCCGTATTGCCAGGAGAGGTGGCAGAGCCTAGCCAAGGCTCAGGGTGCCTTGAACGACAACTACGCCGACACAAATGCAATTTCTGCATTTCACACCGTCCTCGACTCTATCGACGTCGAAAAGGCAGTGAGCGAGGATCCGATGAAGAACCCCGAGGCGGACACATTCTACTACATTGCGTTGCTGGTGGAATCTTTGAACAAGCTTGGACGGCTCCAAAACGCTGTAGAAACTCTGAAGCAGCGATTACCAGTGGAGCTCTTCGGGATCGTCAACGAGACGATTAACGAGGTAGATCAACGTCACCCAAGCTCTCTGCGTGGAGGATCGGTCAAAGGCGAGGGTCTGCATGTCTACGGTACCCGCGAGACCCAGATGCGAGCTGATGTCATCTACGACCTGCTGTGGACACTCTACGGCAAGTTCGAGGCCATTGGCGAAGGACACCGCGTTTTCCACGAATCCATCAAGGTCCTCATCCGCCGCGAAGGTGCTGGTAACAACAGTGCCCTGCTTGGCAGCTTTAAGGAGCTGTGGAACCTCTATCAGAATGAGATCCGGTCGCTTTTGCACAACTATGTCACGACCGAGGCGGACGTTTACCAATTCGATTCCCCCCTCCCAGGTAATGCGCTCGGTGGTAAGAAGGATGCTATGCGAGAGCATCTGTTCAAGTTTTCCGAGGCCGATGCCAAGTCGGTTGATATGACGACCGAGTTCGATGCACTAGAGGGCATCATCCAAGCGGCTGTTCCTGGGTTAGGTAGCCGAAAAGCCGACAAGAAGACCCGGTTGGCCCTTGATGGCGGAAACAGGAGAGGCGGTGATAGCGGGTACGGAAGCAGTCACCAAACACCTGGCTCATACAAGTCTCTAGTGGAGCCCAGCGTCTTTAACATGAGCCTCTTACTACCGCCCACGCTGGTATTTCTGCAGAGGCTCAAGGGCATCGTGCCACCCGGATCGGATCTCGCAGCCAGCACGCTAACCACGTTCCTGGATAACTTCCTGGTCAACGTGTTCCAGCCGCAACTAGACGAGACGCTGGCCAAGCTCAGCGATACCGTCTTTGGGGAGGCAGATGCCTTTGCGCAAGACCCAGCCTGGAGTCAGGTGGCGCGTCGACCTGTGTTCCGAGGAACGACAGCCTTCTTCGAGGTCGTTACCTCATTCTGCCGCATGCTGGGCACGATCCCTCCGGACCAGGCCCTCAGCTCGTTGATGGTGACCCAGATGATGCGATACTATGATCGTTGCTTCAGCTGGTATAAGTCGCTGGTTATTCAGGCTCAGGAACAAGCTGTGGATCCGACCAACGCTAACCTAAGGGCATCCGCCCGCTTAGCGCTGGATGCAGGCGACATCCAGGAGACGATGAAAAGGTTGTGGACAGCGGATGAGATGGACTGGGAACTAGCAGAGCAAGAGGTGCACCAGCTAATTGAGCATACTAACGAGGCGCCGTTGGAAGCTAAGGACATCATCCAAGACCGGGATTCAATCTCGTCGCTATGTCTCTTATACACCAGCATGAAGTGGCTTGCGGTCAAGATTTCTGGTCTCAGACACATTACCATGCACGAGACAGACACATCACGACAGAACCTTCCTCGCCACTCAAGTCGCCGATGGACTTTGATGAACGATCCTAACAAGAACACCACCGAGCAGAGCCCTGTGCAGCTGCCGCTAACGCAGGATACGGTCCAGTAAGTCATGCGGTGATTCGATCCCTCGACCACCACTAACAGAACAACAGAGCTTTTGACAGTATCGTGTCGTCGTTTGAAGAGCTGGCTGGTACAGCTCTCCTCACACTACATATGGAAATCAGGTGCCGGATTGTGCATTCCCTCCGGGTTGCACTATCACCCGATGTAGCCCCATACTTGCTCGACCAGGAAGTAAACGAGCCAGATCCGCAGATCCTGAGCCTCAATTCGGAACTTGTCCTCTTTGACGAGACGATTGTACGATACCTGCGGGACAAGGAGATTGCATTCATCCGCACCGGTCTGGGTCTGCTAATCAACTGCTACCTCGTGAGCAACGCGAACATGGCGTCACCGATGAACAGCAAGGGCTGTGGGCGAATGCAGCTCAACATCCTGGTGCTGCAGCAGAACCTCAAAAACGTGGAGGAGGGCGTGGATCTGGCACGGGCCGCCAACTACTTCTCCCTATATGAGCAAGGGGCGGACGCGATCGTGGACAAGGCACGCGAGGACAAAGAGCAGCAGCGGGGCAACAGCTGCCAAGACGCGGAGTACTTCTCCTACGACGAGCTAAAGGCGCTAGTAGAGCTGAGCTACAGCGAACAGATGGCTCACCCCGAGCGTGGAGTTGCGACTGCTGCGAAGCGGCAGATGGCGGATAAGTTGCTGGGGCTGAGCGAGCACATGTGGCAGACTTAGTACGAGACGGAACTTTTGAGGCTTCCTTTCGGTTCGGAGAAGAACTGGATGGAGTTGGAGGTATATCGGATATGAGGAATTAGCATGATGAGATGATGATGGAGGCAGTTAGACTAAGATGCTATCGAATAAGCGAGCAGATCAGCGCGAATGCAACGCAGCTTTGAGTGCGGAATTCGGGATGCGAGATACGCATGCACATACCAGCTGAGAAACGTACAGCAACACTACACCATATGTTACGCTGGAGGTTACATGGAGCAGCGTTGACATTTCACGAGCCCAGACGCGTTCAGTGAGCGGAACAACGAAAGATGACATGGCAGCCATCACAGTACAATGCAACGCGACGTGTTGAAACAGTGAGCTGTGAAGTGAGTGCTTTGTCCTGTAGGCGAATGATGTGTTGTCATGACGGCTGCTACGTCAACCAAATGCAACAAGCCGCGGAGCCACGCGACGCTGACACCCTTCAGCGCTTCGCTGTGCGACCAAGCGATGGAAAACAATGCATCATCTCCAACACAGCAACACCAACCAGGGTCAATTATTGCAAGTGAGTGGTCCATATGAAATGCAATGGGATAGATGGTGACACTGATATTAGGTTTCTTATAGCTCTCTCTACTCCAGACCTGTTTAAACATGCCATCGTTGAGCCCAGCCATTTCAGTCAAGGTAGGCAGGTAAGACATCTCATCGCCGAAGCAAGCAAAACAAGGGGCAAGTGAAGTGAATCACTACCCTGAGACTTACTTGCTTCTTTTTGTTTTTGGCTACGTACGAGTCTCTGTGAGGCTGGGCTAAACCATGTATTTCGCGTGGATCCATTTCGCGGCGCCCGCAGAGACACAGACATAATTAGGAGTGGGGGGCAAAACAAAAAGAGGGATGGATGAAAGATTGATGGAAATAGGCATCATCCCCTAGAAACCCGAGGAATCGTCCATGAGGATGACCTGCATCGTGACTGAATTCGTCTCAGAGCCTCGCCGCTTTTAGCTTGACTGTGCTGATACCGCAGTGTCAGCTCGGTGGCATGGCGTGTACGTTTTTTCTTATTCATTCCCAGATATTTTTTTTTTTGAGAAGGCGGCGAAATCCTGAACGCAGGGAAATATCCAGGTATATGCCATACTTGGCATTTAATGACTCGTGACATGCTAGCTTCGTAGGAAGCGTAGAGACAATGCCTGAACCTCTTTACATGTGGGGGGATTTTGGTTTCACGCGAAACCTCAATGGCAAAGTATCTACTCATTGCTTGGCAAATAATGAGTGCCTTGCGCCTAATCAAACTTTGATCGCTTTACGCCATTGCAACCTTGAGTTGGGAAGGTATCGTGACTCAGCCTTTTATGCTTCGAAGTCAAACTCCTATCGGGGAAGCTACGACACATCAATTCGTCAGCTCGAGTTGTCTACTCTGGACCTGCTCTAACCACGTTTTTCTCCAACTACTTAACACTCACACCTAATTACAGCGGGACTTGTGGTCTTTGGCGTCTACGCAACTCCCGTCAAGTTGTACCTCCAAACCACCGATTCTCTTGATCTGTGCATCTTGCGGAACGCCTATTAAAATGCCCCAATTCATTACCTCAACGGATACCCTGATGTTGGCAAGGTCACCATCGATCACGAGCTTCAGAAACTTATCCCCGGTGCCAAGATATTCCACAACCATCTTCTGGTCGATCCTATTGCTCCACTGGTTGAGCGATCATCCCCACACTACCACACAATACACACTGGGCTGCGGCGCTATATCTTGGACGTCATCGCAACATCCGAGGCCACGCGGGATACGAAATGGATATTTACAGACTCTCGATCTTCAAATGCGATCGGCAGTGTAGCTGGGCAAGATTACGAAAATGCTGCAAGAAAACGGGGTGTTCCTTTATTTCCGTCATACTGGGCTGTGATCTAGAAGAAAACGTGAGGAGGGTCGTCGATGAAGCCGTGGTAGACCCAGAGTGGTGTGAAAGATTCGTCAAGACGAGGTCATCTATCGGTTTGGAGAAGAAAATGAGTTGAAATTAGACATAACGGGGCTGACTGCACCCGAGGCTGCTCAGAGGATCGTTCAACATATTAATGCAGTTCCTTGACCGAGCATCAAACAGACAAGAGCAGCGATGGAGCTAAGCCCAATCAAGTTCCGGCAGATAGTTAGGTGGCCCAGCGTGGAACCCATTAATTATTCGACTCCACTGCGATGGGGAGGTTGACCCTTGGGAGGAAATCTATCGTCTTGGCAGCTGACGGTTTTTTTTACCCTGACTGTTGGGTTAATTAGTCAAAACAAGCATCCCGCGGGTTCCAGTCTTCCAGAAGTTCCTTGCAATGCTTCGATGTTCAGCTAGGTTGGTAACTCTAGTGGAGTTTTCTGCTACGGCGACTTCCATCGCTTCTACCAGTGCACGCACACACACTCACGCACGCACGCACACACTTGTACGAATACGTAGATACGTAATCTAGGTCCAGTACATAGCCCCTGAGCTGAGGCTTGATTCACCAGCTGTCAGTGGCCGGCGGTCAGTGGATGGATGGATGGATAGATGGGATGGATCATGGATGTTGCGGGAACAGGAGGTCACCGGTCCGGCGCAGCACAAGTACGGGGCATCGCCGCATGATAGCGGTGTCCATTGGAAACTCGGCCTCCTTAGCGACTCGGTACCTTGCATTGGATGGATGCAACTTGGTGCCGCGTCCTGCGTCTCTCTGTGTCCCGTCCGTCCTGCGTCTGCGTCCGCGTCCGCGTCTTTTTGTGTGTCCGTGTCCCGCCAATGCGAGCCCGCGCCGCTCCCCCCCGGGCCCCGGCCGTCTCGAAACCAGCCGCTAAAATAAGATGCAAAGCGGAGGTTGAGTCCAGGGTCAAACACGTTGATCGCTAAAATAAGTGTCGTCCTTGAAATCTTGAGAGCGGCATCCGTCATGATCCGCGACATGGTTGGCTAATTGCTCTATGCGTCGGGAGCACCTCGAGGGTGTCATCGCATCGGTCGGTGGCGGTCCAGTGCCCTTTCTTTCATTTCTAGCATGCACACTTATCGTCCATCCGCCTTCGTCATTCATCAAATAGCACAGCACAGACGGTTGGCTGCGTTGCATCGCGCCGGACCAGGATCATTCGTCGTCCTTTATTTTCGGTGTGCTTGAGTGGCTGGATCCGTTCCCCTATCTCCTTTTCCACGGTATTTCCGCCCCTCTTTGGAGATCCATCCATCTCATTACTTCCGCAGTCCTTCTCCACAGAGGAGGTGTAGCGACAGGACAGGACAAACAGCCTATTTACTTAGGTACCTAAGGTAGGTACGCTGCACTAATGCCTGGGCTGCAGCGTGCACTGTACTTCACTGTATCCACTGGGGGGGGAAATCACACAACGTTCTTAATGATTTTGGTGACTGTGGACAACGAGAGACAATCAACAACAACAACAATAACAACAGAAGACTTGATTATCATAACAAGTAACTACTTACTAATTACCAACTCCAGCCTAACCTAACTAACAGTCCAAGGTCCAAACTACCTAGCTCACTCCCTCCCACATACCCGACCCAGGGGGTCACCCACACCAAGGACCGATTCATTGATTGATTGACCAGGGGGTGGTTCCGCATCTCTTCTCTCTGTCCACTGTCCGCTGTCCGTCTCCTTGTTGGTCTTAAATCGCCCATTCTCTCTCTCTCTCTCTCACTCTCTCTGCCTCGACCCTCGCGCGTCAATCGAATCCTCTCCGCTGGATTTAGCCGCGTGCTCCTTCTCCCCTTCTCCTTCTCCTCCCCTTCTCTTCTTCTTCTTCTCCCCTCCCCTCCCGTCGTCATCATCATCATAACCACACTCTCTCTCCCCCTCTACATCCGCCACCGCCAAAAACTAAACTCGCGTCCCCGACCCCGAAGACCCCCCGACTTCCACTCCCCGACCCCACGCGTCCGAGCGGCAGAAGCCACCTCATTCATCCCTCGTCCCGTCGCCTTGCCCGCCTTCTCAGAGCTCCATTCCCCTGGGTGTTTCTTGGGCCGGAAACTCAAGTGGCGGCGACTTTTCAGACACGCGCTCTAGCGCTTGCATTGGCACTGGTCCCCTTCGACTTGATCCTCCTTCTCCCGTGATTTGGCCCACGGCCACGACCGCCACCGCGACTTTCTTCCCCTTTTCTTGGCCAACAACTCTTCCCGATCCACCCAGCAACACAAACGGCAACAGGTTCGCATCCTCCTTTGCTCGACGTGCTCTCCTGGCCCGGAGCCCCCCGTTGCTGCCACCATGGACTCGTAAGTAGCCTCCCTCCTGTCGCTATCCCTTCCTGCATTCTTGTCAATTCCCATCATTTATCCACGGTCGCTAACCATTTGTCCTTACTCAGCTTCGGTGAAGCCTGCCGCTCGATCTGGCATGCCATGACCAGCAATGACAGACGTATGCGCCCTCATTGTTTGATCCTGTTACCCGCGCGACTCGCCCGCTAATCAGTCCAACCTCCAGATTCTACCTTCGACTCACCCCATCGCACCGGCCGCCACGTCCCCCTGCAGAACGGCCGTAGTGACATCCTCACTGGCGTCGCAACCGCATCCGACTCGCGACACGACGTTTCCTCCCCTTACCCCTATTCCGACGAGTCTGGTCGCGCATCCCCCGCCAACGGCCTATCCATCCCTTCCGGGAACGCTCCCTACACTCCCACAAGCCCCGGAAACGCCCCCTACTCTCCCGGCCTAAGGGGCATTGCCGCGCGCAATGCCAGCCAAGGCGATGGCTTTGAGGTTCAGAGTCCCGGCGATGTCCCGATGCAGAGCTTCCGGGATGGCCTACCCCCTCCTCTCCCGGTCGCCCACTCGTGGAGACGGATAGACGCATGGGCCGATGAGAACTACCCCGAATTATACGATCAGCTGTGTGAAGGCGCCACCAACAACGACTTGAACGACCTCGAGCATCAGCTGGACTGTTCACTTCCCCAGGACGTGCGAGAATCACTAATGGTCCACGATGGCCAAGAGCGAGGTGGAAACCCAACTGGGATCATCTTTAGCTCTATGCTACTGGACTGCGAAGAAATTGTGCAAGAGTGGGAGAATTGGAGGAAGGTCAACCATCAATACCTGCTCGAGACTAACGTCGCAAAGCCCTCCACACCCTCCAAGGCCTTTGGTGGCAGCAGCGAGGCGTCCTCGTCGAGACAAGGAGGCGGCGGTGGCAACAACCCCGGCGTCTGGCGTCAGGATCTTATTTCTCGACAAGACTGTGTGCCTCCCAACAGCGTCCAGAAGGCCTACGCACATGCCGGCTGGATCCCCCTGGTGCGAGACTGGGGCGGTAACAACCTTGCCGTTGATTTGGCTCCCGGCCCCAGTGGCCAGTGGGGTCAGATCATCTTGTTTGGCCGCGATTTCGACACGAAGTACGTCGTGGCTCGTTCCTGGTCGGCGCTCTTGTCCATGGTTGCGGATGACCTAAACAGTGGCAAGTGGTACGTGGACGAGGACACCAGCGAGCTCAAGCTGCGAGAGTTTAAGGAGACGCGAGTTGAGCCCCCCTATTTCAGCATTCTGCGATGGAGAATGGACCAGAAGTACGGACGCCGGGCCGCCAACCGGAAGTCAATGGCTCCCCGGGGCAAGTCCAACTCTCCCCTCGGATCCCGCTCCTCGTCACCGTACGCCAGCCCCGTCGACGGCGGCGACGCCCGCGGGCGATCCATGCAGCGCCTGAGCGGCTCGTCTCCTATAACGAGCCCCATGCGACCTGGTTACGGGAAGGCCGCCACCCCCCTAAGTAGAGTGACAGAGGAATTAACCATCCCGGAGATCGCCAGCGGCATCATCGAGCCCGATAAGCTGGTCGAGGTCGAGACTCCTCGGCAAAGCAACGAGAGCAAAGGCCCCAAGGTCAGCGGCACCTTACCCCGTGTAGAATCAGACCTCCTCAAGGATAAGGACGTTGAGGTGCCCAAAGCGAACGGAAAGCAAACCGAGACGACAGACGAGTCGATGAAGACGATTGAGATCTAAGCAACCCCGAGGGACAACAACGACGACAAGCGGTTGGATGAACGAAGAGCCTACATTGGCACTGGCATACAGACAACGATTCCACGAGACTCTTAATTTTCTGCGCGTCTTTCCGAAGAGGCGACCCTTACATTGGTAAAAACATTTCGGCGTTGGTGGCGTCGTGTCGAACACGCAAAGAACCATTATTCTATTTTATTTTCCGAGGGGCGGATTCTTTTGCTGCTGAAATAGCGGCACGATGGAGGGGCTATTATACGGACGAGTGGAATTAACACCCAGTTTCTACCTATATCCTTGTTCTTTCTATTTTCTTCGTCTTCAATCTCGGATAGGGAAGGCGGAGCAGAGCAGTGATCAGAGGAACAGCTGAAGATAGAGGGCGAATGGACATGCAGGCCGCGAGGGAATGTGGCGCTTTGGCCTGTATAGATAAGGCAATGTTAATTATTGTATGATTAAGCATCACTTTGAATCCAAGTCTTTAGTCTTGTTCTATGGCCGACACCAAAAAGAAGAAGAGAATTTTCAGTATAAGAAGTGAGTAGTGTGAGAAGAAAATGCAAAGGTGGCTTGCAGCCGCCGACGAGGAGGCGCGCATGTCCCGCATAGTGGCGTGGAATCTCGGTGTGACAAGGAAGTGATGTGTTGCTGATTGGTCATTGTATAAGGTGAGTATCCAGGAACGTCTCTGGAATGTATCATTCGGTATTGATGGTGGTTGACGTGCATGGTTCTTGACTTGAGAGGGCTGCAGGTAGTTCTTGCGAGGTTTCTGTAGGGTAAGGCGAGTCGAAAAGCGTGGTCAGATCGCTTGACGTTGAAGGTGACAATTTGTGAGCTGAAGTAATTGCGGCTTATTTATGATTTGGTTTTTACTTGATTGAAAGCGCGATCGATGCTAAGAGTAATAGTTGTCCTAGAGATGTTCTGTGCTGTGCGGGTTATAGAAGAGCGAGGAAGAAACAATGAGCCGCAGAAGAATTGGGCAGACTACTGGAAGACCTCTTCTTCTAGGGACACTTAGTTTTCACTGGTTACAGCGCGTAACGAGCTCAACGACCCCTTATCCCCTTTTCAGAAATTCAGTCATCCTCACTGGCTATACCTACTCACTACTGTAGCATCGGTAACGCCACATCCGACCGCTGCTAGACCAGTTGTGATAGATGCAAGTTGGCAAGGTGGATGACTAAGCGTAGACCGCCGCTCACACTCCGTCTTCATCTCATTTCTTGAGCGCAGATGCGAGGCACAATAGTTAAGTAATTATTTCTAGATTATCTTAAGACACCGTACGAACCTAGATTCTTCACCATGAATCTGCACCACTGACCGCACATCCACATGTCAAGGGTCTGCCTGTTTCTCACCACTGCATCGAAGCGTCGATCGCGTTAACAAAGTGCGCCTCAACTCGCAGAATTAACTCCACTGGAGGCAAATCAACGTTCAAAGCGTGCGCCCCTTGCGGCTGGAACCTGAGTCTAGCGTGTCAAAGATGCGCCACGCTCACCTTAGGCCCGGCGCCTACCCGTCGAAAATAGCAGTCTGCAGGCCAATCAGCCGGTGCCAGCGAGTTGCTGGATGTAGTGGATGAGCTGTCGTCTCTGCATCCCGCATTTTGCTTGTTTTGCAATCGTCTTCCTGCATTGGGGCCCGGCATGACCCGACTTTGCCGTTACCCCTTGCTACTGGTGCTATTGTGAATGCAGGTCGCAGACACGGCTGCATGTGAGGTTTAGCCCCGGGCTCGGGCCTTTGTCTCGGGGGCCGCATCTGATGCGGCCGTCTCCAAAGACTACAGGGACTGGGGGCTAACCTGGGGAAGGATGTGCTTGTTCGAATACAGACGTTGTCGGTGAGTGAAATCAAAGCTACCGGTTTGTTCAAGCACTCGAATTGGTCGGGCGTATAAGCCGACGGCGCCTAATAGATTAATTCTGCCCCCGGGACCGACCATGCTTCGCGTTTCGCATGAGGAGCGTTCGCCCAACTTGCGTTTCGAACTGGCCTTAACAGCTGCGCTCTCACTTTGCCGTGCCGACTGTTTACCTTGTTCTTCTGTGCCTGTTGGCTCTGACGATGGAGACCCACGGACTAGACACATGGGGTGGGTTTGAATCCACGATCTAGAAGAGAGGGAGGTCTTTATTAGTGAACTTTACCCAGCTTCGGTTCGCTTCGCTACGACCATTTCTTCTGTCCTGGAAATTTTCGATTCTCGGGTGGCCGGCCGCTCCTTTCTTTCGTTCTTTGGCTTGCCCGTGTTCTCTTCTCCAAGATGGTCTCTATTTGGGAGCAGGTGGCACATACTGTGTCCTACAACACTGCTGTCGAATCCACTGCCGATTCCACCGCCGCGGAGAAGAAATTCCAATCATTCCAGAGTGTCAAAAGCGTGGCGTCTGAAGAGGGATCAAACAACGGCTGGAAACCACTGTCCCTGTCAGCACCGATCCTCGTTGGTGTTACCGCTCTCACCCTCCTCCTCGCCGGCGCCATCGAGACTCTCGCCCAACGAAGCAAGGCTCAGGGCGGCCTGGCATTATCGCCATCCCTGGACGATATCCCCGAATACGCCAAGCTTAGTTATCTTTACGTGCCCAACATTATAGCTGTTCTGTACAGCATAATATGGAGCTGGATCGATTTGGACGCGAAACGGATGCAACCGTGGTTTGAGCTTTCCAAGCCAGAAGGCGCCAAAGCTGAGGATTCAATCTTTCTGGATTACCAATACGACTTCGTTGCTTCAGTCCCCTTCAAAGCTGCAAAAAAGAAGTAAGAACAGGCTCCATTATGAGAGGGACTATTGTGGGCTAACGTCGGTGCAGGCACTGGCCCGTTTTCTTCGCTGGGACTGCCATGGTCATTGTTTTTTGGTTGCTTACTCCATTGCAAAGTGCTCTGCTAGGAACGAGTGCCGTTCCGCAGACAGTGCAGGCAACAATCAAGACGAGATCTCAATTACTTCCCCTGCTCGAGCAAGAACCGCTTCTCAGCCCGAAAATCCTCAACACTGGTTACGCGATTGGATGGCTTGGTCAACCGTACCCTGCGTTTACGACATCCAAATATGCGTTGCTTCCATTCTATCTTGAGAAAGACCCCGCGCCTGCCGCTGTTGCAACGAACTGGACAGCAGAGACAACGAAACTTTCGACCGAGTTGAGTTGTTGGCCAGCTGAGCAGGAGAAGAACGGACCTCGGGGAAAGGCATCTGTCAACTTCCTCAACGGTCAAGGATGTAATGTGACTGTGTCCTTGAGCCAATACGCAAACTATACAATGTTTTACATTGGATATTCATCCAGCGCATACTCAGACCATTTCTTGGCTGGCCCTTACTGTCCAAAAACCTCCAACTCGACTCACCAATTCTTGGCCATTTGGTCGACAACTATCTCGGAATCGAACGCAACCGACCCCGACTTTAACGTTACAGCCCTGTTTTGCCAACCTCAATACTATACGCAGCAAGTCCTCGTGACAATGGTCTCCTCAAACCTCGAACCCGTCGAAGATTCTCTTCAACCCCTATCGCCCCGGGAACTCTTAACAGAAAAAGAATTCAATTCCACTGCGTTTGAATTTCTTCTTGCCAATGGGATGTCTCAAAATATCACAGTCAGAGATTGGCCATTTGGTAGCGTCGTTGAACAACATCCGCGTCTCAATGACACTGGCCTCAGTCAGCCCGTCTCTAACATGGTCGGCTTTGCTTTGGCAGGGCGAGATTTACCCACCGCCGACTACTCATCCCCTAAAACACTTGCAAAAATCTATCACGATGCTCACCAACACTTGTTTTCCGTTGCTGTTGACGACCTTCTCGTTAACAACACGGAAATCTCGAACCACACTGCATTAGTCCACTTTTCGCTTCAGGGTGTGGTTGTGAGTAGGACTTTTGCAACGACTGTCGAATGCCTGCTGGGCCTGGTTGCGGTTTTCACGGCTCTCGTGCTCATGTTCAGTCGTGCTGCTATGAGTAACTTGCCGATGAACCCGTCATCATTGGGAAGGCACATTGCCCTCTTTCGAGATAGTCCAGAACTTCTGCGCTCATTCCAATCAATGGATAACGCTAATGACCAGTCCCTCACGGAGGAATTTCGAAAAGACATTTTCCGGCTTGTCTATGATCGCTCTACAAAACGCACTTGCGTTGCTATTGATAGAGCTCAACGGGATTCCTTAGAATTGGCTGAGCGAAGTGTGTCCCCCCAAAAGGGCTATTACGAACCGGTACGACCGTGGGTATTGAGGAGATGGACTGGGACACTATTTGTGATTGTCCTTATTGGTGGAATTACGGGCCTCTGTTACTTGAAAGAACAAGAAAAGAAACTCAAAGGTGAGCCACTTCTGATCATTGATGCCGTATGATGATTAACAAGAGCCAGGACTCTCACGACCATCTGAGAACTTTGAGGTTCTGCAACTGTTGGAAAACTATATTCCTACAATAATTGCAACATTGATAGAACCATTCTGGGTGCTGTTGAACAGAATGCTTTGTGTGCTGCAGCCATTCAAGAATCTGTGGGAGGGGAAGGCAAGATCGTCAGTCTCAATCGACGCCACATACACTTCTCTCCCTCCCCAACTGGTCTTATTCAGGGCAATCAAATCTAGACATTTTGTTCTAGTTCTTGTTTGCTCAATGGCTTTAATGGCCAATGTCCTTGCCGTTGGCCTGGGTTCTTTGTTCAACGAGCGACCGATGACAGCCCACTACCAGGAAACATTCCAACCGGCGTTCGGGCCTAGGTTCGACAATTATTCAGTATTCGACTTTTATTCAACACTAAGCAGAAATTTTGTGTCTACATCGGCGTACCAAGATCACATGTACGTCGCTTTGGCTAACATGACGGCTGGTACCACGCTCCCTGCATGGGTGTCACAAGAGTATTTCTTCCAGAGGTACAAAATCCCCGACTCTGGCCAGGCAGGGACCAAGGACACGTACACCATGCCCACAAGGGGGTTTGGAGTCAAATCAAATTGCACGCCAATTGCTCCTTTCGAGTTGCCGATCTTGAGTTTTGATGAGGATCCCCTGAAGTGCCGAAAGCCTCTTGTCGCCGCAAGCATCGATTTCCGAGACACTGGAACTACTCGCTCTGGTGGCCTTTCTGCTGGAGAGTACTGCAAGACTTTAAATCCGGCAAACGGACCTAGGGATTGTGAGAGACCGTTGATTATGGGATGGGGACGAACTCTTACCGGGCTGGACATCAATGGGACGGTGGAAGCGAGTCTCCTCATCTGCCGCCCAATTTTTGAAACCGCGATGTTCAACGTCACAATCGATTCGGAAGGACACATTCTATCATACAACAGGACAAGCGACTTGCAAGCAACACTGGACTACTCTGACTCGGAGATCCACACACAAGAATTGTTCACTCAGGTGAACTACCAATGGGAGCAGACGACTGTCGAGTGGCACAACGACACCCTTACCAGAAGCTGGATGAGTTATTTTCTGATGCTCGAGACGGGGTCTAGAACAATATTTGACCCGAAATCCCCAGTTCCGGACCCTAACAAGATGGTTCCCCTGGTTGACGACATTTACCGCCGACTCTACGTAATCTTACTGAGCTTGAACCAACAACTTTTCGATCACAACGAAGTGGGCGAGTCTATAACAGTCACTCGGCACACTCAGGAAATTAGGATTTTTATGGAAGATGCCTCGTACATTATCACGCTGACCGTTCTTGCTATGAACGTGGTAGTCGCATTGGCATTTTATGCCCGTGCAGTCGGCTTCGTCCTACCACGTATGCCCACCACACTGGGTTCCATACTTGCGTATATCTCATCGAGCAGACTTGTGAATTCTTCGTATCACAAGACAAGAGGCCTTGGACCACGAACGTTTAGTTTTGGACGGTACATTGGGCTTGATGGGCAGGTACATTTAGGCGTTGAGATGGATCCTCACGTGGTTCGTGTTGATCCAGCTTCACTCCGGGATGGAAGCGGTCTTTTCAATCACATGCGTGCTCGATTGTCCCCCCGTGAGAAACCGCTCGTCAAAAATGGAACATGGCTGTAAGTCTGACACCATAGACCGATATAGAAAATTATGAATCTATGAATAAATGAAGATAATTGAATGACAAATGCATTTTTTGCTATGTTGCTATGTGACAAGCCCTTTACACGCCCTCAGTTATGAGCCCTAGAATGCATTGGTCCCTGTAAGTCCTGTTCTCTTTGATAAATGGAAGCAGAAGGTCATCATTGATCAAGTTGGTACTGTATGTTGATTGTTATGTATAAAAGTACAACGAGAGTCGAAAGTGTGTGAAACTCGTGTCTGAAGGAAAAAAGAAACATGAATATTTACATCCGAGTGAAAGTCCTACAATAGCCCCGGTGTCCAAAGTGTACGCCTAGTTCCCTTGCCCCCCAAACCGTAGCTAGTCCAGTGATCGTTATTGTATCTAGTAAGGAAATTTATCCGCGAATGCGAAGGGAGCGACGCATCTTCACCACGCCCCTCTTGGCAGAGAGGGCAATGTCGGTGGACTGGCCGGGAGTACAGCTGACACCGTCCGAAAGGGCCTGGGCTTCAGTCCAAGCACCGCTAGCACAACGCTGGAAGGAAGTTCCGCTGATGCAGTTCCACTCGCCCTCGGTAGAGCAGGCTTCGCCAACGGCGAAGCTGTCCCCAGAACCAGAACCAGAACCCGAGCCAGAGTCGGAGTCGGGCACAGCGGAAGTGGCAACGGGGGCTTCGGAGGCGACAGGAGTGCTAACAACGGGAGCATCAGTGGTGGCTGGCTCATCACTGACGGTGATGAAGACGCCTCCAGGGACACTCTTGCTGGGCTGGTCGCCGTCTCCGGGCGCAGCAGTGGTGACAGGGGCAGCGGTGGTGGTTGGCTTAGCCGCAACAGAGGTAGCAGGAGCGGTGGGAGCGGGAGCGCCAGTAGCAGCAGCGCCGCATCCGTTGCCCGTGGCAGCAGAGAAAACGTCAGTAGAGCCGTTGAGCTGGTCCACATCGTTTCCAGGGTCAGGAAACTGGAGGTCGGAATCGGGCAAGGTAGCACAGTCGTTACCAATGTTGGCAACGAACATGTCCGGAAGAGTGTCCAAGTGGTCCTCGGAGCCACCATCGCCGGTGACAGTGAGAGGAGCACAGTTCATGTACATCTCGCGGTTGCCGACCTTGTTGAACCAGGTCCAGGCGAGAGTGTACTCGCCAGCAGCCAACTCTGAGGGGATGGTGTAGTCATACGTGTAAGGGTCCTCGGCGTTCGCATCGTCGCCGATGTTTCCCTCCTCTCCTCGGGCAGGGCATCCACCTTCGATGGACTTGATGACCTTCCAGACAGAGTTTGCGTCGGGCTCTTTGTCTGTGGTGACGGAAATCTGGCAAGATCCACCGCCGTGAACGGCGGTGCCGATGAATGCGAGCTTCTGAGTGCTTCCCTGAGCGTAGACGTTGCTTGCTCCCTGAGCATCATAAGTGCCATCACGAAGCTTGCAGGGGAAGTCGGAACCGCTGGCATCAAGAGGCGAGTTGTTCAGGTTGGAGTTGCCATAAGGGACAGGGCTGGTGATCTTCATGTGAGCACTGGCAACAGAGGCTAGGCCAACAACAGTGAAAATCCTGGCAAACATTTTGAAGGAGGGTAAAGATCTAAACGTTCCAGACGATAGATTCCAGGTTGTTGTAGTAGTGAGATTGTCGTCAAGACTGTGTCGAGTAATGTAGGTCGACGTAGTGGTATCAAAAGATGGTAGATGGGTAATGCACCAGGCAATACTGTGAAGCAAGTTCTGAGAATGGAAAGGACTAGCCTTGTAGAATGAGAGAAGAAGGAATGGAATGTCGTTGCGACAACCTCACTGAAAAGGATAGACTGTGGACTTGAAGGTCTAAAGAGCAAAGAAGTCGAAGGAGGGCGGTGATCGCTTCGTCTTATATGGACCCAAGTCCATCCCAAGGACTGGACATCGGATGCCCACTGGAGTCACTGACTAGGGCCAGAGAGAAAGGAGAAGTTCGACGAAAGCTGCAGGAACAAGCGCCATGCCTGACCTGAAGTGACCACATCCAAGGCGATCAAGGGTAGACTACAGCCTCTTCAGGACAAGGGAAGAACAAGTTCTGAATCCCCTGGCCAGTTAGGCTCGGGAATCACCCTCAGACGATGATGTTTCGAAGCATAGCGGGAGGTCCAGGGGCACGAGAGCCGAGAAGGATGTGCAGCAACGGACCTATGATTCGCTGGATGTCTCGTTTCAAGGCGAATGTAGTCACCAGTAGTTATGTGAGCGGGCTTGGCCCAGGACGCCCCGAGTTCAGACGGCGTCCAAACCCCTGACTAACGGACGGACCATGGAGGCGTTTACAAGGTCTAGGACAGCCGCTGCCGAAGAGGACTTACGCAGTACTGGTGACTGGCAAAGAAGGAGGCGCGTCCCTGTAACAAGTTAGCCTAAGAGGGATGGGCTATAGCGGCTCTTATGCAGAGCTGCAAGGTCCCTGCCCTGATGGATTGGATTCTGTGAGTCCTGTGTAACAATGCGACTTGATTCGCTTTGCCTGCGAGGCCGTAAGCTTAGCGTAGGCCGCCCGTGGTGGCGAGGAGGCGAGCGACTGCGGTGTACGAAGTACGGACTTTCTTTTAGCAAGCTGCAAGCTTAGGAGACAGTCCAGTCAGGCATGAAGTGTGCGTTGACGTCGCTGACCGGGGGGGTGGCCGCCAATCAGGCCCGATCAAACCGACTGCTCGGAATCAAAACCCGCCACAGAATGGAGACAACACGACGGACCGTCATGCGGTCAGTGGCTCGGCCGCGCCTCTAAATGACCAGGATTGGCGAGGGACAGATGCGCGTCAGGCTCCCAGCATTGTTTTACGGCTCAGTTGCCGTCTCATCCTTCCGAGCACTGGCCTTCGTTAGAACTGAGCGTTGTGAAAGAGGTTGATGGGCTAGGATTGCATATTTGCTCTAAGGCCCACGTTTGACCGAAGTCGATGCAAATCCTTTGCCATGCCTTCGTTGTCGTTGTATTCTAGAAATCCTGGCACGTCCCCATGAGAGCGGGGTCGGTCTGATGCTAATCAGGGGTGGACGACAGCCAAGCAAACAGGGGTCCAGGGGTAAGGAGAAGGCCGGGGCAGCCGATCGACTGGATGTGGAATAGTGGAAAACTGTTCACCACCAGTCGTCCGTCAAGATGCTGCCAAGACTCAGACGTTTGTCAACCGTGAGACAACGCGAGACGGGACTTGTGATCAAAGAAGACAGGTTCTTGAGCCGGAGGATAGCATGGCTTGCGTGCCGCGTGCAGCTGAGTCAATAATCACAGGCATGCCTTACTAGCCGGACATACATTCGTGCGTGCTGGGTTTCCTATGGAGTCGCTGTTCGAGACGGGCTGCGGGTCAGCCCCGAGCAGCGCCAGCCACTGTCACTGCGGTCATAATGCTGCGCTCCGGACTGGACGGGGATGGAGATCTCGGGGATCTTCTGCTCTCGCTAGGACATGGCTTCTTGGGAGGCCTGGCACTGGACGACGCCCCTGAGACTTCACCCTGCTTCATCGCATTTACGACTTTTGGCGCCTTCCTAAGGGATGGGATACCAGCAGCAGGCTGGCTGAGTCGGCAGCGTACGTGGAGTCTGACCATCCGTGGTCTAGATGACGATGAGCATCGCAGTGTGTGTTTGTGGTGAAACCGGCTCAGTTTCACAACCGTCCATTGCTTTTGCACTGTCTCCTTCCGTAAGCGGTCAATCGCATGTGAACGGCGGGAGAGTGTTTCCTCGGCGGGTCGCAGTGACTTTCACGATTTGTGGACGCGTCCGTCGCGCGTGCTTCATCACGGGCTGCGATGGTTGGTGTTGTGGTGTTTGTGTGACTCGTGAGGTTGAGGGGTGCAGCAGTTTGTTGGTTGAGAGTTCTGTACATAGCCGCCCGGAGGCAACCGAAGGGGCGTTCCTTCCCTTTTTTTTGTGACGTGGCAGGCGGACAATTGACCGCTAGTTGTCAGTCCAGGGCAGTCCAGGGCAGTCCAGACGGATCTTTAGTGCCCCTTCACCTACAGTTTGGGGGCTTCGTAGCCGCTCCAAGCTGACTGTTAGCGTCTGGTGTGCTGCGACCAGTGCTGCAACCGCCTAGACATCCAATTGACCTAGAGAATTTCTCAATTCTGCTCCATGATGACCTCAAATTCATGTTATTCCTTAAGGCAGGGCGGGTTTTATGTGGCCACTTGTGCTGTTGGGGCTCTCACATAGGGCAATATTAATAGCCCATCCGCCTTGAAGGGCGAAGAAGCTGACCGAGCTACTACTGTATACACCTCAGATCGTAGACCGCGAAGTACTTCGTCCAGGCCGGACTTTCTTGTCCCTCTTTTGGGCACTACCAATAGTCGAGTGAGTATAATCGCCCAAGTGATTTTCGACTCTCAACTAGCTCAAGACTCAGCTCCTAAGAGGCACCATCCCCATCCCTTCTCTCCGGTGGTCGCCGGCAAGTCGGCTCAGGCACATGAACACTGTGACAGTGGCGCAAAGGCTGGACCTGTCGTTCGTCCTCGCTGGGAACCAGAAGATCAGATGACGGGCCGATATGAGAGGTTCCCTGCTCTACTTTGTGCTGGGACCGGGATAGTCTCCCTGGTGAGGCACGAAAAGTAGGAAAACGCTCCGTCCACGCACTACCAGTGACACTGCATGAAGCCTTGGATTGGACAGGACTAGCTCCGACCATCTCCCCGTAGCATCTGTGGTGGAGCACACAAAGATCTGCCTGAGGTCTTCGGCCTCTGACTCTCTGTTTCTCATCTCGTCAGGGGGCCTCAAACATAATAGACAAGGGCGGCTAGCACGCACGAGGTGATTGACAGCATGAAACATCGTCCCCGCCTGCAAAACACCCCGAAGAAATCGCCTTGGGATCCTTTTGGCCACCTTACGTACATACCATGGTGGTTCTTAGCCCCATCGCAGATAGATTAAAGAATAAACATGCCCTCTGCGCCTTAGTTGTTTGAGATCGACGGTGGCCCTGAGGCAATGGCCAAGACGAGAAATCCTTTGCCCAAGTATAGACACTCAACGCTACTTTACCTTTACGGAGGATTCATTGCGACGTTTCCATGCTCCTGGCGTACAATGCAAATTGACATGAATTATAGTGAGATTAGAAATGGCGATGATGTGATCATGTGATGCTGATGTCCAAAGGAAAGCGGCTATCCCTTCAAGCTTGAGACCCGACACAATGGTCAAGTTCCAATAGCGGTAGAACGCGTGGTAAAAAAAACATCAACCAACACTGACAAGGGCTCTCCAGACTCTTGGGAAGTCAATTAGCCGCTTGGCAACGCTTGCTACCAGTTACTTGGTTTTGGTGGGGAGCCCCATACTTTGGCCGTTGGTTGGCACACGTGCACGTTTTGATAGTGCTTCACGACTAACAACGGGCGCTTCCGTTGGCCACAGCAAGATATATGTTTTTCTATCGTAAAACCTCGCCCTGCAGGGCTGTTGGCGCCCGAAATCCTCGGCATGGATGCTGTCCGCTCTTTCGATGCCGCTGACCCCACAACGCCCTCACCGCCAGCTCATGAGCCTCATGATGCATTTGCTTCCTGCGGCCAAATCGACAACCTCATCTGAAGCCGGCGCCTAGTGATTTTGATCAAACCGAGGCGTCATCAACAGCCTTATCCTCTGGGTCTGATAAAAATGTTAGTCCTCGCGTGTTTAACAAGCGTGGGTACGGGAAGATGAGGGATCCTGACCTTGAGGGAAATCCAATTCACCTCGTATCCAGTTCGTCATCTTCTCTTCTCGAAACTCGGCAAAATTCCACTCCCGTTTCTCCAAACAATCAGGTCGGTTGAAGACGTACACCAAAGCCTTCTTCTGCAAATCAGTACTGTTGGAATTTGCATCCTGACTCAAGATTTTGACCTTGACAGTCTTCTTGTTATACTGAGAACCCTCAAAATAGTCGAGTTTGATGATGTTTGCGTCGGTGAGTCCCGTGGCGTAGATGCCGAGAACTGTGTGTCCCTTCTCAGGGACGATGGCGGGATAATCGGCGCCCTGCACGCGGTGACGACAGTATCCATCCAGTTTTGCTGGTGTGAATGTATGCATGTCTTTGATGGCCTGTGGAGGATTGTGCTCTCCGTAGCAAATACTGTAGAAGACCTCGGGGGCCATCTGCTGTTTGTTAGCATTGCGGACACGCAAACATCTGCCTGAAAGTTTTACCAGAGTCCCTAAAGTTTGCGTCAGTCCACCAAAGACCAAATCGACGAATGAGCTTGGACTTACCATAAAAGAAGGCCGTAAAATCCCCACTCATCTTGTCGATTTCGGCGTCGTAGAATTCTGATGAGACGTTTCGGTAGGAGCCTGAATGTGAGTCTTAATGCTCTGGAATGTAGGCTTGGTGCTTGAGAGAGGATGTAAATGTAGAGAAGGAAACCGCCTCGAGATAAATGTCGTTTAAAGCGAGAATCCGAGTTCAAGAGACCCAGGATCGTTGCCCGTGATGAGGTGGTTACCTTGTGAGGGGATGAGTTGCCTTATCCCCACTGACTAAAAGCCGTGATGCGGGAGTGGTGGGGCACTTCCAAAGTTCAATGACAACGCCCTAGCCGTTAAGCCATTTGTTACCTTGATGGATTCATAGTGGACTTAGACGTTAGACAGCGTATCTCGAGGAGCCGACATAACTCACTGAATGTTAGCTGATTTCAGAAGTAACTGGGGGCTTGTTTCTGTGATCCGTTGCGCACAGCATCGTGCGACACTGATAGTGAGACTCGAGAATCATTGTTCTTTGGCAGTGATAAGATAAGAGGAGTTGATAAGGCAGACGTTAATCGAAACTCCTCTCCTGCGTCCTGATATGATTGCCCTGTAAGCCAGCGCCCCACTTAGCTCGCCGGTCTGCATAGACTAGCGCCGGAATAATGTTCTTGCATCCCTAGCGCATGTTGAATTGGCGGCTGCCGTCCCCAGATTCGACGTTTCTGTAATTTTCCAACGCGAGGCGATCTTCACGTCTACCTTGAAGCCCTCCATACTAAGCCCTTGAACTGTCAAGGCCACGACCTCCCATTTACTTCGACAGCAAACCCAACAACTCCATCAACATTACCAAACGAAAATCTCTGCCGGTCATCCTCGTCCGACTTACACTTCCCGATTCCCCGGTTCCGAAGCGGCGCAGACGTTCGCGACAGCTTCGCGAAGCTTTAGCTTCCAAGCTACCCCCCCCGAATCCCACGGGTCACTACCACGTCGACTTTTCCGCGGATGGAAGCAAGGGCCGCGTCGAGTGGACGCCGATAATGCAGTCATGTCGGGCACCACTATAGATGATGTCGTAAAGCGACTAAGCACCCCCGAAATAGGTACGAATCCTCCGTCGTTTATACACCCCACCAAGTCTGGTGTCGCATCCCCTCCAGCACGAAGGTTCCGCTCACCCTGTCTTGTCTAGATGTTCGACTCAAGTTGGAAGCCGCAACAACGTTGCGCGACAGCTTGGATCACTACACCAGTGGCCCTATTTATCCTCCATTCCTAAAACGATTGATGCCCATCTTCATCGGCATTCTCAGGGGACCATGTACTTTTCACAGCAACTCACCGGAACAGGTCAGTTGGAGCTCATGATGTACCTTGAATTGTTGCTAATTCATTTTCAGAGGCTCCGGAACTGCATTCTCGAAGTCCTCCATCGACTGCCTACCGCTCCAGCCCCGCCCGAGCCGTTCGAGCCCTACGCCGAAGAGATTGTCGACCTATTAATGCAACTTGTTCGGACTGACAACGAGGAGAATGCGACTCTTTGTGTCAAGATCACGTCGGATATCATGCGCCACCAACACAAAGTTCTCCAGGGCAAGGTCCAGCTGTTCCTCTCCTTGATCCAGGAGCTGTTTGAGCAGATGGAAAAAGTGGTCAGGGAACAGCTTGACAATGCGTCTCTAAGTGTCCCATCTCAACCCGGCGCCCCTTCGACACCAGGCAGTTCGCAAACGAATTTTCAGTCCCCGAGACCAGGATCACCAGTGGCTTCAGTAAACGACCTTGGGGCCGACCCGCAACAACAGAACCGACCACTCTTGAAGGGCATGCAATCCTTCAAAGTCCTCTCCGAATGCCCCATCATTGTCGTTTCGATTTTTCAGATCTACCGAAACACAGTGCAGCAAAATGTACGGAAATTTGTGCCGCTCATTCAGAATGTTTTGTGTCTGCAAGCAGCAGCGCAACAACAAGCGCATGCCGATGCTGCTGCGAGAGGGACCATTCACACTGGGGTTAGCCCCGCGATCAAGAACAGGGCAGCATTTGGCGATTTCATTACGGCCCAAGTCAAGACTATGAGTTTTCTTGCCTACCTGCTTCGGCAATACGCATCACAGCTGAACGATTTCCTGCCCAGGTTGCCCGACATCGTTCTAAGGCTCCTGAAGGACTGTCCTAGGGAGAAGTCTGGCACAAGGAAAGAACTGATCGTCGCAATCCGGCACATTATCAACTACAATTTCCGGAAGATTTTTATTCCCAAAATTGACGAGTTGCTGGATGAGCGAACACTTACGGGTGATGGGTTAACAGTACACGAGACTATGCGACCATTGGCGTACAGTATGCTTGCTGATCTTATCCATCATGTCAGAGACTCGTTGAAGCCCGAACAGATCCGAAAGACTGTCGAGGTCTATACCCGGAATCTGCAAGACAACTTCCCGGGCACGAGTTTCCAGACGATGAGCGCCAAACTCCTTCTGAACATGGCCGAGTGCATCGCGAAGCTGCCTAATAAGGCTGACGCACGACACTACCTCATTATGATCTTGAACGCTATCGCTGACAAGTTCGCCGCCATGAACCGACACTACCCCAATGCCGTTAAGTTGTCGAAGCTTTATCATCAGCAGCTCGAAGCCGGGACGCCTGAAACATACCTTGCCGATAAGAACTGCCCACCCGACTGGGATGAAACCGATATTTTCACCGCAGTTCCGATCAAGACCTCGAACCCCCGAGACAGGGGAGCAGATCCTGTGGTAGACAACAAGTTTCTTTTCCGAAATCTCATGACCGGCCTTAAGAACACCTTCTATCAACTCAGAACATGTAACGTTGGGACCCCGATAGATCCCCAGAATGCCCCTTCACACTGGCAAGATGTGTCTTACGGCTTCACTGCCGAAGAGGTCAAGGTTATCGTCAAGCTATTCCGAGAGGGAGCGTACGTCTTCAGATATTACGAGATTGAGAAGCCTGCCGCAGAGTCGCAGTACATGTCCCCTGTGGAGTACATGGCCAACTTCTATATGGTTTCGAGCACGAAGGAAGAGAAAGATCTCCTTGAGAGCTTTGCGACCGTGTTCCATGCCATCGACCCGGCTACTTTCCACGAGGTGTTTCAGCAGGAGATCCCTCGACTTTACGACATGATCTTTGAACACACAGCTTTGTTGCACATCCCCCAATTTTTCCTTGCGAGCGAAGCAACTTCACCTAGCTTTTGTGGTATGCTTCTGCAGTTTCTCATGGAACGAATAGATCAGGTTGGCTCGGCAGATGTAAAGAAGTCTTCTATCTTGCTTAGGCTCTTCAAGTTGGCTTTCATGGCTGTCACCTTGTTTGCCGGCCAAAACGAGCAGGTCCTTTTGCCGCATGTTGTTAGCATTGTGACTCAGTCCATCGAGCTTTCAACGAAGGCTGAAGAGCCGATGAACTACTTCCTTCTACTACGCTCCCTGTTCCGCAGCATCGGTGGTGGCAAGTTTGAGCAGTTGTACAAGCAGATTCTTCCCCTTCTTGAGATGCTCTTGGACGTGCTGAACAACCTTCTCATGGCTGCTCGAAAACCATCAGAGCGCGATCTGTACGTGGAGCTCTGTCTCACTGTTCCAGCTCGTCTGAGTCATCTCTTACCGCATCTGAGCTTCTTGATGCGCCCGTTGGTTGTCGCCCTACGAGCTGGTACCGACCTCGTTGGACAGGGACTACGGACGCTTGAGCTGTGTGTTGACAATCTCACCGCCGATTATCTGGATCCCATCATGGCCCCCGTAATCGACGAGCTTATGACGGCCTTGTTCGATCATCTCAAGCCTCACCCGTACAGCCACTTCCACGCCCACACGACCATGAGGATCCTCGGCAAGCTCGGTGGTAGGAACCGCAAGTTCATGACTGGGGCTTTGCCCCTCGCCTACAAAGAATACGCCGACGACCCTTCAAGCTTTGATCTGAGATTGATTGGTTCCAAGAAAGACAGAGCATTCCCCGCCGACATGGGTATTGACTTTGCCATCCAGAAGTTGATGGAGGTTCCAAGGACGGGCAAAAACAACCAGAATCGACAATACGACGGGCATTACAAGAAGCAGGCACTTCATTTGATCAAGTCCCAGTTGAAGCTGCGAATCGGATTTGACCAGCTACCTGATGACCTTCCCAAACTCCTACGACTGCAAGCTCAAGATTTCATGACTCGCAAACTCGATATCGTCCTCACCAGTTTCGAGATTTCTGATCGAGAGCGATCAATTCCGAAAAAGGACGGAGAGGATCAGACTGTGAAAAGATTGTTGAAGGCGGTCATGCACGCTGAGTCGATACCGGAGTTCAAGGAAGAAGCGAACGCTTTCCTCCTCAACATTTGCAGGCACTTTGCGATTGTTGAAGTTGGCCGTGCTTTGGTTGATTTGAAGAGAACTTACAGCCCATTCGATCCCTTAGCTGGTGAAGGGCCCTTGCATATCGATACTCGCGATCTTTCAGACGCCATTGTTGAGTCTCTCGCATCTGATCATCCAGATGTGCGCGATGCAGCTCAAGAAGCCATTCGGGAAATGCATACTTGCTTTGCCACTATCCTGGGTTCAGAGAACTCTGTCGGACGACTCCCATTCTTTGGCCATCTCAGCAGCACATTCTGCCACAGCTGCTACGAGGAAGAATGGTTCACTAAGACCGGTGGAAGTCTGGGTATCAACTTCTTGCTCACGGAGCTTGACCTTGGTGATGCCTGGGTAGCATCGAAGCAGACAGAGTTCATCCGGGCACTCATGTACGTGATCAAGGACATGCCTCAAGATCTTCCCGAGAAGACCAGGTGCCTAGCTCAGACCAGTCTTGAAGTCCTGCTCAAACGCATCACAAAGAGTATCAAAAAGGAAGACGCACTCCCGATCCAACAGCAGCAAGGCCAGCCTCAAGTAAAGCAGCCTCGCCTCGCCCAGATCTGCATGCAATTCAACAATGAGCTATCCCACACGAACAAGCACGTACGCGAGAGCGCCAAGCGATCTCTGGAACTTATTGCACAGGCGGTTAGTTGTGAGGTCTGGGAGCTCATCGACCCCTACAAGGACAGGTTCCTCCAACCTATCTTTGCCAAGCCTTTGCGTGCGCTGCCGTTTGCCATTCAGATTGGATACATCAATGCGATGGCTTACCACATGAGTATCAAGAGTGATTGGGTCACTTTTGACGAGAACCTCAACCGCTTACTGATGGAGTCTTTGGCATTGGCTGATGCCAGCGACGAATCTCTTGCCAACAAACCCGCGGAGTTTCGTACGCATGAGCACATTGTCAATCTCCGAGTGTCATGCATCAAACTACTCAGCACCGCGATGACTTTCGAAGAATTTGCCAATAACCCGACAAAGGGGAAGATTCTCTCGGTCTTCTTCAAATGTCTATACACCGAGTCCAAGCCCACCATAACCGCAGCAAATGATGCATTGAAATCCGTCTTGGCGGTTGATAGGCGCCTGCCTAAGGACCTATTACAGGGAGGCCTTCGTCCTGTATTGCAGAGTCTTTCAGACCCAAAACGTCTCAGCACAGCTGGACTAGACAACCTCTCTCGGTTGCTGAAGCTGCTCACAAGCTACTTCAAGGTTGAGATCGGCGCTCGCTTGCTAGATCAGATAGATTCTATCGTGGAGCCAAGCGCCCTGCAGCAGATCTCCTTCACCTTCTTCGAGCAACACCCTCAGATGAAGGTCATCACTGCCATTCTCAACATTTTCCATCTCCTCCCTGCCCCTGCTGAGGCTTTCAAGGAGCGTCTCATCGACTGCTTCCTTGGTCTTGAGGAAAAGCTTCGAAGAACCCATCAGAGCCCGTTTCGCCTTCCGATGTACAGGTATCTTAATCGATATCCCAAGGAGATTTGGGCTCATCTACTTGGAAAGCTGGAAGATCTTAAGTATGGTCGATTCTTGGCCCAAGTGCTGTGCCACGAGGAAAGTACGGCTTTGCGAGAAGTTGCCGTTGAGAACGTGGAGGGCCTGATCAATCGATGCAATGAAATCATGGCCCAGAACAATGAAACGAAGTTCATTGCCGTTGTTAACACGATTCATATCCTTGATTCTATCAGCCAGTTCCCTGGGGCTGACAGCTGGATGGACAAGAAGGATAGCATTGTTTGGCTGAAAACTGTTGGCAAGAACCTCGAGACCCATCTTCGACAACATACCCTGCCAGCTCATCTTCGACTACCTGCCTACCAGGCTGCTGAACAGGTCATGACGGTCCTTGTTAAATCACTACAGAGGTCGCCTAAAGACCTCGATGCTCTATTCAGCTTGATCGAGTCTGTTACGGCCGAGGAGCTTCGGATGAGCCAAGACCTGCTCTCGTTCATTTATCACAAGATCATTTGTACCGATGCCGTGGATTTCTGGAAGATCACTTTCCTGCGATGCTTGGACACATATGCAGGCAGGGTTGCAACGAACAAGATGAAGCACTTTTTGTTGCACAACATTGTCAACCCTATTGTCGCCATGGATGTCATGCGCAACTGGAATCACCAGGATCAGAACAAATCTCCTCGCCTCATGGATCGCACCGTCATTGATGCTGTGAGCAGCAAAATCTGGAAGGTTCATCCTGAGATGACAATGGATGATCAGGCCCAGCCGGGCATCGATCACACTCGATACGAGGTGCTGCAACTGTCGGCAATGCTTGTCAAGTACTATCACACCACTCTTCAAGAGGCTAGAAAAGACATCATCAAGTTTGGCTGGACGTTCATTCGACTGGACGACGTCATCAACAAGCATGCGGCGTATGTCGTTATCGGCTACTTCATTGCGCACTATGAAACGCCGTCGAAAATAGTCACCCAAGTTTATTTGTCACTTCTCAAGGCAAACCAAAATGAGGGTCGTGCTCTGGTAACACAAGCCCTGGAGTTGATTGCACCAGTCCTACCCAAGCGGTGCGGAACTGGTCCAAACGAGCGTAATGCGCCTTGGGCCGTGGCACCTCGCCGTATCCTTGCAGATGAAGGACAGAACGTGCAGCAGATGACAAGTATTTTCCACTTCCTTGTCAGACACCCCAAGCTCTTCTTTGAGGCTCGAGACAAGTACATCATCCTGATTATCACCTCTTTGCGAAAAGTTGCCGCCCCCCAGAACGCTTCGCACGAGAGCAAGAGGCTGGCTCTCAACATGATGTGGCTCATCTGGATTTGGGAGGAACGGCGGGTAGAAGGGAAGAAGTCGCCTCTTCTCAATTCGCGAGCACTTTCTGAGTCCCCCAACACAAAGAAGCGGAAACTTGACAGCGACCAGGCGACCTCGTCACCCCCAGTCCACAGGCAGGTTGAACGGGCTGAGTATCAAATTCCTCCAGTCTTCCGACAAAAGATGATCAAGTATCTTGTGGAGTTCATTGCACAGCTTAACGAGCGGTATCAGCTGCCCTCTGCCAAACCCCGAGACCAGACATCATCCTCCATTCCCCCAGTTCCTTTGGCTCTGACGGAGCTCTGGAAGAAGGCCCTCGCGCTTCTGCATAATTTGGTCCAGCCTCAGTATTGGGGTGATCTGGACCTGGACCTCTTCCCCAACGTGACAGACGTCATCTTGGCCAGCGAGAAGACGCAGAACATTCTCAACGCTGACCCTACCGACAATGAGAAGTACGACGAGAAGTTCCTGACCAACATCATCAACACCCTTCAGGTCGTGCGAATTATTCTCAACGCCAAATCTGATGACTGGATCCAGAAGAACATGCCCGCAATCCAGAAGGTGCTTGAGAAGTGTCTGAAGTCAGAGAATCCCGAGATCCAGGACTGCCTTCACCTTGCCGATAAGAAGTATGATGAGGGACGCGACCTTCGATCAATCATCAAGCGTGTGCTCGACTCTGTGCCGGACGATACTCCCATGGAAGATGGTGATGGCGAGGGCGAAGCTGAGGCTCAAACTTCAGAGATCGTTGCCTACCTCTCACAACTGGCTACTGAGGCAATGAATGGGAACAATTATGTGTCAGGCGTGAACATTCTCTGGTCTCTTGGGAATCGAAAACCTACTATCATCGACCAACACATTCTTTCTCTCATGAAGGCTCTTCAAAGTAAGCACGCTCGAGAGCATGTACAACACTACAATGCGGTGGCAAGTCAGACTACAGGCATGAACCCACGAACCCAGGAGCCCGGTACCCCCTCAGGAGAAATGTCGGCCTACGATCTGGAAATTCAGACCAAGCTCATGATCAAAGAGGTCCAGGTTGTGGCATTGAGAATGGAAGGCCTAGGTGATAATCGACGACCTTTTCTCAGTGTCCTGGCAACCTTGGTGGAGAAGTCGATGCACCTGGAACTGTG
Organism: Neonectria hederae; assembly: GCA_003385265.1. NCBI lineage: Eukaryota > Fungi > Ascomycota > Sordariomycetes > Hypocreales > Nectriaceae > Neonectria > Neonectria hederae. The sequence goes on from QGQB01000273.1 coordinate 248,082, forward strand.
CGAAGAAATTCTCAGCATGGTCGAAGGATGGGTGTTCCGTTCTGAAGGAACCTGGCCGACCTTGAAGGAGAAGACGGCCGTTCTCCACAAGATGCTGTCGTTTGAGCATAGACAGGATTCCACTATGCTCTCCAAGTTCCTCGACCTTGTCATTCGAATCTACGAGGACCCCAAAATCACTCGGACAGAACTGACCGTGCGAATGGAACACGCGTTCCTGATCGGCACTAGGGCAACTGACGTGGATATGCGCAACCGCTTCATGGCCATTTTCGACAAGAGTTTGTCTAAGACTGCCAGTGCCCGTCTGTCCTACATCCTGACGTCTCAGAACTGGGATACCCTGGCCGACTCTTACTGGCTTGCACAGGCTTCTCAACTACTACTCGGAGCAGTGGAGACGAATGCCAACATCCAGCTTCATCAAGATGACTTCAAAACTATGCCGATCTCCCGATTAGTAACCGTCTTTACGAAAGATAAGGAAGCCAGGGAGCCGACTAGCATGGCCGATGACAAGTATGAGACGTTGATGGCAAACCATCGACGATTCATGGTAGAGATTGGCGATGTCAAGGTTCGGGACATTATCGACCCATTGATGCAGCTTCAGCACATCGACCCTCAACTAGCTCACCAGCTTTGGGTGACTCTCTTCCCAATCTACTGGTCTGCCACAGCTCGAGATGACCGAATTGACTTGGAACGCGGCATGGTTGCCCTCCTCACCAAGGACTACCACAGTCGCCAGATTGACAAGCGCCCCAACGTCGTTCAGTCCCTTATTGAGGGTGCTGCGAGAACCTGGCCTGAGTGCAAGCTACCCCCGCATGTCCTCAAGTTCGAGGCCAAGACATACGATGCTTGGTACACTGCCTTGGTTCAGCTTGAGAACGCTGCCATTAGGCCCGAGTTCGAATCTGCAACGGTTCGAGAGAGTAACCTCGACGCACTTGTCGAGCTCTACGCATCGCTCCAAGAGGATGACTTGTTCTACGGCACCTGGCGACGTCGTTGCCAATTCGTGGAGACCAACGCTGCTCTTTCCTATGAGCAAAATGGTATGTGGGACAAGGCTCAGAAGCTTTACGAAAATGCGCAGATCAAGGCTAGAACCGGAGTGATTCCATTTTCGCAAGCTGAGTACATGCTCTGGGAAGACCATTGGGTCTTGTGCGCGCAGAAACTGCAGCAATGGGAGATTCTTCAAGACTTCGCCAAACATGAGAACTTCCAGGATCTTCTTCTAGAGTGTGCTTGGAGGAACACAGACATGTGGCAAGAAGAGCAGCACCGCGAGGCTCTCGACAACATCATCAAAGGTGTCATGGACGCCCCCACCCCTCGACGCGCTTTCTTCCAGGCCTTCATGTCTCTTCTCAAGTTCCACAACCAACAAGAAGCTGGAGGCGAGTTTGCGCGTGTCTGCGACGAGGCCATTCAACTATCCATCCGGAAATGGCATCAACTCCCTGAACGACTGACCAATGCCCATATTCCGCTGCTTCAGAATTTCCAACAGCTGGTGGAACTGCACGATGCGAGTGTCATCTGCCAGAGCCTGGCTAACACCAACCAATCCAATTTGGATGTGAAGTCTGGCGAGTTGAAGCTTCTCCTAGGTGCTTGGCGCGACCGGCTGCCTAACGTCTGGGATGACATTACGGCCTGGCAGGATTTGGTCACCTGGAGACAACACATCTTCAGTCTCATCAACCAGACATACCTGCAATTGCTCCCGCAACAAGGTCAACAAAATGCTGGCGGAGCTTCCTCGTTTGCCTATCGAGGATACCATGAGACGGCTTGGATCATCAACCGATTCGCGCATGTGGCCCGCAAGCATAGCCTGCCTGAGGTATGCATCAGTCAACTGAGCCGAATCTACACACTGCCCAACATCGAGATTCAAGAAGCGTTCTTGAAGTTGCGCGAGCAGGCGAAGTGTCATTACGAGAACCCTGAAGAGCTCACCAGCGGTCTGGACGTCATCAACAATACGAACCTCAACTACTTCAGCCCACAGCAGAAGGCCGAATTCTATACTTTGAAGGGAATGTTCCTTGAAAAGCTGAAGCAGAAAGACGAGGCCGACTCGGCCTACGGCACTGCGCTGTTCTTCGATATCGGTGCAGCGAAGGCATGGGCTGAGTGGGGTTACTTCAACGACCGGAAGTTCAAGGACGATCCTACCGACGTGAACGCAGCCAGACAGGCGCTCACATCCTATCTGCAAGCCGCAGGAAGTTACAAGAACGCCAAGACCCGCAAGCTCTTGGCCCGAATCCTCTGGCTTCTGAGCTTAGATGATTCCAAGGGCAGCATCGCAGCCGGGTTCGACGACTTCAAGGGTGAAACACCGGTGTGGTACTGGATCACGTTTATTCCTCAGCTTCTCACTGGCTTGGGTCACAAAGAGGCTCCTCGGGTGTACCAGATCCTCTTGAAGATTGCCAAATCCTATCCTCAGGCACTGTACTTCCAGCTCCGTACTAATCGCGAGGACATGCTGGTGATCAAGAAGAACCAAGAAGCCAAGGAGCGAGCACGACAACGAGCGCAGTCAACTGCATCGAGCGGAAAGCCCAGCGCTTCTCCCTCTTTGACCAAGCAAGAACCCCCCAAGCCTGATGGCGCCTCTCGACCAGGCACCGCCAATGCGGCGGAGAATGCCCTCATCAAATCCGAAGGCAATGATGCTCCGACCCCTGCGGCCAACGGCCAGGTTTTGGATCAGTCGAAGCCCCAGAAGAAGCCCCCGTGGGAACTTACCGAGGAGATCATGTCGGTGCTGAAGACCGCATTCCCTCTCCTGGCCCTGTCGATGGAGACCATGGTCGATCAGATTCAAAAGCACTTCAAGTGTCCTCCAGATGAAGATGCTTACCGTCTGATTGTTGCACTACTCAACGATGCGCTTGCATATGTCAGCCGTACACCTGCATCCTTCGCCAAGAATGTTAAGCTGCCCGCTGCCACAGAAACCAACATCACCCGGTTCGCTGAAACAATTCTGCCAAATCACATCAAGAAATCGTTTGAGGCCGACTTCGTTGATGTCAAACCCACTATGTACGAGTACATCCACAAGTTGCGCCGGTGGCGAAACAAGTTTGAGGAGAAGCTGGATCGACGTGTTACTCGCAACTCGCTCGAGAATTTCTCTCCTCACTTGAGCGAATTCCGGTACCAGAAGTTTGATGAGGTAGAGATTCCCGGCCAGTACCTGCAGCATAAGGATAAGAACCAGGACTTTATCCGAATTGAGCGCTTCCTGCCCAACGTTGATCTCATCCGATCAATCAGCGCTTCTTATCGCAGACTCAAAATGCGTGGCCACGACGGAAGCGTTCACTCTTGGGCAGTCCAACACCCGGCAGCCAGGCATTGCCGACGAGAGGAACGCATCCTGCAGCTGTTCCGCCACCTCAACCAAACTCTCGGCCGTAAGAAAGAAAGTCGTCGTCGCGATCTACAGTTTACCCTGCCTTTGATGGTACCCTTGGCACCGCACATTAGAATCGTGCAAGAGGATACATCGTACATTACGTTGCAGGGCGTGTACGAGGATCACTGTCGGCGCATGGGCATGTCCAAGGATGACCCAGTGCTATTCACCATGGAGAAGTTGCGTGGCGCGCTCGAGAGCAAGAGCTCGGTAAGTTGTTCGACTCTGACACCCATGCAAACAGCAGCTAACACGCTGCAGAACAAGCCTGAACAGACCGCCACGGCCCGGTTAGAAGTCTTCAACGCGATCCAGGAGAAGTGGGTTCCCTCCACGCTAGCTTTGGAGTACTTCCAGAAGGTGTTCCCGCAGTTCTCGGAGTTCTGGCTCTTCCGACGGCAGTTTTCATACCAGCTATCGGCATTGACATTCATGACATACATTCTATACATGCACAACCGGTATCCGCAGAAGATCAACATTGCTCGCGGATCGGGCAACATCTGGGGATCAGAGTTGATGTCATATATGAGCGCACAGAAGCCCTTCTTCCACAACCCGGAACCGGTGCCATTTCGTTTAACGCCCAACCTGCAGACGCTGATGGGACCACTGGCCACGGAAGGCATTTTCGCGTGCTCGCTGATGGCAATTGCGCGATGCTTGACAGAGCCCGAGCATGAGCTCGAGCATGCTCTGACTCTCTTTGTGCGAGACGAGATGATATTCTGGTTCACGAGCAGTCACCGAGCTGGCATGTCGGAGAATCAGCTCAGAGAGAGTGTTCAGGTCAACAGTGACTCGATTGTCAAGCGGGCGATCAGCCTGGCCCACAGCCCTGTCGGAAACTTGCCGGCGAACCAGACGGTGATAGACTCGATTGCCAAGGCGGTCAACCCGATGAACCTGGCGCAGTGCGACGCCTTGTGGATGCCTTACCTGTAAGACGAGGGATGCTAGGGGGGTTAACAAGGAGGATATGAAAAGAGGAAGAGGGAGAGAAGGGGAAAGTGAGGGAGCGGGAGCGGACAGCTATTGGACTTTGAGCAAGGCGTTATGGTATCAAGGAAGATAGATGTATGATATGGCGGATGAGTGGTGGGAAGGTTGACAAGATATCCCATGCGAAAAGCCCAAGTCGGGACTGGCTGGACGAAACAACTTATTTATTATTACAGTGTACTTAATACCAAAACACAAATAAGCTTCTACTATGACTACTCTTATGCTTTGGCCTCCTTTGCCGGCTTACGAATGCTTGCTGGAAAATGATTTATGGCATGTTGCTGTTGTCAGGGCTCGCATCTCGCACTCGGACATCTTAAGTTGTCCCACACCGAGCGCCGGGGAACGGGGGTTAAGTGGAGAGAGTCGGCCTTGTGGTCAGTCCGGGCCGTCGGAACCAATGGCGACGTGCGTATTAACACGGGATGATGTCGAGCACCGGTAGTCTATGCTTATGTGCGTAGGGCTGAAAGCGATCGTGTGCTTTTGTGGCGGGGGCTGATTCGTACAAAGAGGAGGAGGGGAAACCTGGTTTGCCGGGGTGGCGTGGTCTCTTGCATCGCCGAGGACTTCATTGTGTTTCCCTTGCCACCGTCAGATGATACAGCTTAAAGGAGCCATCTTCAAGAGAACACACCACCGCAGCACATCAGGACAGGAGATTCCAAGCCAAGGACAGCGAGATATATAGTACACACATTTTCCACATCATCCACATCATCATCGTTATCGTCATCAACCTCGGCTTTATTAAAAAATATCACCAATATCATACACAATGTCGCGCTTCTTCCCCCACACGCCCTACGCTGAGGACCAACCTCTATCGCGCGCCATCGTCACCACCCATGTCGTAGGGCGCACCCTGCCCATAAGCAACCTCATCGCCGCGGGCATCACCACTACGCGCCTGCTCATCCCGGCTTTCCGCCCCACTGCCCCGATGCTCTCCTTCGCCCCGCGCCTGCTCCAGTCCGCCTCGACCGGCACGATCATCGCCATCGGCCTGGGAGTGCTGATGACTGGGGGTCGGATGTTCGGGCGCGAGGAAATCGAGTGGCAGGATCGCGGCTGGCGGTTGATGGAGAACAAAGGCCAGATCGAGACGGACGACTGGACCTTCGCCGGCGTGGCTGCTGGTGCTGCGCTGGGAGCTGCGGCTGGACGCAGCGTGGGGTTGGGATGGAGGGGAGCTGTTGGTGGCGCGGGACTCGGAAGCGTGGGAGGCATGTTGGGATATCTCGTCTGGAAGAAATATGGCATGAAAAGAGGGAAGTTCGACGAGGTGAAGCTGTGATTATGGTTGGCGATGCTATTGTGGAAGAGTGAGGCGAGGAACTTGGAGAGGGAACTAGGACGACGGCATGAGGAGACATCAAATTGTAACAGACACCAACGGACGGCGTTTAGGGATACCAGGACTGTTTTCTATTTCTTTTTACCACGGCCATGTATATTATATCAACTTAACTCAGCTATTGTCACCAGCTCTCACATCATCACTGCTACAGCTTGGCCCGTACCCCTTGAGACTCCTGCTCCTTGATCACGTCCTCAATCTTCTGGAACTGGTAGAAGAAATCCAGGCTCTGCGGATTCGCCAGCGTCCCGCTTGGCTTGATGGTCTGCCCCGAGATAATTTGCTTGACGGGTAATTCGACCTTTTTGCCGTTGACCGTGGTCTATCATAGGTATTGGTCAGTCTCTGTATCCGCCGAGTCATAACAGGAGAACGAAACAAATGAAAAGCGAATAACCAGGAAGGAAAGACAAGAGAAAGACTCACCGGAATATCAGGTACCTCGAAGATGTACCGCGGCACATGCCTCTTCGTCAAGTCGCTCCCGATCCTCTCCCGTATCTTCTCCTCCAAGCCCTTCTCTTTTAACCTCGCGCCCTCCCGCATCAACAAGAACAGCACCACTCTCTCATCGCCATCCGTAGGCCTCCGCTGCCCGACACACAGACTCTCCGCAATCTCGGCGGCAAACCACCGCTCCACCACGGCGTAGATGTCCGCGCTGCCGAACCGGATCCCGCTCGGGTTGAGCACGCCGTCGGACCGCCCGAGGATGTAGATGTGCCGCGTCGTCGGGTGCACGGCGGCGTAGTCGCCTTGCGCCCATACGTTCGGGAAGCGTGCGAAGTACGCCGAGCGGTACTTCTCCCCTGGAGCTGGCGTGGTGTCGTTCCAGAGGAAGAGCGGCACGTTGGGGAATGCGGCTGTGGCTACGAGGTCGCCTGCAGTGCCGTTTGCAACGGGTGAGATGGCATTCTCGTTCTTGTCGTCGCTTGAAGCCGAGGACGGGTAGATTGCGATAGACGTCCCGAGGCTGCCGCCTTGACAACCTCCAGCATAGATGGGCATGAGCGGGTTTTCGATGGCGAAGCAGCCAGCCTGTAAGTACACGTAAGGGGCATATCCAGGTCATACAGGCTCAAAACACCAAGGGTCAGACTCACGATGTCAGTCCCACCTGAAAAGTTAGCCAATCGTACACTCGACGGGAACGCTCCATCATAGAACCACTCGAACACCTGCTCCTTCAGCACTATCCCTGTGCTCCCCACGGATCGCAGGGAGCTCAAGTCGGCCACTTTCTGCGGTACGATGTTGTGCTTCATCAGCTCTCCCAGCCACCGCGGGCTGATACCCAGCGCCGTGACGCGCTGTTCCTCCACGATCCGCAGCAGCACGGTGCGGTCCGGCATAAACGGCGACCCGTCGTACACAACCGTGCGTCCGCCGACGACCAGCCGTCCGACACTTGAAAGATACATGATCCAGCCCGTGGTGGTGTACTGCAGGCTGACGTCGTCGGGAGTGATATCTCGGTGCAAGACGGCTTCTTTGGCCATGGACACGAGCAGCGGGCCGACGCCGTGGACAATGGCCTTGGGGGTCCCCGTTGTGCCGGATGAGTAGTAAACGATCATCGGGTCTTGGAAACCTACTCTTGTGATGGCTGGGGGTGAAGACGGCGATGCAGAGAGGAAAGACTCGAATCTCTCTGTGCGCGGGATGTTGGAGGTGTCGTAGGGAGAGTTGAATCGCTGCACGACAACGACACTCTCGAAGCCGTCGCCTTGCTTCATGCCCTCGACTACACCCGCAATCTTGTCTCTCAAGTCGATGATCTTACCATTATACAGGGCCCCATCATCAAAGAATACAAACTGCCCAACCGTCAGTATACGTATCCCTGAACAAGAGTTAAGAAGCCGGCATCCCGGCATACCTTGGGGTTGATCTGCACTGTCCGCTGCAACAAGCCTTCAACTCCCATATCAGTCGAACTGCTGCTGAACACGCCCCCCAACCACACCGTCGCCAAAAACACGACGAAGGTCTCAACAGCATGCGCCCCAACCATGACGACTCGATCTCCTCGACCGACACCTCTCGCCGCCAAAGCACCCGCCAACCGCGCAGTTCTCTCCCGCAGCTCCCCCCACGTCACATGCCTGACGTCCGTGTTGCCCTCACGCACCTCCGTCACGGCCACGCCGTCGTCTTCCTTGTGCAGCGTGGACAGCTCTCCGGGCGCGCCGCCTCGAGGGCGGGTCCAGAGGAGGTTCTCTGCCCAGTTCAGGCGGATCCCGGCGAACCAGCGGGGGAGCTGGGAGACGGGGATGGACTCGTCGACGACTTCTGTGTAGGATCCTTCGTGGATCCAGTTCTGGTTCTCCCAGAGTTGGCCATAGAAGTCGCTGCGTCGCGCACAGGACCATTCATACAAGTCCGCGAAGTTCTAGTTCGAGTTAGTCATTGTGTATACCGGACTTACACGCAGATTCGAAGACTTCGAGAAGCTTGAGGTAGTGTCTTACTCCTAGGTTGAACCCGTATCTCTTATTTGCTTCCTGCATAAACGCCCACATTGCAGTGCTCTTGGGGTCTGGGTGCTCCCAGACCTTTCTCGGCATCGTCTCGAGTTCCATAACGACGGTAGAGTCGTAAAATGCGAAATGGTTAAGATACTACAACTATTCACTACACACCACAACTCAAAGCCGACAGTGAGACAGATGGGTGGTAAGAACTGAAACCCAAACCAGGAAGCGAAAAACCAATTGAAGAAGATTGAGAGCGACCTACTTTATCTGCTACGTCACCTCCGAGGTAACTCAATCTCGGGAGAGGCGTTTTGGCAAATGTGCGGGGTTGCGAGACATGGCTTTTTTTTTTTACCCCGGTGTAACAGCGTCGGTTTCTCCAATCCTGTTGCCGATCTGCACGAAGCTGCATGGGAATTCTCCCCGGTTTGGGGCCGAGCCGAGGCTCGTTGTGTTGGTGTGTGGGGTTGGAGTTGGAGTTGAGCATCCCGAAAGGCGTCAAGACGGAATCCAGCTTTTGTTAAGAGGCGTGTAGACTAACCAGCTATCTTCTTACATGACAAATCCATTAGTTGTTCTTACTTACTCAATACCGCCAGCATCAGGTTATTTCTTCGCAAATCCTAGGTTTTGTCTACAGAAACTTGGGGTCATGTTATTACCAAGACTATTATATGTTTGCATCTTGAGTCCCGCAGTATGGTGTTGCTGGTGGTCGTGTTGGGTCTTCCTAGGTTTGGGTGGGATTTCCACAACGCGGCGGCTTGCGTGATGCTTCGGTCCGGGCATGTTAGGGCGTAACGCCCCCCCCCCCCCCCTCCCAGCAGAGGAACAAATCATGGTCCATGGAGTCGCAGTTGAGATAGCATCAGTTTCGGGCCCTCACCTCAGTACCTCGAAAACAGCTACTGTGTAGTTGAGGCGATGTTGAGTCTGTGAGCGTATCAGGAAGATGGGCAAGTGTTAGATCTACCAAGTTACCAAGGGGCCAGATTCACTGCGTAGCGAAGTATATTGGGGTTTTAAGACCGGTAAGCATTAGACTACCTACATTCGAGGACCGGCTGCCATCATGTGCAAAATACCGAGGATTTAACTAGCAAAAGGGAAATGTAGGGCTATGACCATGGTCGTAAGAAGATGCTTGTTTGAAGCTCCTCGGCGGTGTCCCCGCAGTACATGCTCTAGCATGCCTGGCAGTCCGTTGCTTCTTGCCCCTTTTCACAGACTCCCTTGCAGTCTTCGTATAATACAAGGCGTATATAGGTAGGCATAAGATTAGGAGGGATAAAGGCGAAGCTGAATCATCAGGACATGGAGCTGGCTGTCGATTCCTTCTGCCCTTAGGTTCAGAACAAGATCCAAGCAAAACGCAAATTGGAGCCGATTGGTGAGCACTGAGATGGTAGCAAAACCTCCAAAGCTGAAGTGATGAAGATGCTGGTCAAAAAACACCCTCGTTTATCAAGCACTTGGAAAATGATAAAAAAGACTCCTGTTACGGAAATCACAGAGGAATGATCTATTGAAGCCAACTGTCATCTCTTACTTACTTGTCCTTGTCCGCGGCCATCCACAACCGCGCGGCTTTGCAACAGTACCACAGCCAACACAGCATCGCAACAACCGCGCAGCCCCCGATTGAACCTCAATCCAGCATCTCGACTTCCGCCCCCAACAGGCAACCTGCTGCATCTACAGCCATCTACAGCACGAGCCTCCACTTGATGCCCAACCGTGGTCTTGACCGCCTCAAAGATGAGGCTCAAGCTGGCCACCGCCTGGGCTATGGAGGCTGTACTCGAAGATGTGCTGCATGTTTTCAAGATGCAGGACGAATGATGTGCATTCGCCCGCCTCAGATGCTTTCACCGGCCTTCCCGGATGGGAGAGGCGGGTCGTTGTTGCGGGCCGTACCGCCACGGGATGGTGGCGACAACTGGAGTACTTCATCGTGACATGGCGCGTGTGAAGCAGATGTTTTGGCGATGCATCTCTCGACCTGTGCTTCATTGGCCGCGGAATGTCATGAGGGTGTTGTCAGGCACGAGGGACGGTGACGATGCGTGTCTATCTTCTCCAGCCGAGAAATCAGACACGAGGCCGGCCATTCAGAGACAGTATCGTCAGTGATGGAGGGGCTGAGCACTTCACAGTCAGGCCAACAGCATCGTCGTCTTACACCGCCCTTTAGACTGCCGAAGATGTCCTCACGGGGGATGGGCATGAGGTCATGAAGATAGACTTGATGGCAGCTTGATGGAAAGTCGAGAGATTGCATCCCTCATCCCTCGTCGACTAGAGGGTGATGTGTTGGCTGGGCATCGTCGCCGGGGGCAGCCGTAGGCGAAGGCAAAGCAAAACCCACGAGCATTTTAGCACGCTCCAACAAGGGATGACAGCCTCTGTCCCGAAAAGGAGACGCCTGCAGCCTCCATGGATATTAGGTGTTGGTCGCTGGTGGCCGCCAGCTAGGTTCAGAACTCAGGAGGCGCAATGAGCTAAACGATGCCATCAAATTGGCAAACCAACAAGACGGCCCTCGAAAGTCGCTAGGCAAGCGAAAGTATAGGGGCCAATGCTGATATTCCCTCACTCTGCAAGTGCGTGGATGGCCGCTTCTGACGATGCTCAAGAGCAGGCAAGCAGGGCGATTTGACCATGAAAGCTAGCGGGAGCGATCAATGGACGCCAGTGAGCTGCTGCTGAGAGCACCATTTGGGACATCTGCTGTGTCGAGCTATCAGGTTCATCTCGTCAAGCAAGGTTCCATGTCTTAAGCATCGCTTGCCTGAGGTCCGCTTCAGGAGCATCCACTCTGCCAGTCCGTCTCCCAAGTTTTGACCGAGTCCTTGCGTGAGATATTGTTGCAAGGCACCAAGTATTCGTAAATGGACGGAATCTCTGAAACTCCTCTCTTCCTTGTCCTCTGCACTCTGTACTGTAGGGCACGTGCAAAGGAAGTATAATAAGCAGCCAAAAAAAACCCAAGGGGAAGGAGCTCTCCGAATTGAGTGCTAGCCCCTAATGAGGTGGAGGAGCCCAACTGCAGCCCGAGAGCTGAGGTGTTGTCAGTGACGGGATTGGCCACTCGATGGATGCATCCTCAACGACCTGTCAACATTGAGAAACCTCAGTCGTCAAACAATGATTCTTCCTGCAAAGACATCATCTCATGGTGACAAACAACCAACGGTCCAGCCGGGAACAGACGGTGTACACTGCGCGGCACTGGATACGTCTCCGTTCATTCCTATCCCCGGTTCACTTGAATCGCCTGCGGCCGACCGGACCAGATGCCGCTTGGAGGACCCGGAATAGCCATGATGCCGGGAGGCCAGGGGTGATTGACAACGACCGTGTTTAGCTCGAGTATGGGGGAGCTTATATGAACCCCCCTCGCCCCTTCATCGCCCTCTCTTCTGCCCGAGCGGCAGACGTGACACACGGATGGATCACCACTTGGTTGTTCCTGCACGCTTGGCCCCTCTCGACGACCGACTCCTCGCGGCAGCATCCTGCAGCCAGTTAGTCTCTGCACCCGTCGAGGGGTGCTTAGGTTCTTTTTTCAATCTTACCAGAATTTTCATGTTTTTTTTTCCCGTACCTTACTTTTCCGTCGAAAGTATGAGCTGACTCTGGACATCAGGGCTACCATCACGCGTGGGCGAACGGCCAAGCCACGGTGATGGGATATGTTCCACGGTAAGAATCACCACAGGCAGCCAGGTGTGCCGCATTTTCGCGACAGCGACAGAGAATTATGCGATTGAAGTTGTCGGACGGCGCGCTCCTCCTTCGGTTGGAGTTGTGCTTGCAGCCCGTCAGCCCACCAACATTCAAGAATCGTCAAGAGAACAACATGAAATATCGGAAAGTTCTGGTCAATCCACACCAAATCAGAGAACCCAAGGGTTATGTCCGAATTGTGCCAAACAGGTTACAACAAGGCAGCCAACAAGCGGTGTAGCTGGGCGAACCAGACACCGTTGACCGACCCTAGGGACCTACGACACAGTACATTCCCGGGGAGGGGAGGCCTCTGAGCGACCATCGCATGGCTATATCCTCAACAGCTCAACAGTCCCAATGTCAGTTACGCGGATCCAGAGAGGAGATGAAATATATTTTTTATCCAGGCTCGACTGCTCTCTCTCTCGAAAATACCAAAAAGCCAGTGTGAAGGGCAATTGCCTATGCTCGCAGGGGTGGTGGCCACTAGCCTCGCCCGAGGTATCCCAGACAACCCCATTTTCTACCACCACCACTGTCTCCGCAACTGCAATACTTCTCGCTGGTTTTGTCGCCGCTTTTGAGCCAGGAGGCTACGTTTATCTGTCGATATCGCTCTAGGTCGCCGGGCGGCCGTGACCCAGGAGAACGCCCTGTAACCCACACCCGCAGCAGCCACCCGAACCATGGCAACAGTGGAACCCGTCCCCAACCACCTTGACTCTGACGCGACGACGAAAGCAGACGGTTCTCGAACCTACCACGATACTCGATTGAGGCCGATCTTGGTTCCGTTCTCGCTGCCTCCCTGTTGCCCTCGACATCCTTAACTCAACTACGGATACATCCCCAGTGCTTCTGGATGCTGGCCTTTCCGTTGAGAATCGACGGTTTCCAGTAGCAAGGATCGATCTCGCACGCAAGGCGAAAAACTCTGTCAACCAATGATATGATCTCATCTCCCCAAGCCAGGGTGGTGATACGGGAAGGGGGTTTCGGCCGTGGCAGGAGCAGGAATGGCTGAGAGCATGTCTGTACCAAGAACCAGTTCCTTCTGGGCGGCATTTGGCACCTCGAGCATCACGGCAAGTCTCCCGGAGCAGCAGAGATTCTCCGAACTGAATCTGCTCATGGCTCTCAGGAGGTGGCTATCACTACGAAGCATGTCCTTCGCCTCCGTGCCTGCCCACCAGCCCCGAATCTGCCTGGGCAGTGGAGAGTAGCTCAGGCACAGGCAGGGGGCGTGTCGCTTGACAGTCTAAGGTAAGGTACCTACTACCTAAGTGATGACAAGGTACTCTCGTGAACCGTAGGTAGCTCCTATTCCCAACATCACGTTCCCTTCCTCCCCTCGACCCGCTTCATTTCACGAATCGCACGAACAGAAACAGATCTAGTCGAATGCCATGGTAGGTCTCTGATTTGATCAGAAGACACGTACTGTACGTAGGATCCACTAGCAGACTCGAAGAATTGAGCAAGGAGATCGGCGACGGAGGCCCAGCACAAGAGAACGATTAACTTATGTACCTATCTACTAGTGATCATTCAACCCCTGGCCCATGACGAATTGGTCGCTCTCTCGAATGTACAATTGTTAGCGTCTGAGCCCAGATTATACAACTTCCGTTTGTTGAGTGAGGCTCAACCAGCCTGTCCGCCTGCCTGCCTGCCTGCCTGCCTGCCTGCCTGCCTGCCTCCGTTCTTTCCCTCTTACCTTCTTCCCCTGTCCCCCGCTGCTGCCTCAGGCTCAGGCCCTCGCCCTCTCCATCACTCGATCACTACATCTCGTCAATCTCACGTAGTTTTACTCTCTTCTCGAACTCCGTCAATGAGGGGATTAGCATCAAGCTCTATCCGGCTCTAAAAGACTTCAATGTCACGCGTCCGTCCAATGGCAAAAAAACAACACAACACAACTCGTCCCCTACGAAGTACGATACATCTTTTCAGACCCCCATTCACATCAAGCTTCGTCCTCCTTCCCCGGATATTGACATCGTAATGACAGGCTTTGATTGAGTCTAGCAAACAATAGCAAACGGCTCCTTCACCACGGCTCCATTTCCTTCGGAAACGCAACCACAACATCGAGAGCGGCACGGCAACTCTATCTCAAGCTGTAGCACCCCCCACAGGCCCTCAGTGCTACTTCATTATAGCTGCAAGCACGCCGGCATATGCGAGTGTCATGATTAGTTGAGTGTTAGTGCCATGGGCCATCCCTTGGACCAAGAATGCAAACGCCAGCAAGAAGACAAGGTAAAGAATGACGGCCCCAAGCTGAGAATGAACTGCAAGCAGCTGAGTAGCAACCGGTGCGCCAATGAGTCCGCCAATTATGCAGGTGAAGACACCCGAGAGCACCCTCTTAATGGCATTCTGCGGGTAGCGCCTGAGATTGACGACTCGTCCTTCCACCTTCTTCGCCTCGAACCACGACTGCCAAAGGATTAGCTATGTTCCGAAGCTACACCACATAACGCTCGACTCACGAATGCAATTTTCCCAAACCGGTGGTGCGGAAGGTCCCAGATAAGCTTGTCCAGCTTGTCGATAGGCAGTGCCGACACGAAATCCCAACGCGGCCCCCAGAGATACTTGGAATCGTCGGCGTCCAAATTCGCGCCGGCTCCCAAGCGAAAATTGTCGATAAACTTCGCGCTTGGCTGATCAAGTCCGTGGATTTCTTTGGCCTGGAGCGTGAACTGGTCTGAGATGGTTCTTAGGCCCAAGACGATAGACGAAACGGAAGAACGCTAGGGGGACCTACGATGCCTTCCAACTTCCTCCCTAAGCTCGAAAAACCGCTTATCTGTTTCCAGAGCATCGATATCACGTTCCTCAGTCTCTTTGAGCTCAGCCAACAAACGGTGGATACGGTTTGCTCCCCAGGCCAGACAAACCATTGTCGGTTCGGTAAACCGCCTTGTCACCAATTGGGACTTGTCCTGTCGAAGTCTAGCAGACATGCTCAGGAAGCCCTTCCTTGCTTTTGCCCTTGTCAGCGGGTATCCTGTCAGAAATGTGATCAGGCAAGTCTCACGTTCATCGTCGTTACCAGCCTCGAGATCTACATGGCGCAACACCTAATCAGCTACCGAATGCCGGTCTTTGCACAGATTTGTACCTACCCACAGCAGAGGTCATTTCCTCTTCCATCGGAGTTGTCGGGCGGTCTCTCTGATAGACTCCTGAAAGTCCCGTACCGGCTCTGCTCAATCCTGGCTGAGACATGATGTTGTGAAAAGGTGCTGATGGGCTGGCGCTGACGGCTACTAACGGTGGTGATGGCTCACGGTGAAGGATGATACGCTGTCAAGGTATGGACGATCCGCCTTCTATTTATCGTCTCATGACTGACCTTCGTCGTTGTCCAATGCAGCTGCATACTGCACACAGCCCGCAAGCACCACCCGCACTTGCACAATTTTCTTCAACATTCGCCCGATGCCCAATTCTGTCTACCATATCGATCTTGGCACGAGCGAATAAGAGCGAAGCGTTGTAGGCCTCATAATTGCCTCGTGTCGCCTTGCGCCGCGGCTATGCAGCAGCAGGGCCAGATCTTGCTCTCCATGTATTACCCGAGTACCCTTGTTGTATCTGTCTCGCTATTCGCCCATCTTCCGCAGAGTCCACATCGCCAGGTTCTGTGCAACACCAACGCGGCCCTGTCGGCTGTAGCGCGCCTGTCATGCGCGGGGCTGACTTGATTCGCGGGCGATTTCAGTTGTTTAAACATCATTCCATTGCTCTTCAGGATCTAGACCAGCAACAATTGGTGGGCAAGACGAACACACGCAAAGCTGGTCTCAAACAACTTCATTCTATTTCTCTAAGAGTTTACCCCCCCCCCCGCCCCTGCACCCGGAGGAAATCAAGAAGTGAAAGTTCAAGCGCCGCCAAGTATACTCGCATCTAACTAGTCAACCATTTGATAAATTCTGGCTAGAAGCAGTGCTATCTGAGTCAAGGAAGTTAGTAGACGTTTTAGAGGTACAGTACTGGAGGTTATCACCTGAAATTTTCTTCAACTGCCACTCTGTTGTTTTCAAGGGCGCGGAGGGTTCCTTTCTGGGACAATGACGTACTCTGTGTCATCGTCATCGGCGTCCTTGCGGTCCTTGGGCAGGCCATGAGATGGGCTGTTGTCGGGTTTGCCCTGATGATTCTTAAGACATGAGCTCGTAGCCTGGCCCTCGTGACTCTGGCGAGTCCCTGCGCAAGGCATTGTCTTAGATGCTGAACTTGACGAGGAAAATGGAGAATTGAGCGTTTGGCCACGACAGGGAGAGGGCTCCGGAATCTAGGAGGAGATCGAGGTTTGATTGAGGATCTCTGGTCGTTATTGAAGGCCCTGGAGCTCTTTATAGTATTTTGACTTGTGCGCTGTGGCCAAGAACTAACCCTGGTTCTCAAAGCGAAGGCACTCCTCCAGGGCATAACCCATTCCTTCCAGCCTGGACCATTAGATACCCCCTAGACAGCCTAGTTTGAAACTAAAGGCGAGTGTGCCTAAGCTCGGGGTAAGGAGCAAGGGCAAAAGTGACGGATCAACAACGACTAGGCAAGGTTAACAGGTGTATCGCCCGTTAGGATGGGCTCTAAAGGCGCCATCTTGCCAGGTTTTAGTCCTAGCCTTGCTCACAGCTGAACAAACGAGTCGAGTTGCAGTCCCGAGAGATTAAGGATGGGGCATCTACCTAGTAATTCTGCAGCCATGACTCCAGACGCATGATGTACACAGTGCATTCATTAGACGACTACTATGTAGATAGGTAGCTAGGTAGGTAGGTAGATACCAGTGGCTATCTATCCTTGATAACCAAGGTCAATTACCAGTTGTAGATGCCCCTCTATGATGTCCACTCGCCGTGAACTCCGGACGGTGAAAGGGGGACAACCACTATGTCGGCATCTTAGCCCTAGCCGCTGCCAATGGCCCCAGAAGCTCGAAGAAGCAAATGGATGGATCCGACGTGCGCCCACCATGCCTTCCCCCCTATTGATATTGGCGTGAACAGGCTGCAGAAAGCCCTTCTGGAGCCGAGACATGGCCAACGAACCGAGAACCTATCCCTTTGTGCTGGATCAAGACAGGTTGTTTGGGATTGTGTATTTGAGATGCCAGTATGCCTACACCCGACACCCGCATCTACTGAGTACCGGTTTACTCTTCTGTGTTTCTGTTGTGTCTGCGGCTTTCTACGCGCGTGGTCGAGACGGGATGTGATTAGTTCTTAGATGGCAGTGCAGTCATCTCCACACGCCTTCAACGTAGCTCACAGCAAGGCGCAGCGCCGCAGCGCGCCCGTGGCAGATGACGCTTCCTTAAGGCTCCATGCGTTTCTCTCCTTCTTCCCCTATACTCGGACACTTCTACGAGTAGCCACTGGAGGTGGTAGGTGCAACACATTCAATCTACAACTCAGCGGTACCAGGTGCAAGATTCGAGCCGTCAACTGTCAACTCCATGACAATAATCTTCATATATTATCATGTCCTGTAAGCTCTTCTGTCATGGACAATTGTAAACATCATTATTCAATATTCGACAATTACCAATATCTGTTCCCAAAACATGCTTTATCTGGTAACCCCCATTCATAATGCGTTGACTCCTTAGAAACGCCCAGCGATCCCAATCCATTCCATGCGGAACCCATCCCAGGTGCCATGATTAGTCTCCATCTCGGCGGACTCAGTTGACGAGTATGACATCACTCATCACTCATATCCATCATGCTCTCCCCCTTGGCATCGTCGTCGTCCTCATCATCCCCCAAGACCGTCACCCTTCGCGACCGTCCAATCCTGCCTCTGCCCTTCTCCATCATTATCCCTCGACCGGCGGCTCTCCTCCCATTCACCTTCACTGATGCCTCCATCTTGCGCTGCCCCAGTTGATGCTCAAACTCGGCAAGGTCCTCGGCTTCTGACTCTGCCGCCCCGTCGACTAACGCAGTCTCTTCCAGCGCCTTGTTCAGAAGCTCCGTCGCAATGCTGTCTTGTGGGTTGATTGCCAAGGCTTCGTGAAGTACCGTCACCGCCTCCTCGGGCTTGTCTTGCTCCATCAGGATAAGTCCTTTGGCGCTAAATATGGCCGCGTCCTTGCCGCCTTGCCGCAGCACGTCGTCGAATTGCTCCAGCGCGTGGTTAAAACGTCGGAGTCTCCGAAAGGCGTGGCCCAGGTTCGTACGGGTTGCCAACCATGCCGACGGTTCACTATCCATGTCATCCGCTACCCTGAGAGCGGCGCTAAAATACTGAATGGCCTCCTTGGGTTTGTCCTGATGGTACTTGACGATTCCCATCTCGTTCAGTAGCAACGGATCGGTCTTGCATAAGCCATACGCCGTCTTCAGAAATTCTTCTGCCAGCGTCATGTTATTTAAAGCGTGATTTTGCATCCCGAGGAATACTTGGGGGAGATGCGTCCCCATAAACAGTCTTGCTGCCGTAGAGTAGGCTGAAATGGCCTGGTCATGCTCGCCTTCAGCTGCAAACGTGTGTGCAAACCCAATCCATGCCGGCCCAAAGTGAGCATCCATCATACTCGCCTTGCTGAAATACCGCCTCGCTTCGGCAATTTTGTCAATAGAGAAGTAGTAGATTCCTACTGCCAGCCACGAACATGGCTCCTCCGGGTGACTGTCTGCTAAGTCGTGGGCTATCAAGAACAGCAAATTCTTCATCTTGAGCTCAAATAGACAAGCGAGGTGGACTGGGTAAACACTGAAGTTGTATTTGTCCTCCTGTAGGATCGCATTCGTGATGGTCAAGGCGTCTCGGTAACGACATTGCGTATACCTTAGATCGGCTTTGGCGAGCTGCAGGTCGGGGTTGTTCTCAAGGTGGTAGTGCGTCGATAAGGTGTCGCAGGCTGTGTCGAATGCAACTGGGTTACGGTACTTGGACAGCCGGGTGGTGTAGAGCATCTTGGTGAAGTCGGCCGCCTCTTGAGAAGACGATACGTCTCCTGATACATGGATTGAATCAAAGTCGAGGCTCTCGAGGAGCTCCCATTCTTCATCGGGCGACAATAGTGAGTTCTTCATGAGCTGTGAGAAGGCCTCGAAACACTGAACGTCGATACGCACGGCGTCTTTGTAGCATTCTTTGGCGCGGTCAAAGGCATTCTGCTTGGCATAGCAGATGCCGCGGAGGAAACACATGCCAGCCTCGTAGCGACGGTTAGCCGCCTCCTCGTCGGCGGCATTGTCTCGACGGCGGCCGTGGCGCGGTTGCGTCTTGCGCTTGTTGCTGCCGGAGCCGTTGGTGATGAGGTGCGTCGGGTTGCGGTCGCCCAGCACGGCGAGGGCTTCTTCGAAGCGCGACTGCTTGATCAGGCAGTGGCCGGCGAGGTAGCGACACGAGGGGTTGCGGGTGACCAGGTCTTGGCTGGAGAGGAATGCCTGGGCGCGCGTGTAGTTTCCCGTGGCGAAGTGGACTTGGGCGAGCCAGAATGCGTCGTTGTCGTCGTCTATGGGATCGCCACGTTGTCAGTGTCTTGCGCATTTGCCTGGAAGGAAGAGGAGAGGAGGTATGGGCTTGGTGTCACTCACTGGTCAAGGCAAGCAGCTTGTCGCCGATGAAGATGGCCGACTCGTACTGCGCCTTGTTGAGGGCATCCTGCCGCCACTCCCTCAAAAACTTCTCCATGCGTCCTCAGTTGCGCTCCAGAGCATTGGCCAGACAGAGCAGCCAGGAGAGAGTGTGTGGTTGCGGTTGAGTGTCGTGCTCGTCCAAAGGGTCGCGATGATGTTTGGGGTGGGTATATTCCGAGGTATGTAGCTTAGCAACCACATGGATGGAAGTAAATAAAGTTGTTGTCCCAAGCGCTGTCAGCAGGCGCGTTAAGGGTCACAGGGGGGTTATGAAGCCACAGCGGGCGTGGCCACAGCAAATAGCGGGGTAGCTTCAAATTCCTTCAACGCAGTCGCCCCCCC
>QGQB01000273.1:268100-437685 GCA_003385265.1 Neonectria hederae
CCCCCCCCCCCCCCCCCCCCCAGTTACAGCGGCCCCTCGCTGGGAAGAAAAAAGTTGGTGGGAGTCAGCGCCAGCGTATCAAACGTCGTCAATTTGCATAGCCGATCTAGGAGTCTAAACAACTGCAACTGGTCTCTTTTCACGACCTCCTCTCTTCAATCGCCAATTACCTCTCCTCAAGATCCCTGATCATCGCTTCTATACTTCCTCACAATGGCTGCTTCCTATCCTCCCCGCTGGTCCGCCCTCGCCCGCGACACCAACGAGACCAAAATCCAGCTCGCCCTCAACCTCGATGGGGGCGACTTCCCGCCCGACACCGACGCCCGCCTCCTCGACGATCAGGACAGCCACGCCTCGCAGGCCAGCAAGTCGCAGAAGATCGCCATTGACACGGGCATTGGATTCCTCGACCACATGCTCCATGCCCTCGCCAAGCACGCCAACTGGAGTCTAGCCATCAAGTGCCAGGGCGACCTCCACAGTTCGTCTTCCTCTCTGCTTCACAAGCATTCCCACAGGCGCGAGCATCACTGATCCCAATTCTGCAGTCGATGACCACCACACCGCCGAAGACGTCTGCATTGCCCTCGGCTACGCTTTCGCCAAGGCCCTCGGTACCCCTACCGGCCTTGCCCGCTACGGCTTCGCCTACACACCCCTCGACGAGGCCCTTTCCCGCGCCGTCATCGATCTCTCCAACCGTCCCTACAGTGTCGTCGACCTCGGACTCAAGCGCGAGTTCCTCGGCAAGCTGAGTTGCGAGATGGTACCCCACTGCTTCCAGAGCTTCGCTCAGGGTGCCCGCGTCACCCTCCACGTTCACTGCCTCCACGGCGAGAACGACCACCACCGTGCTGAGAGTGCCTTCAAGGCCCTCGCCGTCGCTGTTAAGATGGCCACGTCTCGGGTAGCCGGTAAGGAGGGTGAGGTGCCCAGCACCAAGGGTACTCTGACTGCGTAAGCAAGAGACACTGGTGGCGAGTTTTGGAGTTTAGGGTTGGGTCAAATTTTGATTAGATATCGGGTTGGATCCTGGGTTAGAAATTAGACGTTAACCGTGATTTAAAGGGACCAACTTATGACAAATCATGTCAGTTTGGATATTGTTTCTCCCTCATATAATTGTCTGAACACGATGAAAAATGGTTCGAATAGGCAGTTGATCACCAAGTCTAGTCATTATTCAAATTTGCGCATTTTACATCATAAACACTCTGCCTCTAAGTTCGGTAGTCTCCGTTGATTGTAACATAATCGTGGCTAAAGTCGCACGTCCAGTGCACCGCTGACTTGTCACCAGTGCCCAGGCGCACCACGATCTCCAAGTCCTCCATCGCCAGGATCTCGCTCGCTCGCTCTTCGTTGACCTGCTCTGGCTCACCGTCGACCAGCAACTTCAGCTCACTGGAACCGTCGGTGGGGATGAAGGAGACGCTGGTGCGATCGGAAGCGATTTCAGGGACGTCGTTAATGGGCTGGCCGGGGGCAGAAATCAGAGAATAACCAGCAGCACACAGGATACGGCCCCAGTTGGCGTCCTTGCCGTACAGGGCAGTCTTGACAAGAGGCGAGGTGGCAATTGACCGGGCAACTTGACGGGCGGATTCCTCAGTGGCGCTGTCGACAACGCGGATGGTAACAAACTTGGTAGCGCCCTCGCCATCACGAACAACGTACTTAGCCAGGTCTGCGGAGAACTCGGTCAAAAGATCCTGGAAGGCCTCATAATCGGCAGACTTCTCAGACGTGACCTCTGTGCCACCGGCAGCACCGTTAGCAAGGAGAGCAACAGTGTCATTGGTGGAGGTGTCGCCATCAATGGTGATAGAGTTGAACGACCTGTCAACGGCGTGTCGAAGGACCTGGGGCATGACACCGGGGGAAATGGGGGCATCCGTGGCCAGGATGGTGAGTAGGGTCGCCATGTTGGGGGCAATCATGCCGGCGCCCTTGGTCATACCAGCGATGCGGTACTCAACGCCTGGCGACGAGGGGAGCTCAAAGGACCTCGACATGAGCTTAGGGAAGGTGTCGGTAGTGCAGATGGCCTTCGCGCAGTCGAGCCAGTGCTTGTGCGAATCACCCGCCTTGTGGCAGGCCACGGGGATGTGGTCAACGATCTTCTGGATAGGCAGCCTGGGAAGTTGAAACAGCGTCAGTGGGAGGCATTGGAGGTCCAATCCGTGTCAATTGGGTCACGAACCTCTGACCAATTACGCCGGTGCTCATGACGATGGTCGAGTCCTCGGCGCCGACCCTTTGGTCGGTGGTGTGGGCCATACTGGTAGCATCCTGAAGACCTCCGGTGCCGGTGACGGCGTTTGCGTTGCCTGAGTTGACGATAACGCTTCGCAGGCCGGCATTGGCCTGCTTCTGAAGGAGCTTACGGCTGAAGGTGACCGGGGCGGCCTGGAATTTGTTCTTGGTGAAGACACCGGCGGCGGCGCAGGGGCGGTCGGAGGAGACGAAGGCGAGGTCAGGCTTGCTGGTGTTGCCGGGCTTGACGCCGACGAAGATGCCCGAGGCGACGAAGCCCTTGGGGTACTTCCCAGCAGTTGGCACGTATTGGACCTTGGAGGCCGGAATGGCGACGCCGCCGAGGCTCGTGGCCGACGAGTAAGCTCGCGAGAACTTCAACATAGCTGATGTTTTTTGCGACGCAGATGCAGATAGCAAAAAGTAGCTTCCAAGTGTGAAGGTTTTTTGGCGTCACTGGTACGTTCTACTTCCGGTGTGTGAGTGAGTCCCATCTCCCTGTGAGTATGAGCGATAGCGGTGTCGCAGCTGCTGCCCTGCCTGGGTGGTGGGAGGCTGCCGGGGGCATTTTGCTGGGGGAGGAGCTTTCAGTGGGTGTGGCTTGGTGACTCGACTGGACCTGAGGTTAGATGCAAGGGAAACCCTCTCGGTAGCTCCAGGCATTGATCAAGGATTGCACTCAGTCAGAGACATCCCCATAAGTCACCTTGCCCAGAAGACAAATTTATGATGAAGAGTGCAAAGTGGCTACAGTTCCTTTACCATGGAGCCTCAGGATATGTTCGTAATGCTGCATACAATCAATGTATATTCCACTTCGAGCTTGCATTGTGTCGTGTGCCTGCCTCACGAGTCATAGGGGTGGATGCGTCCACTGTACCAGCTGCACCGGTTCGCTAAGGCGCCTACCACTCTCGCTGTGTAGTGGGCACTCGTCCCTGCCGTTCTGAAGTTCTCAGCCGCCGTTGCCTGCCCAGAGGCTGGGGCTGGTGCCTCTGGTGCCTGGCAGTGGCGGGCCCCGAAAAAAGTCAAGTAGCCCAATCAATTCACACCATCCGGGTGTTGATGCCTTAGGTAATTAAGGCGGCGGCCCGTGCGCGAGTGATCTCTCCAAGCTATAAAATGCGACTCTTCCCCCGACCTTTCAGTCTTCTTTTTTTCCTTTCTTCTCCATCCAAGTGCAAGGGCGTTTTCCTTCTCCGTGAAGCGATAAGCTGAGAGAGGAATTTTGCTAGTTGAAAACTATACACTGACCGCTCCTCACTGGGTTCGCCTGGTGAGGGAATTTTTGGAACCCTTCTTTCCCTCTGGAATTATTTTCTTTCATTGCGGTTGGTCCCTGGTGGACTGGCGTGAAGAAGGATTTGCGGGTGAAGTTGTCTGAGTGGGCGAAGGAATCGACGTTCGTTCTGGTACACGACATGGTTCACTCCAGG
This sequence comes from Neonectria hederae, assembly GCA_003385265.1. Lineage (NCBI taxonomy): Eukaryota > Fungi > Ascomycota > Sordariomycetes > Hypocreales > Nectriaceae > Neonectria > Neonectria hederae. The sequence goes on from QGQB01000273.1 coordinate 271,796, forward strand.
TCATCTTTTGTTGCCGATGTTGTGGAGTCAAGATGTGGTCGAGTCAGGTTGACACATGAAATCAAGGAAAGATGAAGGGCATTATTCTACATAGCAGCTACAGTAGTCAGTATATCCATGGATTCACGCATCGCCGCCAAACACAACGGCGAGCATACAATCCACGTTTGGATGGTTTCCCCAATCTGAGTTCATCTTGGTGTTGAGATTTTCGTTAGCACCCTTCTGGTCTCTGGACAACAAATCCCTTGATGCACGTTTGCGTCCATTATCTTGGACGAAGAACTCCCCCGATAAAAAATTTCCCCATCCTTGCAATTCCGAAAATCAGTCTTGAGATGAGTACCTACGTAGTCGTCCATAAATTAATTCCTCTTTGTAGGTACTTAGTTAGCTGAGGCTCTGCTGCTCACTCCAGTAGTACGTAGTTCTGGCTCTCCTTAGCGCGGGGCACTTCCCCATACCAGATCCCGGCGTGCGTCCGAATCATTCTTTCCCAGTGACTCAAAGGCACCAAGCCCAGCAACTCCTCCCACAATCCCACAACAACGTTCTGTCCTCCACGCCAAGACTCATCTGCAATTTATTTTTTTTCTAGAAAAAGGATACATATTGTTTCTGTTCACGGAATTTCTCTAGGACAGCAGCTCCTCGAAACTCCCGCGCGCGCAATCGCCGTCCACCCCTCCTCCCATCGTGTGCCCCGCCACGACCTCAACACCACGACCTCCCACAGCTCTCGCCCGGACAAGCCCCCCCTCCCCATGGCCACCGAGACAGGCGGTCCGGCCCCCGTAGGCCCGGCCACGGACAAGAAGGAAAAGAAGGAGCAGATCAAGGTCCAGACCAAGGACCAGCAGCCCGCCACCGGCGCCGCCCCCGGCGAGAAGAAGCTGTCCGGCGCCGAGCTGAAGAAAAAGGCCAAGGAAGAAAAGGCGGCCCGGAGAGCACAAGCCAAGGCCGTAGCGACGTCGTTTGCCCCCGTGAAAGAGGGTCAATCTGCCGGCGGTGATGGCAAGGGTGGCAAGGCGAAGCCCAAGGACGGCCAACACGGCGCAAAGCTACCAATGCGACCAGCCTCGACGCTGGCCGTCCCCAAGGAGATCAAGCCGTCGGTACCAGTCTGCTTCAGTCATCTCTCCATGGCCAAGCGCATAGACATGACACACGCCGACAAGGACGTCAACCCTGCCGTGCTGGTGCTCGGCGAACACATGAGCGCCTTTGCCATCAGCGACAGCATCACTCGACTGGAGGCAACGCTCCTAGCTTTCAAGAAGGTGAGACGACAGTCAAAATATCCCACAGACAGTTTACATCTAACTCTGAATCTCAGGTCATCGACTCTTACAACACCCCCATGAGTACCACCTTCTCCCGCCATTTCACCTCCCACGTCCTCAACCCCCAGATCGAGTACCTCACAGCATGTCGCCCCATGTGCTTCTCCATGGGTAACGCCATCCGATGGCTCAAGCTCCAGATCAGCAAGATCGACATCGACGTGCCCGATATCGAAGCTAAAAAGCTGTTGTCTGAGGCCATCGACAACTTCATCCACGAGCGCATCACCCTCGCCGACTACGTAATCGTCCAGACCGCCGCCGAAATGATTGTCGACGACGATGTCATCCTCACCTACGCCCACCACCACCTCGTCGAGCGTACCCTCCTCCAGGCCCACAAGGACGGTAAGCGTTTCCGCGTCATTTTGGTAGACGATCCTTACGAGCGTGTTGGCATCAACCTCGCCAAGAAGCTCTCCACTGCCGGCATCCAGATCGCCTACTCATCCGACCTCGGTGCCCTGCGAACGCATCTCGCCGAGACCACCCAAGTGTTCCTCGCCGCCGAGGCCATCTTCAGCAACGGCGCCATGTACGCCCGCGCGGGATCGTGCGACATCGCCACTACGGCAACTGATCTCAGCGTCCGAGTCATTGCCCTATGTGAGACCATCAACTTCACCGAGCGCGTGTCCATCGACTCTCTCACCTACAACGAGATTGATCCCGAGCGGTGCACCACAGACGGGTTCCGGCTGCTCTTCGACACCACCCGTGACAAGGACCTCTCGGTTGTTGTGACGGAGCTAGGCAACTCATCCGCCACGTCAGTACCAGCCATTCTCAGGAAGTTGGAAGAGCTGTAAGCTGGCGTTTGTTAAATGAACCAAGTTAGAACGAGAAGTAGACGATCTGGGCCTTCCCCTTGGGTGGACACCCCCCATTCAAAAGAATATTGACGGAATTTAAGCCGCGCCGTTTCAGGGCCCTGGATTATATATACCATGTCGTGACTCTATTCCTGTTATCAGGATGCTTCTCCGTAGCTTCAGGTCAGGACATATTGGGTCGTCTCGGACAGTCAAGTCCCATCATTAAACAGTCACAACCCCCCATGGCATAGTAACAGAAGAAAAGGTCCCAATCTTCCAATTCCAGTCATCCCATGTCGACGGGTCTATTCCCATACAAAATATGTACAATATCTCTCCTCCTTCTCCGCCGCATCCCTCCTCGCGGCATCGTCACTCGGCCCATTCCCATATTTCGAATTCGGTTTGATGTGATGCTTTTATGCCTCGGCCTCAGCCGCCGCCGCCGCATCTCGCTGGGCCTTCCGTGCCCGCTTCTCGAGCAGGTAGGACTTGCGCTCGTTCAGGGTAGCCGTCTGTCGGTCGTCGACGCCCTGGAGCCAGTAGCCGAAGCTGGCGCCGCCCGCTGCATACACGGGGTACGCCCACAGGGAGGACTTGTTGAAGAAGGGACGCATCTCGATGCCGACCTGCCAGAAACGCACGCCCAGGCCTATGGAGACGGGGCGTTAGTAAAAACAGGAAACGCCGGCGGTTCGTCCGGTGGGATGGAGATGGTTGTTGTGGACTCATATTGACGCATGTTTCACGTACCGAAGAGGCTCCAGAAGGCGAGGCGGTGCACCATAGTGGGCAATTGACCGTCGGGTTGTCAGGCGTAGAGGCAGCGGTGGTTTTCTGGCGGATTCGGCCGGTTCGTGGTCGTGAGGATTGGCTGGTTGCGGCTCTACCGAGGGAAGTGGTCGTGATCCTAAAGATCCCATGGCTCAAAGCTCAATTGGACCGAAGTTGATTGGCCGCGAATTTGTCACGTGATATATCACATGCATCCCTTCTCCACCAATCTACCCTGAATCATCAAGTACGAAGGAAATAAAGGGAGCCATCTGGTTCAAAAGCAAACAATGTAAATTGATTTAGTAGCTGATGAGACTAGGAGAATAATTGCTTATAAGCGTCCCTTCATGCATCTTTTCCTGGAATAGTAAATCTAGAGAGCGGCATGATTTTGATAGTTCTTTTTATTTATTTAAGTAAAGCTCTAGGAGCATAACTAGTAGATGATCATGCAAGATAAAAGAACGTGATGTGCTACATTAAAAGTGTGGCATATACCGGACACGAGTGCGAGGCTCTGCTCAAGCTCTAATCTAGCTTCTAATCCTAGGCACACAAGAACGCTACAACGAATAAACCCAAGCCGACGAACGACCTATATCCCTATGCCGTCCGTGTTAAAACTCCCATGTAGATGCATGAAATCAATCCAGCAAGCTTCTTTCCGACACCCTCGAATACGGTGGCGGCGCCTGAGACTGCGATGGCGCCCGGGAAGGCGGCGTAGGGACCTCTGCCACCCATTGCATCGTCTTGGCGACCATCTTGGCAAAATACTGCTGAATGAACGACTCACTGGACAAGTTAGCATATTGAACCAGAAAGAAAAAAAAACTAAAGGCTGACTTACGTATAGTAACTGTGATCAGAGTTGTGAGGCGAGACGAGGTTGTGTGCCAACTCGTGAGCCAATACAACCCACCACCAAGTCGCAGCCTCAGCCTTTGCTTCGCCGGGTCGTGGCCCTTCCATTTGCGTCGCATGCAGTTGCAGGAAGAATCTGAAGTTGCAGAAGATACTGCCTCCGGTATTGAACGCTATCGTGCCGCCGGCCTCATCATAGAAGATATGAAGCACCTTGGGTGACAGTGAGTATATGTTACCAATGTCGACTAAGAGACCAGCAAAGGAGTTGATGGCGGCAATGTGCGACGACAAAAACTTGGCCGTGTCCATAGACAAGTCTTTTGCGACAAAGACTTTGATGCCATTTGAGGCTTCTGCAACAAACGCAATGTTGTGGGCGGGCTTGCTGTCGCAGTACGTAGCTTGTTCCTTGACCTGATTGACCTCGGGCTCCGAGAATACGCTGTTTGATCCATACGCTCTGGTCGAGTTGACAGCATTCAGCAGGTTTTGCTGAACCAGGGCTGGATTTGTGACTCTTCCATCATCCTTCTGAGGCTGCTGTGGGCCAGAAGTCGAAGAGCCGCCAGCAGTCGATGAGCCACCAGCGGTCGGTGTAGCGCCGGTGGATGATGGCCCAGCCTCAGCTGGCTTGTCCAAGAACTTTTCCACTTGCTGGCGGGAATCATCCTCCTCGTCCTGGGGATCGAAGCCAAGCCGGCGGGTCAGGTTGGAGAACAAACCCCTTGGCCTTCTTAATTGTTGATTCTGGGCAGGCTTGGTATCCTCAGGAGAATCCCAAGAACCAGGCATCGTGGTGCTGGGATGCTCTGGCGTCCTGGCGACTTCGCGCGCCGCTTCAGCAGCCTTTGCTTCAGGGACTGCTTGGTTCTGGGTCGACCAAGTTTGTTCCTTCTCTTGGATTTTACGCTGCTCATCCTCGAGTGCCTTGCGCCTTTCCTCCTCAGCAATCCTCGCCTCAGCGGCCTTGGCTCTGAGAATACGATCCACGTTGTAACCGCGAGCTCTCAACCCATACAAGTCCAGGGTCAGGAAGGGCTCAAAGAATAGGTATGCTTGTTGGTTAGGGCGACTGAGGAGAATATGACAAATGGCCTGTCCAATTTGGTACATATCAGGCTTTCCCTCGTCGGTCACATACAGAACCCAACCACTGGCACTCTTAGCGCTCGCGGCAGACCGCTTCTCCGTATGAGACTGGGATTGGCCTTGTAGACTGCGTCGCAGAGCCACCGACCGGACTATCTCGACAGAGAGATTCTTGTCAAGCCATTTGGCATCATGCTTGATAGTGTCGCGCCGGTAGCTTGCATATTCGTAGAGAAAAATTTTGGACCTCTCAATAACGTGCTTTCGGAGTGTCTGAGCTGGCTTTTGCCTGTCGCTATGAGGCCCGATCCGGATTTCCTCCTTGACAATGCTACTTAGCTTCTGGGCTCCAAGAGCCATGTAAAAGACCTCGAGGGCGTCTTCCTCAGGAGCGCAGATGAGCCGGTCCTTGAAGAGGCGGTAGCTAATTATATCGTCGAGTACCACAATTTGACTAGCAGGGGCTAGTTGATACTGCCTGATGGGAGCCTCGTCCTCATCAAAATCATCCAGCTTCCCCTTAGGAGCCGCTAATTCCTTGTAGGCAAGGAGGAAAGATGACGTGCGCATCTTTCGCCAGAGATCCTTGTCTCTGTGAAGTGTGGAAGATGCTTCTGCTAAGGATTTGAGGAGGTCCATATATTTTTCAGGGCTTTGCAGCACACTGAGAAGTCGAGCTGGTTCGGTGCATGCCATATTTGCAACCTCCAGCTTTGTTGGCTCACTCTTGGCACCGCACTGGAACAAAAACGTGTTGGCATCGGGCCCAAAGTCGACAAAATCAAAAATGTCGCCGTAGGTGGTAGAGGTGCCTAGATACACGCGAGACGGGCTGATGAGAGAAGTGCTCAAAGCCGACTTCTTCTCAGATGATCGGGACGGAGCTGCCCTAGAGATAGGAACTATGGACGCGTTTCTCAACTTGGCCAAGCCGTTTTCACCCAACTCGGTGATCCGAGACGCAAAGTAGCTGAACAAGACGGTAGCGTTACGGTGGTCCTTTGGTGGGCTGGACAAGAGGCGATTAACACACTCCACCATTGGGGGATCTCTTGCGACACCGAATTTCTGATATTATTAGAAAATGCCTGTTTTGAGTTTGGAGGGACGCTTACGTTTGCATGATCATGGAGATCCTTCCGCAGTACATGGAACCCGAGGACAGATGCCTTTGGGTTCCAGAAACACTGGGAAGGCTGGACAAGCTGGCTGCTCCCCTCAAGGGGCATGAAAGCCATTCGACTGCTGCCGAGGTCGAATGACCCATATCGGTTCATGTGATGATTTGTGACAAAGTAAGTCATTGCCGAGACTCTGAGAGTTTCGTCCTTGCTTGACATCATTTCAACAAGCTCTGGGACAGAAGGATGAGGTCGGAGGCCAAGCTTCGACAAGAACCGGGCCTCCTGACTGCTGGGTCGATAACTGCCAGGGGGCCCAGGCCATTGCAGAATTGGCAGTTGGAGACTTCGAAGTGAATCCTTGGGCTCAAAGAGCTCAGACACCTTGTATAGAGCATCTGTCCCCTTGGTGGGCTCCATACCTTTCGGGCCTGCTTCAGCTGGGCAAAAGCGCGTGCCCTTGAGTTTCAGCAGATCGTCAGCCGGAATATCCTCGTTAACTGAAGCGAGGTACTTGACAAGCTCAACATGGCTCCACTTCTTCTGACCAGGCTCGCCTGAAGTGTTGAGAAGCCTCGTGAAGATAGTCTCGAGATCGACGGTCTTTCGAACACCAAGGGCTACCAGTAGCTTCTCCTTCAGCTTATCACAGCCTTGAATAACGGGTAGATCATCGAACAGCTTGACAGACGGGAAGAACGACTCTCCTGGCTTCTTCATGCCGAGTTTCGTAGGCATGACCGTGTTAGCTTTGAGTAAAGATACTACGCTCGCTTTGGGGACAGTGCCAATGTTGTCCCAGCTCTTGGAGAGCACTGTCAGTATTTGCGCCGCAAAGGTGGGTGACCTCGTGAAGCTCTGTTCCTCTGCACGAGATTTATCCGTCTCTAAGAGGAACCTAAGCCAAGGCAAAACCTCAAGCGGCTCCCAACCCAGAGCTTGCAACTCCGAAACATTTGAATGGGCTGTTAGAGCTTGGGGAATTGTTGTTGGTGGGACGGGCAGGTGGGATGGTATCTTGTTCATGCTCAGGTGGTATTTGATGCTTCCAAGGGCAATGATTTCGCCTTGTTCCCCGTCATCGCTCATTGTGCCAACCGCAACTTCGAGCAGGGCAGTCCGGCTAGAAGGATCAAGTTCACCATTCAGGCTTTTCTTTCCGGCCCAGCTGATGAAGTTGATTAGTTGGACCTTGTTCATGGCCTTTGTTTCCAATTCTTTCTGAACGTCCGGAACCGTGATGTGACTTATGAGACCAAAGTCTATGAGTTTTTTCACGAAAGAAATATCCTTTAGCTCCTGGGGAATGACCGGGATGCTATCCACAAACTTGCTCAGTTCGTCCGACGGGATGCGAACCTGGGATGTCTGCAGAACTCCCCGACTTGAGTACATTTCAATCGTGGCTCTCTTGAAGCAGATCCAGAAGGCTTCCTCGATGATCTGCCCAACCTGCCCACTGGGTGTTGAGTCACCGAATGAGAAGGTCTTCAGAATATGAAGTGCCTCGGGTATAAACTTGGTGACGATGGCTGGTGAGAACTTCCCATTCTTGTCAATAGCATGTTTCACACGTTCGCTGAGGTCGCTCATTTCGTTTGAGAACGCAAGTCTAGCAATGATGCCCGAAGCACGAAGGATCTCGACGTTCCATGTTCTCACCCATCGTGCATTCAGATCAATAGCCTCTCTCTCCACAGTCGGGATCACCGAAGGGGCTGAGATGTGCATCCCAGCTCCAGTTGTTTGCATGGTGGGGAACCCGATGAAGATTCGCCCTCCTGGCTTCTTGCTTGGCAGCACAGAGGCAAACACATCTGTTGCCTTACCAACCGCGCCGGAAGCCGCAATTCCTTGTGAAGCTTGAGCCTCGTCGTATGATGAGGTTAAGATGGAGAGTTTTGTTGTGCTTGGTGGGGGCTTTTTTGTGGCGCGCTCGAGTTCCGAGGCGAATGAAGCTGTGACCTTGGTCTTGATGGACGCAGAAGTTGCTCGAAGGAAGATGGTCGAGGTTGAGAGCTTGGTCACGTCCTCGGAGATGGTGATCTGCGCTGCATTCTCCTCGTTTTGGGCCTTGGACTTGAGGCTAGACTGTGACGCAGTTGAAGTAAGCCTTGCGAAAAAAGACCTTAATGAAGGTGCTTCAGGGGCACCATATGACTCGGCGGCTTTGGTGGCTGATGATGTAGCTTGAGGTTTCCAGCCGATGGCAGCCATGTACGAGGCATCGATCTGGGTGCTGGTGCGATCAACGCTTGTCACCCTCATAAGACCGTCCTTGGTCCTCGCCTCCAGGTCTTTAGGCAAAGGGAGTTCCACGCTCGGGGATGATTTCTTCCTAAGAGACAGAATCTCGTAGTCGTCGATCCAGAACTCGATCTTTTCTAGTGCTACGAATGTCAGACTCGTTGCCAGAAACTGGCTGACAGAGAGAAGATTCGGCAAAGGGGTCGTAGTGTTTCGGTAATCTAGAACAAAGGTGGTATGGGGGGTCGCCTGGTCTGCTGGTATTTGTGACTTCTTGGTAAATAGGGCATTCCCCTTCCAGTAGAATGCCATGGCCTCGTCCCCAGAACTGACGAACGGTTCCTCGCAATCGGCAAAGACACTGTAGAAACCGACGCCGAAAGCACCGATCTTGGTCTCATCAGGGTTTCCCTCGGCGATGCGTTTTAGTCTTCCCCAGTCGGTCTTTGTGAAAGGCTGGCCATCGTTTTGGACAACAAGTCGGCGCAGGGTATGGTTGGATAGGACGTGCTTTAGGATATCAGAGCGGTTCGGGTTGGTTGGGAGAGGCACTTGAGTCGAGGGGAGCGTCTCCCACTTGACGCTGACGGTCGTTGCTTGGGCGTCGGCGGCGTTCTGGATGAGCTCTCGCAATGTCGTCCACTCTCCCGAGTATCTGGCGAGGACCTTGTCGATCAAGGCTCGGGTATCGACGGTGACGGCCTCTTCGTCCTCGCCGTCCCGCATAGCAGCGGCTCGGAGTCGCGAGTAGTCCATCGTCGGGTCTCGTTGCGATGTTCTGTGGGTGTAGGATCAAACCCGCATGGTTCGGCGTGGAGAGGGAGGTATATAGGTTGGAGATGGTCGGCCAGGTAGACTGAAGGAGAGGTAGCTGGAGTGGCAAGCAGCGTGGCAAGGACTGTGAATGAAGATTGGTCAGTCAGCTGGCGCGGCGACAACCACCTCGAGGTCAGCAGGCAGAAGGAGGTACGTACATGCGCTAAGTGCAAGGCTCCTTGGGAGATTGAAACTGTACAAAAGACGGAAACACAGGTTCTAGGGTGGCAGATAGGAGGAAAGACAGATGGAAGGGCTGCAGTGGTTCGTCGCGATGTTGTTGTGTTGATACGAAGATGGCTTCAGGCAGATTGAACGTCCGTTGTTGAGTCCAGTCGAGTCCCGCTGCTGCGTTGCACCGTAAGGACCCTGACGTTGCCCGGTGCTTTCGGGGGTTCGGGGTCCAATCAAGGCCCCTGTAGCTTGTTATTTCGGGGGTGGTTTAGTGACTGTTGGTGGCAATGATCCACGTGGGGTTCCAGACCAGGTGTCTACTGCGTTTCGTCGTTCAATGCAAGGTACTACGTTACGGAGTACAATTCGATGAGTGCTTCTTTCAGACCACAGGCTCTAGACATTTTGGGAAAATTCATGGGTCACTATGACAATCCTGGGTGCTCTTTCTTTGCCGAGTTGCTCAGAAATCTACGACTTTCCGTGTGGACGGCCTAGTGAATGATGGCAGGTTTGACAATCAATTCCTGCTTCTACACTGACACAGTAATGAATCGCTAGAAGCATCATGCATTCTTTACTTTAAATAGTTTGTGAGCTCAATGACCGGGTTTTGGACTACTTGAATGAGTTAGATGTCTAGAATGTTATTGAAAGAGGGCCCTGGTATCTTCATATGTTCAAGTTCCACTGTCATAACAGATATGCTCAGCGTTGAGCAAAGCTGACTGCCGGTAAGGAATTGAGATTGGAAACAGTGTGTATGGCGCTCTAAAAAGGACCCCGAAGTCTTCTAAATATATCTAAAGATGTTCGAAAGGGAGTAAGTCTAGTTACTACCCCGTCGAGCCTTTAAAAGGATATGAGAATAGGTAGGCCTGGGATAAGAATGCCGGAACGGATTTCGAGTCATACAAAACGGGTATCATTATATTTCAACGGATTGAGAGCAAAAATCTCGGCTTGCCCTCTTAATCACGACGAGGCCGCGGGCTAGCACTCCGTCTACGGTGCTCCCTGGGTCTTGATGGATGATGTTCTCTGCTCCTGTCCCTCCGTCGACGCTCGCCTCCCTCAACACTACGGTTTCTGCTACCAGCGCGACGGTGCCTGCGCTCATCCGCGTCTCTAGTTCTGCCCTCGTCTCTACCATCATCTCTGACCTTGTCTCTGCCACCCTCCCTGTCACGACTTCGGCTGCGCTTGTGCCTCCTGTGCCTCCGCTCACGATCGCGATCATGATCGCGGTCCCGACTTCTGCTCCTATGTCGTCTTCTTTCTCGCCTATCTGAACCGCCGTGTCGTCGTGATCGATCTTTCTTCTCTTCGCCTCCTTCATCGTTAGGCGATGGGTCCGGTGGTGGCATGCTGACTGGGCCGATTTGTCTCTGGCCACTAACTTCGACTGCGTTCGCGCCTGAGGTGTTTCGTACTGGGACAGGGAGACCTAGCGCCAGCGCGATAGCATCTTCTTCAGCCTCCTTGATCTTGCGCAGCTCCTCTTTCCGGAGCCTCTCATGTCGCTCTTCCTCCGTCTCGTTGGGGTCGTCGGCGGCTGTCGAGTCAGCCTTGGCGTACCAGTTGAGATCGCGGCCCTTCTGCCATCGTCCAACGGGGGCTTTGAGACTGTGGCCGAGATAGTTTTCGCGGTGGGACGAACTTGCGACGTCGTCCCAGCTGAAGTTGACGCCACCTCTGGAGCCCGACTTGCGGATGCTGGAGAGCAGGTCCATGGCTTCAGTTGCGCCGGTCGCTGAAGGTTGTGTTTGGTGCGGGAGAAAGCTTCGAGTAGGCGCTCTTCGGTGATGTTAGGGTGTGTAGTGGGAATCTGGTGACGGTGAGGATGTGGATGTATGGAGGATGTTTGAATCATGAAAATGGAGGTGGTTGAAGGCCGCCACTGTTACTGCCACTGGAGTAGTATAATTGTGGGACGGAAAAGTGGCACCCCTGTAACTATCTCCCTACGGCGCTAGAAGCTAGTCAAGTCAATAAACCCCACGTCACCGAAGCTCCCCCGGCAGCGGAAGTCTTCCTCTCTCCGCGTTCCCTAATCCGCAGACACTAAAAGGCCGAAAGAAACCAGCACCCAGCTCGCAACGTCGACGAGCACCGGCTTCTTGCCGACCCAAGATAACATATCTGCCATCATGTCTAATCCCAACGACCCTCCCCTCGACGAGATCCAATGGCGCTCCCCGCCCATCGTCGCCAACATGGGCGGCCTGCACTCCAACACAATCCTCTTCTACTTCGCCGAGTCGCCCTTCTTCGAGCGCACCTCCAATAACGCCGTCATCATGAGCCAGGCCATGAACAACATGGCCATGTACCATTATATCCAGACCCGCGAGGCCTTTGAGTCGCGCCTCAAGACCATGTCCGGCCTCGAGTTCATCGTCGGCGAGGAGCCTGCCGAGATGGCCCCTGGCACTGGTACGGGCGTGTGGGTGATCCGCAAGCAGACGCGGCGGAAGCGATACGACGAGGAGGATGAGGTGACGGTTCACGCGTCGTACTTTGTTGTGGGCGAGAATATTTACCAGGCGCCCACACTGGGCGACATTCTTGCGTCAAGAATCGTAAGCTCTGCCTACCTAACATTGAGACACAGTCTAACACATGCTTCAGATGACGATATCCTCAGCCATCGCAAAGGCCCTCCCTGCTGCCGAGAGTGTCCGAAAGTGGCGTCCATCGCTCGGCCATGTCTACAAACTACCCTCAAACCAGCCCTCAACGAAACCGAAGACCCACGATTCCAAGGAGGCCACCCCTATGCCCGACGATGCGGACAAGGCCACGGACACGGCTCAGAAGAAAGAGCAACTATCTCTGGAGAGACTCGCGGAGGAGTCGTTCATGACCCATATGAAGTACGGCGGTGAATACGTCGACGAAAACCCCATCACCGGCCGCCCAGGTGAATTCCATCTCTCGTCCACGGGCCGCAAAGTCGTCCCACCACCACAGCTCGCCAAGCAAGTGGGTATCGGCCCCATTAGCGGACCGACACTCAACACCAAATTCGAGGACAAGAAGGATGGCAAGGCGGACAAGACACCCAAGTCGGCGACAGCTCCGAAGCCTAAGCGTAGGAAAAGCAAAATGAGCATGAGTACAAGCACTCCGATGGCGTCCTAGAGCGAGCGCCCTGGGGTCGACGCCAAATTTGACGACAAAGGCGGCAAGGGGGAGAAGATGCCCAAGTCGCCGACTGCGACAAAGCCTAAGCCCAAGCGAAAGAAGAGCAAGAAGAACACAAGTACGCCTGCGGCGTAGAGCGAGTACTCCAGGTATTCGAGAGGCTGGGCACATGGCGTTTACGTTCTGGAAAGCGGAACAGTAGGTCTTGTATTTATATTTTGATACCCAATACATTTAACCACAGCCAATAACCCGTGTATATTTATTGTAAGTGTGGCCGCCGCAAGGCCCCGTGTCTAAGCATGGACATGTACTGAATTGCTTCACGTAAGGAAGAGTACGGACAGGTATCTCAAAACTCGTCAGATCGAATCCAATCCATTTTTATCCATACAAATAATAAGGTATCTCGTCTATATGCTTCACGTATAACCAACCATTTTGCCCATCCACCCTCACTCAACAACCCATCCCTTTCCAGGAACCTTCCTTTGCTTCACCTTCTTCGCCGGCAACGGCCATCCTTGGCCACCCATGTGCTCCGCCCTCAGATAAGGCACGACGAAGCATTCTCTAACCGTCGCGCCGTCGACGCCCGTCGTCGACTTGAGCTCCTTGATTGGCTTGCCGTAGGTAATCAGCGGCGTTCCCTTGGCTAGGCCGGCGAGCTGCCCTCCTGTGACGTCGGTGAGAGCGTGCATCCTGGTCTTGGGACGCTTCGTGGTGTCGAGCGACTGTGTTGCTCGTTGGAGGTACGAGTAGACGATGTATTCGGGACATTCCTGTGTGCTGCGATGTGCGAGGGGTGACGAAGGATGGATGTAGACTGCGGCATCGCTCTCAACCTCGCTGCTGGTGTGGATAGGAATGAGAGGAATATAAGGAACATCGATCGCTCGTCGGGGTTTGCGGAACTGCTCAGGAGGGTTCGTGGTAAGATCCGCTCGGATAGCAACCTGGTCGATGAAACCTGCGGCGACCATCTGCTTCAGCGCGGAAACCTGCTTGGGCAGCGGGGGATCCAGCTTATCCTGGAACTTCAAGTTGGCAAACGCCGGCACATTGGCGCGCAGGAGGTCAGTGATCTGCCTGCGCAGCTGCTGGATCTCCTTGAGCACTTTGTATCGGACGAAATGGCTCTCGCACCACTCCTCCGTCGGTTCGTGGGCAAACTCGCCTACCACTTGGAGGAGCTTGATGGCGTCGGCGCGGTCGTCGAGGAAGCAGAAGTTCTTCTGGACCTCGTTGTACATCTTGCGCACGTTGGCCTGGCGATCCTCGGCGATGACATCTGCCGCCGTGCGGATGGCGGTGTCATCCTTGGCGGCGAGAGTTGGGATCGCTTGGTTCTCCGGTATGTATACCTCTGCGGCAGAGAGACCGGCTACCAGGGCGATGGTATAGGGGAGGCAGTCATGGAGATGGCCGACCAGCAAGATACGCGCGAATCTCGGCGACAGGGGGAACACCGACATGGTCGTACCGATCTGGGTGACTTGCCCGGTCGATGAAAGAGCAGAGAGATAGGTAAGGAGTTTCTCGGCCTTGGCGAGAGCCCGTCGATCGGGAGGCGTGGGGAAGGGGAAGTTGACGACATGTTGGAGGTTCATTGCCTTCAACTGCAAAACGACGCCCTCAATGGGCATCCGCAGAAGTTCTGGGTCCGTGAATGGCGGGAAATCACGCTCATACACGGCTGAGGAGTACAGTCTGTAACAGTGGCCAGGACCTGTTCGACCGGCACGACCAGATCGTTGGTTCGCACTGGCCTTGCTGATCCAGCCAATATCGTAGCTCTGGACGCCACTGACTCGATCGTATTGTCTCTCCTTCGAACGTCCACAGTCAAACACGTATCGGATACCAGGGATGGTCAAACTAGTTTCCGCAACGTTGGTTGCCAGGATGACTTGTCGGGTACCCTCCGGTGCAGGATCAAAAACTCGCATCTGTTCTCGAGTTGGCAAGAGGGAGTAAAGAGGCAGTACTCGCATCTTTAGTGGCGCAATTTCTTCGTCGCCCTCAATCTGGAACTCGTCCTCTTCCTCTTCCTCGTCATCCTCCGAGGGGAGATCATCAAAGTCGTCCCCTCCTCTGTTATCATCCACGTCGCCAAACTCAATATCCTCTACTTCAATGGGGGCCTCGGCCGCTGAAATCCGGACCTTGAGCCCTTCAGCGGTTTTCGGGCCACCAAAGGCATCCTTTAGGCGCTTGCTGAGCTCTATAATTTCATTCCTTCCAGTCAAGAAGACGAGAAAATCACCGGGGGGAAGCTTCTTGTGTCCGCGGCTGATCTTGCGGAAGGCTTCCTCAACATAGTCATGATGAGTTCGCCGAGAGAAATGCATCGTGACAGGATGCTGTCGGCCTTCAACCTCGAGAACAGGCGGCGGAGTCGCAAAAAGGGTTGGGTTCATCGTGAGGTCCTCTATCCTCAGTGTAGCCGACATGATGATCAGTTTCAGCGGCTTGACTTTAGGGTCCTCAGCAGCAAGCTCAGCACGCAGCTTGCTGACTCGGCTGAGCATGCCAACGAGAATATCTGTGTTGACGCTTCTCTCGTGGGCCTCATCGATGACAATGGCCGAGTACTTGCGGAGCGTGATGTCTTGAGCAATCTCTCGAAGCAGAACACCATCGGTCATAAACTTGATGGCCGTCTTCGGATCAACTGTGCCCTCAAACCGGATCTGGTAGGCCACAACGTCGGAGTGGTCTCCCAACTCCTCTCCAACTCGCTTGGACATACTGACCGCGGCGACTCGACGCGGCTGCGTAATACCAATCATGCCAGGCGTAGGCGAGTCTGGAGAACCATAGCCGGCCTCATAAAGGAATTGAGGTATCTGCGTTGTCTTTCCAGAACCTGTAGAACCACAAATGACCACAATATCATGGCTGTGAATTGCCTCCATCAATCTTTGTTCCTCGGAGACGACAGGAAGTTTGAGCCGCGACTCCTGAACCTCCGAGGTTCGGTTGACAGACACGCTGTACACCTTTCGGTTGGTATTTTCTGTTGGTTGGAGCTCCATGGGTAAAGGATCTTGCTCGGCATCCCTGGGGACAAAGCTTTCGGGTTTGGGAATATCCATATTTGTAGTTGTTGACTCGGCGGGATCATAGCCGAGGGCTTCGTTTCGCTGTTGACTTGCCCAGGCCTTGAAAGACGAAGATCTCTGTGTTTTGGTCTCGTCGTCCATGTCCTCGTCGGAATCCTCCTCATCCGAGTCTTCTTCAGAGCTTTCCTCCACCTCCGCCTCTGCTTCCTCGTCGCTCTCATCTGAGCTGTCATCGCTGTCCTTGGATTTGCCGTTGGCTGCATCGTCGCTGAACCCATTCCACTCATCTGTTTCCTCGCCGCTGTCGTCGGATTCTTCGGATGGCGGGGCTTCGATTTTGGTAAGGGAGATCTTTGATTTCACACCGCCTCGTTTCTGTCGCTTCTGGATTACCGGCCGTCCATCGTCGCCTGTTTCGAGTGGTCGCTTCAGGCCTGAGCCGATCGGGGTGGACGGATTTGCCCGAGCTGTGGCGTCGGAAGCCTCAGGAGATTTTGAAGGCGCCTTCTCCAGTTCTGCGTCTTCATCACTTTCCTCATCACTGTCGTCGACCACCGCCTCCCGTCTCTTCTCATACAACAGCGCATCTCTGTCCTCACTCCCCTCCAATCCGGCCTTCTCCTCCCTCATCGCTCTGCTAATCGCCTGCTTCTTCGTCTCGCGGCCTTGGCCCATTGAACGGGTACTCGAGAACAGGCTGGTGTCGACCTTGCGCTCGGCCAGCTTAGCCATGAGTTCCCGGTTCTCGTCCTTGCGGAGCTTGCCCTCGATGTACTTCTCCAGGCGCTTCGCCTTCTTGCCGCTCATCTTGACGCCCTCTTGAAGAAGCTCCGCCTTCAGCTTCGCCTTCTTCTCCTCATGCGCACGCTTCTGCTCAGGGAGCAGCTCGGTTGCGTTGGTGTCCTCGACATCGTGGCGGGCGTTGTCTTTTGCTCGCGAGCGAGCCAGCACCTTGTGCTTTCTCTGGCGGGGCACATACGGCGCCATGTTGTGTGACCGTGTATATGAGAATTGACTTGACCCCGTGAACTTTTAAGGGCCAGCACGTCGCAAGTTGGTTGATATGGGAGCTGGTAGCCATGGATTCATGAAATTTTGGAATTGAATAGTATTGCCGTCTGACACCGCCAAAATCTCCAGCTCTTCTAGGCCTAGTGCGGGGTGGTGGGGTTTGTCGCAACTCCACTCAGCATCTCGGAGCCTCCATCGATATCGGGACGTTTACTCAAGTCAACTCTCCGGGAAACGAACAGAAAACAAACAACGCCTTCATACTCAATATGCAATCTACCGATATCAGAGAGGAGAGCTTCCTAGCCCCCGCCCGGGAAGCCTCCGGACTAGTCAACGGAATCCCTACTGAAGTAACCTCAACCAGCTTCTCTGACAAGATCCTCATCACCATCTCTCAAGAGGGACGTCTCTCCCAATGGGTAAAGTCACTTATGACCACTGTATAGTAACACTCGCTAACCCTTTCCTTCAGATACAAGTTCCTTTGGCAGGCTCCTCCGGAGGCATGGTGGAGATGGCTCTGCCTAACATGAATCAGGGCCTCCTCCCGTCAACTCATCTGACGCCCAAGACTCTGCTAGGCGGTGGTGGCGAGGATCGTGAGACACTCGGACAGCTATACGCGTCACAGCTAGCAAGCCATTTATCGTTGAGATCTCCCGATGATCGTCGAACGCTGGTTCTGGGACTAGGGCTGGTCAAGATCGATACCGAACGGGAGGCTTTCTTCGATTTGCTGGAACTCACGCAGAAGGTCTTGTGAAAAAGATATACATGTCTTATTGCAATAGCCCATGCCGTTTCCTCGATTCAAGGGTCGAGACCGAGCCAGCTCCTGAGCCAATGCTCACAATATCTTAGTGAAGCGGTTGTTCTAGCATGGTCTAAGCGAGAGCTCTATATCGCTCGTGGGTTCCGCGACTGCAACCATAAGCCCGATATTTCGTTGGGATCGCCAAGACAGCTTCATCCGTCATAATCCTTCGAATTTGGACTGTTGAGGGTTCCGTTTACTGTATAGCTTTGGAGGAGGTAACAACGCAGGCCAATGATAGCTTGTAGCCTTCACGCTGTGACAAGGTATCTTAGCGGACAAACCCCTGGCTGGATAGAATTCTCTATCTATGAATTCAACAGGTCGAACAGTACCTGAACAAGCCATACCAAAAACAAGCCGCGACGATAAGTTTCATGTATTCATTAAGGTGCATCGCCGACTGCGAACCGTGAATGGTCTGGCGGTTTCTAGACAATGTGTCCAACGCTGTCTGCAGTTTCTAGCGCTCAAGCATCACCATTCATCATCACCTCAATTTTACACCCTATTCTGGGTGTCAAGCCAGGGTCCTGGCCTAGCAGCGACCTGGGTTCGGCCCTTACAATGAAAGAGATAAAAATGACAACCTCAAACAACACAACCCTCGCGTAGTTGGTTTCGACCAGTGAAGCCCTCCACTTCCATCCCTTAACGTTTATATCAAAACGTAGATACTGCTATACACTCATACCTCATTGTGACGGCGTTGATCGATGCTTGCGATCCCTGTGCGTCAAAGTCAATATGGGTATTCTGGATGGTATTAGGGGAGATAAGGACTCACGTGCTAAGTCTCCTGGACAGTTGCTGCAGCTTCGTGTCGTTGTTTGCGTCCTCCGTCGCCTTCGCCAGCGCAATCTGCCGCTCCTCCGACTGGTGCTTGACTACCTCGTCGTGACTGGGAGGTAGCCTCTCGTTCTGCAAATCAACCTTACGGGCATCCTCAAAGTTGTGGATGGCGTTCTTCAAACCCTCGGCGCCCAGCATAAGCGTACCGGCGGGAAGCCTGCCACCAGAGACCGTCTTGAGCTCAGATACCTTCTCCGACTCCTCACGTAGGACCTGGAACACTCGGGACAGTCGGCCGATGGCGAGAATCTTGTTCTTGATGGCCCGTCTCTTGAATTCGATGGATTCGGGATCCATGTTGGGGGCATTGATGGAAGGCGAGGCAGGGCCAGGCGACGTAGCAGAGGGAGTTTCGTCCTTAAGTTCCTCCTCAGAGCACGTGCTCAGGATAGCGATGAGCATGTCCGTGATCTTCTCGCCAACGAAAGGCAAAGACCAGGTGAAGACGTCCATAAAGTTGGGCAGCCAGTAGGGATGAGGGGTGCAGTTAAACTGGCGAATGTTCATAACGTTGTTCTCATACTTGAGAACGGCGGCCTTGTTATTGTAAACATCGAGGTAGTTGGGGGCGGAGAAGATAGTCATGACGCTAGGGAAGCCAGTGGTTCGGGTCTTGCGGTACATTCTGTAGCCGGCATCTTGGGCCTCGTGAGCTCGAATGATAGAGAGCAGATTGTTCTTCTCGAGGAAAGCGCAGGCGGCGGGGTACGAAAAGAAGTATGAGCAACCTCGGACGTGGTTGTGGAGGAAGTAGTCGCTGGTCTTTTCCTGGCCAAAGTCCTCAAGAGGGTCAGCCCAGAGGATGTCGCACATGAGGCCCTGAGTCGGGGGTTCTCGGAAACGATCAATCTAACAACAGGTCAGTTCAGTTCATTCGCAAGGAATCTCCATAGGATTTGTAACGTACGCTTCGCAGATCATCGAGGGTGTGCAGCTCGGGGCTCAAGCCTCCGTGGATGCAGAGGAACTGCTTGTTCATGACGGCAGCCAGCGGCAGGGAACAGAAGGACTCCATGCAGGCATCGTAGATGGTCTCGGAGTACTTGTGCTTGCACTCGAGCTTGAAGGTGAAGTAGTCGGTCAAGTGGCGACACTCGTGGTTTCCTCGTAGCAGCCATAGGGACTGGGGGTAGTGGATCTTGAGACACCAGAGGTAGAGGACGCATTCTATACTGAAGTATCCACGGTCGACGTAGTCGCCGAGAAAGAGGTAGCGCGTATCGGCGGGGTCGCCACCGACCTCGAAGAGCTTCATCAAGTCGTAGTACTGGCCGTGGACATCACCGCAAACGGTGATGGGGGCGTCCATCTCAAGGAGGTTAGGTTCGGCGCGCAGAATCTCAGTACCCTTGTTGATGATCCAGAGGGCCTGCTCGTCAGTGAGACGGCCCTCACGATAGAAGTGCTGCTTAAGGAAATTGATGTCTGGCTTAGTGTGGGTGTCGTCCTCGAAGAATTGCTCGTCGGTAGGCTTGGACATGGCGGGGGCTTGGACATCTGAAAGCCGAGAAGGCGGTGGGGTCAGCTAAAATGGAGTTCATTTGGTCGGCAATGTCTGTCGCCATGGTTCTAGAAGCACCAAAGTCGGAGAGACAGAGATAGGAGGCGAGTGGTGGGCAAAATTCAGAGGCAGATTGTTGGTGGTGGTGGGGTTCGTCGAGGATGGAGGGGGATCTCACGCACCTTTGCACACGCGCTCCATGGTGTTCACCTGGGAGCCGTCCTCCATGGTATGGATGCTGAAGTCGATCTCGGGGACGGGCTTCTTGTCCTGAATCGCGCGGATGGCGTTGTCGACCTGGACATTGCGACGGTCATCGACGGAGGGCGGGGAGTTGGCCTCGCCTTCGGGGTCCATGATGGGCGGGCGGGTGAAGGCTTTGGGGTAGAGGGAGGGTTAGATGTTGGAGTGAGCAGAAGGACGAGGCGATGGCCGAGCCGGCGGCGGTGAGACAGCGGGATCAGCTGCGTCGAACGATCGTCGCGGGGCCTCGAAGGGAGGATGAGTGCGATGAGCAGCGACGAGGCACGACGGGCAACGGGTTGCGCGAACGGAGGGACCAAGACGGAGGAGAGAGGGAGAAGTTGTGTAGAAGTGATGTTGCAAGATAGGGCTGACAAGAAGAGAGGAAGTTGGGGCTTGGCTTTGGGCGAAGGTGAGAGGGAGCAGGCGGGCTACGGGCTACGGGCTACGGGCTACCGAGCAGTGGGCGTCTACTAGTAGTACGTAGTGGGCACCTCAGCGGACAGGCTGGGGGCGGGCAGAGTGGCGGGAGGTGAGAGCTTCCAAAGGAAGGGAAAAGGGTCAGGTTGATCAGACCGGAGGGGACCTGGAAATCTGGAGCAGGCTCAGGTAGCATCGAGGGGGACGGCAGGTATCTCACATACGAGGTTGCAGTCCACAGAGTACCTCCTCCAGCAGGCAATGGTACCTCGTCTGACCTGCACTGTTCCTGGGGGTGTTGGCCTCGGCCCAATCAGGGGGTTGGTGATCCCCAGCTGTCGTTTTCCTTTTCTTCCATCTAACTCGCGTGTCCACCACCGACTTCTTTCGCTCGCAAGGTCCAATCACTGGGGAATTTCCCTGCTGATTATGCTGCAAGTTAACATGAATCGCCGACTGAACTGCATTGGCCATATGCCATATGCCATATGCCATGACACATGCCCCGCCAGTTGTGTATGCCATTCAGACACAAGACATAGACACAGACGAAGACGGAACCCCTCTTTACGACTGAGTAAAAAGTAGCTTCCTGTCACCGTCTCTCTCAGATGCGCATTCGTCTCTTTCTCCATGTTGCCCTTGGACCCCCGTTCCTTGCTCCGTATCGACCGAAATAAGGCGGTACGTACCGGAGTCTGCTGCGTGCTGTGGATAGTCTTGCCCTCCATGCTAGCTTCTTCCTACTAGGTGCCCCCTTTGATTCGGTGTTTGTATGCGTAGACCTGGCGGGATGAGGGGCTGTCTTGCTTCTCGTGTCTCTGAGCTCCTCGGTGCTCCACGTCAAACACAACACCAACACCAACCACGCCAGATGTTTGGCCCACCGCCGCCACGGGGTCCAGACTCCGGAATGAGAAACCACCTGCCACCTCGCATGTAGGGTGAATTATCTCAATCATCCGTTATGGTGAGGGAGGCCACCAACAGAGCTGGCAGCCTGATCCTAGCTGTACGAAGAGACCACTCCCCAAAGAAGGTGTGCTGCCTGTCTGCCTGTGCCAGGCTTCGTCGCCTTGTCGCCTTATGCGGCCACGGATGCGGCTCATTGGAAGTCGTCCCGGGGAAAGTGCAGCTACGTCGTCATGGATTGGCCCATCTGTTCGTGTAAATGAGGAGGTGTGACAATTCGTGTGTATATAGACTACTTGTGCATAGCTACTTGTAGGTAGACTACCTAGGTAATTATGCAGTATTCTCGCCCGTTGAATCGGCGCGCGTGCGCTGTGTTTGTGCCGCTGTCGAGCATGGCCATCACCTATTTATTTACCTGCCTTATAGGTAGGCAATGAACACCCGCATACCGCCATGAATGGGTGATTTTCCCGTCCAAGGATTCTGCAGTGGAATCTAGGTTAATCTAATCAAGATCAGCTAATCAAGAAAAATCGGTCATCTTCTCGCTAAATCAGGGCAGCGTATAGCCACCGTCGACAATCATGTCCAGGCCAGTTGTGTACGACGAAGCGTCGCTGGCCAGGTACAGAAACGCGCCCTTGAGCTCGCTGGCCTCGCCCTCGCGGCTACACAACGTCAGTTCAATCCTCGTTCAAGGCAGTTCGTCCATGAATACTCACCCCATCACCGTCTTGTTCTTCCACTGCTCCTTCATGTCGTCCGACGCAAAGTGCGTAATTTCCGTCTTGATGTAACCGGGCGATACCGTATTGCACCGGGCGAACCCCGTCCACTCCACGGCCAAACTCTTGCCTGCAGGTCACACTATCAGTCTCTCGAACCCCTCACAATCCCAAGAGGACTTACAGAAGTGGATCACGGCTGCTTTGGAGGCATTGTACACGCTTTGCAGCTGGGGCACGTTGACGATGCTGCCGCTTATCGACGCCGTGGCGATGAAGCTGCCGGCCGTGAAGTTCCCGAGCGGCCGACCGTCCAGCGTCGTACCCTCGGCCTTCTGCCGGCGGAAGTGCGCACCCGCGCTCCTGGCGCACCACATCACACCGTCAACGTTAACGGCCATGACCTTGCGGGCCGTCTCCGTTGGGCCGTCCAAGAAGGGGCCGTCGGTCCAGGCGATTCCCGAGTTGGCAACGAAGACATCCAGGCGGCCATTGAACTCGCTGACGATGTCGTTGATGGCTGCGTCGACGTCTTCGGGTGAGATGACGTTTACTTGATAAGCCTTGCCTGTTTTGTTTTCATGAGCCCCGGTTGCATCTCTAAGATTTGGACGAGTCGGGGATGAAAGCGATTAACGTACACTTGACACCATACTCCTGCTCAATGTTCTCGGCCTCTGCTAGAGCTTGCTTGTTGCTGTTGTACCAGATGGCTACGTTGGCACCCGCTTCGGCCAAGGCCTGAGCAACAGCAAGACCAATACCCGCCCCAGCACCCGAGACAATGGCCGTGCGGCCCTTCAGAGAGAAGAGGGGCATCACCCGGTCCGACTTGGGGACGTCCATGTTGTCATGACGAAAAACTCCATTCTTCATGTCCGCCATAATGGTAGTGTTGCTAAGCGATGCGCTGAGACAGTCAAGTCAGGACAGGGGGAAGAACAGATAAGGTTGTCTGGATCACACTTTAGAGAAAAGAAAATGACCTATTCACTTTCAACAGACGAGTATAGATCTCGAGGCGCATGAGTCTGGACGAACGTCTGGGGAAGACCCGCCACGCCCACGCGACAACGAGCTTTATATAGACGTTGCTCGCCTCCAGCATCTTGCAGGGAGCTCCCCTCACCCTCATCTTCTAGCACTCCGCGGTGCGTCCTCTCACAGCTCGATTTGAGACATTTATCGTGCACGCCCGACATTACAGCGAGCCGTGCCTGATATCCCGCCCCGTTTCGTCCTATGCTCGGCGTTCGATGCACGACAAGGTGTGGAGCCGGTGTGAGTTCAGCAGTCACCTTCGGCTTTACTCCACTGACTCGCGCACCTATCAGCTCGCCGCTGTCGCCCCAGCCGTCATGATGGCGGGACTGTCTGTTCCTTGGAGAACCATCTCGCAGGGCTATCTGGAGTTTGTGCTTGGTTAGGGAGGTAAGACGTAGGCAAGCAGGGTCCTGCAAGGGTCCTTGCCCCTTCGCTCGGCCCCAGCTTGTCCGCCCCCGGCCGTTTTCTACATTGGCGAGCCTGTTAGAGACGGCCCCGACGCCTAGACGCCCCAATCCGCCCCTGACCTGACCGTTTATAACTCTTATCCTCGGGAATTCACTAGGAAACGCAGCAGCCGTCATGTCCTGGACCATGTCAGACATACGGTAAGGTCGTAAGGACTGTGGGGTGCTTCTGCCCCGTTACGGAATAGACCATCGAGGGGGGCTCTTGGGTGGTGTTCTGGTCGTTGTCTTCATTCTTAGTCTACCGTCGCGACTACGGCGGCTACTAGGGAATTTGGTTGGTTCGACATTGACCCAGGCACAAAACATGGGGCTCGGCTCTACTCGTGCCACCGACAAGAAGCCGGCTAGGGCCTTGCTGCCTTGCTACGGCTGATTGCCAAGGTTCTCCTTCGGGTGAGAGATAAACGTCTCCGGTTCAAGAAGGCCTTCAGGGTGCCGCTGTTGGTGCCCGTGTTATAGACTCCTCCTCCCCCTTATCCCGCGGCGGCGACGACTGCGACCTGAGGTTCAGGTTCCGTCCGATAACGCTCTCGTGTGTGAAGTTCGTCTCTCGGTAGCGAGACATGAAGTCATCGCGAGGAACTGTTGGCAAAATTGTGAGCTATGTGCTGCCGCTATGATACCCACCGCTTCGGGTCGTTGTGAGTGACTTACTATACGCCCCGCAGATGCGACGGATGCCCTCGAAGGCAGCTCGGCCATGGAGAACCCGCCAGTTGTCAAAAACTACGAAAACATCCAATCAGTATTGCCTCCGAAGCTTAGAAGGGCTTAAAAGACTTACTGACGACCCGGCCTGGCGTCAATTGAAACCAGTACTCGTTTGTACGCCGCCGGAGAATCGCATTCCACTTGCGAGCTGCACTGTACCACTTGTCCGCTTCGAACAAATCCAAGATTCCACGGTCGTCATTGTTCCAGCGAACCTTGGCCAGTTCGTCACCGTCCTGCTCGATGACTGGATAGGTCCGGTCAGGCACAATGGCAATGCCCTTGTTTCCGCTGGCGTGCCAAGGAATCCTGGTGGTTCGGAGAATCTCGTACGCATCTGGAAACTCCCTTTTCAAAATATTCGCTGCGTTGAAACCATCGACAAGCAGCGACTGGCCGCCTAGGGCTTCGTCGGTCGGTTTAGCGTTGGGAGGGGCGGAGTGAGAGAGCAGGTGGAATGCCTGCAGGCCGGATGGCTCGGTGAAGTACGTCGTGTCGGTGTGAGCTGGAAGAGCGAGGTTCGTGTATGCGGTGTCCGCCAGAGCTAGATCGGGGATGAAGTCGTAGAATCCTCCGTAGTGAGTGGTTCGGATAGGGCCAATCTTTTCCAAGAGGGCCTCCGTGGCTTCCGGGGTTGGCGGCGTGTCAATAACGAAGCTGAATCCATGAACTCGCTATTGCGTGTGAGATAATTATATTGTCTTGTGGACATTGCGGTGTCTTACGATGTTCTTGGTGAGGTTGGCCATTCCCTGCTCGTCAGATTTGCTCATGACGGCATCGAAAGGCACTTCAGGAGGTGAAGTCTCAATGGTAGAGTTCCAGAGAGACCGAGGACTAGTTTGTTAGTTCTGGAAGAGCAAGAGATGATATGACATGGATTGACTTACTGATCCTCGCCAAATTGTTCAACATTCCCGCCGTCAAAGCAGCTCTCCAGCCATGACCAGGGGTGCTGGCTCTTGTGAGAATCCGACCCTACGCACGCTTAGTTTCGTATCAGAACCTGGAGTTTGGGTAAGAGAAGTACATTGAACTTCCAGATGCTGTTGAGTCTCCGAGAAGTTGACTGGGTGGATGTCTTCTGGCAACTACCCATCGGGTCAGCACTTAAGTTAGGCCGGTGTATTTTAGTGATCAACTACCTGAAATGTGTCAAAATTGCGCTGCCTCGTGTCTTGGTTGACACACTGGGTGCACTGGCAGTTGTCGCTGTTTGCTTTGTAAGTGGTTGGGGAACCCGTCTATTGGATGGCGTGCGCGCGTACCGGAGCCAGAGGTTTGGGCTATGAAGCGAAGCAGGAGATCAGCACGAAACCCAAAAGTCATTGGGGTCGCAATTATGACCTACAAGGTCCGGTGAACTGAGCGTCCTTCTTTTTCCTTTCCAAGACTGATTTTAGGACCTTGGGAGAGTGTGACGGTCCTCCCAGACGAAACCCATCGTCGGGGAGCAGGCGCTTGAAACTTGGCTGTCGGCTGTCGCTTGGTGCAACCAACAGTTGAGGCCGCAGGTCGGCCCAAACGCGGGACGACGCTATGTGCAAGAATCCAAGTATTAGTCTTGGCCCAGTCTGTTTGCGGAAGATGGGACTCTGATCACCAGGGACAGACTGGAAGGGAGGGGTTGACGGGCGCAAGTTCGCAACCAGGGCGAAGATGGTTGCTTACCTTGAGCAACGATACACGGGACCAAAACGGCCGATCATTGTCACAGAAGCTAGCACAGTTGAAGCCAAGTGTCGAACAAGTGGCTAGAGAGTGTAGACAATTTGGTGGGAATCCAATTGCTGTTGCGCTCTTTGTAGCGATGAAGCTTGCATCTCCTCGATCCAACTCGGCTAGTTTCAGAACGGGCCAATAGTTTGCTTAGACCTCGGCAGACTGGGTCCCCGATAATCGCATTTTCAGCTCCCGACAGTAACCAGCTGATAGGTAGGGATGTGTTATGCATGGCGCATGCGGGCGACTGTCAAATCCGGTGATGGTTCTTCCCATTTACATGGGCTACGATGCGTTTGTAAAGGTTGGTAGATGTTCCCTCTCCTCTGTCCATCTTGGCCGATGCTTGGCTCTGTCTCATGTGGTCTGTTGGCTGAATCCTACAGCTCGAGTCAAGAGACAGCGGAATCGCGGCAACATGTGTCACTCTGTCAGTGTGTCTCATGGATGATGAATGCATCCTCTTCACCCCAAAGATGACTTTCAGCCCGTTCCATCGCTCATTGGACTGTTATATCCTGTTTGCGGGGAAGCTCGGGCTTGAGCTATCCGTGCCCCTCCTTGTAATCCTTGACCAGACGAGTTTGTTTGCTCCTAGTACTTCGTAGACATCAAAGAAACCCCCCCTTCAACCTCACTTCACATCCCATGTATTAATCACCACAAAGACGAACTCTGAAGACGAAACACTCACTCACCCACATCCCTCTCATTCCATCCCCCTTCCCCCCTCCCAAATGCCATCAAAACCTCTTCTTAGCCATGCTCGGACCTCCTCTTCCTCCTCCTCCTCCTCCTCCTCCTCCTCCTCCTGCAGAACGTGGCTGTATCAGCTTCCAATAATCGCCTGCCCCCCACAAGTTTAAGCGCCCACCTCGCCTCCATCAACCGGCCGCCGCTGCGAGACCCAAGGCTCACCGTGCCCTCCGTCACTCACAGCGTCGCCTTGTTCCCAAGGCTCTGGGACGGGCCCACGAACGTCCCCTGGCCGCAGGTGCTGGGGCCGGGGGTCCTGGCTCTTCCAGGCCCTATGCCACTACTTGTCGCCGGCGCGCCTATCTTGCCTCCGTGATTGGCACCACCACGCGATCCGCGACCTAAGGCTGACTTTCGCCTGCAATTAACAACCAACACGCAGGTGTACGAAGGGGACCAACAATGTGATCCGTCATGATGGCCGAAACCTTCCTGTTCTTGCGCCTTTATTACCGCCAGGGCCGCTGCGCGGCGTCTGCATGAGAAGCGCCTCCTCGTCCTTCCCTCTTGTCTCCTCGACCTGTCTTTGAAACTTGCCTCTCTTCCATGTTGAGTCGCCATGGCCTCTTCATTATCCCGACCTCGCGATGGAATCATCCTTGAGATGCTCCTCGTGGTGGTTCTGTTTCTTGTTGCTCCGGCTTCCTCAGTCGCGGTTGATCTCTCGCTGAAGCTAAGCTGGAGTCAAGACGCACCGCCATCATATCAAAGACCTCGGGATTTGCCGCCCAGAATCTTCACTCGGGATGATTCGTCGTCGTGCGCCCTCGAGAAATACTCGCAATGCGGCAGCCAAGTTCCAGACGACTTCTGCTGTCCTAATGATTCTCAATGCATGGTCATCGCCTCCAACACGACCATCGTCTGTTGTCCCAAGGGTGTTTCCTGCGACGCCATCCAGCCCATCGTCTGTGATGTCGCCCTGCAGGAGATATCGGAGCACCCAGACGCACCCATCCATACCCTCGCCCTCGACAAGTCCATGAAACGCTGCGGCAGTGCATGCTGTCCGTTCGGCTACGTTTGCAAAGACGGCGAGCGCTGCCAGCTCGACGACAACCAAAACCACTATGACTATCTCGTACCCGAGTCCTTGTCTAAGCCCTCGTCTACATCCACACCCACGTCAAGCACGGCTCTCACTCTGGCAACATCAGAGGTGTCCAATACTGTTATTCCGGAACCCTCTTCGACGTCGACCGGTGCCACCGAGCCATCTAGCTCAGATGATGAAGATGAGGACGAGAAGAAGGGCAGCATTAGTCCTGCAGGTTTGGTGACCGCTTGCACTGTGGGAGGCGTTTGTTGCCTTGCCGGGCTTGGGATATTCATTTGGCTCAAATGGTTTCGAAGGAGACCAGACAGCCCAAACACTCCCAGCCACGAATCGTGGGGCTATTTTTCCACGCCAGGAGGAAGCACAAAGCAACTTTACCTTGCTCGAGGCCCTGACGACAAGTTCGTCGTCACTCCAACTACGGCTGGGTTCTCGCCTCCCCCCATCCCTGAAGCTCCCGGTCGCCGAGATAATCACAGTCCCGTGGAGCTACCGGCAACGCCTGTTTCACTTTGCATGTGGATGGATCTCGAGGATGCGTCAGTGGAAGAGCCCAGATTAGCGTATGTGGTGCCGGCCAAGCAGCCAGCCAAGAAATGAGGACGTGGATGAGGACATGGATGAGGGATCAAAACACGACATGATAATGATGATGACCAGCAATATTTTACAGCGGACAAGCCCCAATTTTCTTCTTTCTTATTTCTTATATGTTCTTTAGATTTTATGATGTTAGCTACTAGTCATGGGGAGGCGGCTCCCTTTACCCAATTTAGGTAGCTCGAAAATGAATACTTACCCTTAGGACACAACCCTGTGCACCAAAGATAACATTTGCATGCGCCTCTACTTTTGTGTACAGGGTGTTTATAATTATATCATGGGCGGCATTCAGAGCGATGATTGACAAGTATTTTGAAGGGGGAAAAAAGGCACTTTCCCCGGGGTGGAAAATTATCCAGTCTAATTACCTATAGCCAGGTGCTGTTTTTGATTCCGCCTTACACGTGGGAATACACAGTGTGCAACAGGGCCATCGCTTCACACAGTGTCACATTCCTTTACCCTACAACATTAGTTCAAAAGATTCAGGTTGGAATTGGAGCATCACCCACTAGATCAATCGTTCATACTAAACCTGCGAGCCCCTTTTCAACGCTTCTTCTTCGAAACACTCAGTTTCTTAATCATACAGCCGACCCCCCTGCCGCGACGACCGCATCCAACATACCCGAGTCGCATCGATTTCGCGTGGGCCATGGCTTGCTTGCCCTTCGATCGGCGCCATCTATGAGCTTGATCACGGGTCTTCCCACGTCGCGAAGCTAAGAGCAAACCGCCGGCCCCGAGCCTACAATGACTCCCCAACATCCCACGTTCGAGACCTTCTATGACGATCAAGTTGCAGCGCGCCGACAGCTCTACTCTCGCGACACTATTTGGGACCGACTCTCCCAGCCGACCATCCTCATCTCGATCCTTATCCTCGCCGTCACCGTCGGGTACAATCTATATGGGTCCTCGACCACACTAGAAGGGACGATATCGCTGCTGGCAACGTGCCTGTGGGACGCGCTCGTCTACGTTCTTCCCGGAAGCTTCTTGAATGCCCTGGACGACTGGATCAATCCATCTCTGGCCCCACGACCGATGTTGCACCCTGGGCAGAGCGGTCATGCTGCGAAAAGCGAGACGATGAAGAGGATTCTGGGGCTGGACCGTTCGGGCGGGATGATGGCCTCAGTATTCCAGGCGCGAAGTCGAGCTTTGTCGATGACCGGAAGTGTCCTCGGGCTCAAGATCGACTCCGACAGACCGGCAGGATTAGGGAACAGGGACAACTCTTGCTATCAGAACAGCATTCTCCAGGGCCTAGCCTCGTTGAAACCTCTTCCCGAATACCTATCCGCCTACCTCCAAGCTTCCGAGGGTGAAGACGGCGACCGCGACGTCGCGCAGACATTACGAACACTGATAGCCGATCTAAACGACGGTACGAATAACGGGAGGACGCTGTGGACCCCAAACCTCCTCAAGTCGATGAGCACGTGGACGCAACAAGATGCGCAGGAGTACTTCTCCAAGATCTTGGACGACATCGACAAGAGCGTGGCCAGGGCAATGAAGAGCATGCAACAACAACATCCTGGCTTACAGGCCAGCATCGCAAAGGACGATACAGCTGCTAGCCAGCACAGCGACGACAGCGGTTACCAGAGCTTGTCAAGCTCGAAGGGATCAGATACGAAACTCCCCCGAAATCCTTTAGAAGGGCTCCTTGCGCAGCGCGTGGCCTGCGTTCAGTGCGGGCATTCAGATGGACTGTCCATGATACCCTTCACCTGCTTGACGCTCAGCCTGGGGTTGAACAAAAACCAGCATGATCTTTACGAGCGCCTAGACGCGTATAGCAAGGTCGAGTCCATCGAAAATGTGGAATGTGCCAAGTGCACCCTTCTGAAAGCTCAGAGACTCCTAACCAAGCTTGTCGAGAGGCTACGCGAGGGTTCCATGGCCGAAGAACAGCTGGCTGAGCCTCTACGGAGGCTAGAGGCGGTGGAACTGGCTCTTGAGGAAGACGAGTTTGACGAGAAGACGTTGACGGAGAAGTGCAAGATCTCGCAGCAAAGCAAAGTCAGCAGTACAAAGACTAAACAGATTGTGGTGGCTCGCCCGCCACAGAGCTTGGCGGTCCATGTCAACCGCTCCGTCTTTGACCCGACGACATTCAATATGATGAAGAACTCAGCGCCGGTCGAGTTTCCTATGACTTTGGATTTGGGACCCTGGTGCTTGGGTAGCGCTGGGACGACCACTGCGGCTACCTTGGACTCGGATACTGAAGAGCAGTGGCAATCGGATCCCAGGGAGTCGATGATTGCAGGAGATAGGAACCCTTCGAAGCTGACGGGGCCCATTTACGAACTTCGCGCCGTAGTAACACATTACGGGCGACACGAGAATGGCCATTACATCTGCTACCGAAAACACCCACGGCATACGCCTCCTCCCTCCCTCGCCGACAATAAAAGGTCAGGCGAGCCTGGTGAACAAGATGACGGCATTACGACACAACCCGATGCTAGTAAAGCAGAGCTGAGGAAGGAGGAGTCTGGAGAAGTAGAGATGGACTGGTGGAGGCTGAGCGACCACAATGTGTCAGCTGTCAACGAAGAAACGGTGTTGAGTCTTTCGCCAGGGGTGTTCATGTTGTTCTACGACTGCGTGGATCCCAACACGGTATTGACAGCCGAGGACGCGCCCATGCAAGATGCGCACGAGGAAGCGGATACTACGGCACAGGGCGACGGGACCGAAGGCGGAGACGGGTCGGTTGCATGCGAGTATGGTACGAAAACGATCTTGGCCGATCGTACCGTTGACGGCCAGCAGCAAGCTGAGGCGGAGACGGCGACTGAAACAGCTGGCTCCGGATTAACAGCAGTCAACACAGCCACGACAGAGGAGACGAAAACCCCTGACATCGGGTCAGTGGCGGCGGTCGAGACTCTTTACTCGGCCGAGGAGAAAGAAGCTCGGACGACAGGGAGAATGTCATCGCAATAGAGAGGGATACGAAGTACACGCTTCCAACGTGGGGACCCGCGTGTACAGCCCTACACTCGCCCTATTCACTCAGGGCCGTGGTTACATTTGACTTGCATAGCGAACGGCGTTGACAGTGAGGCATGATCCAAAACGGATGGACTTGCCCCTGTGGTTTTTCTCCTGTAGAGTAGCACGCATGGCGGAATGTTTTTAGTTTAGTTGGAAGATGTTGCACGGCAGCCAAATGCCGAGACACCTACGAACGAGAGACCGAAACACTAAGATCAGCATTACCTTGGACCCCTACTTTTGTTTTCTCGTACACTGAAGCAGATATGGAGCTCAGGAACCGGGGCAGAGCCGACTTTCCCGGGGCGAGCCAATTTGCGGTGGGTTAGAACCGCACTGACGGGTCCTTTTGACTGCTGGCGCCTAAATATGCGACATGTACGAAATACGGAGCCTCGAAGACGGGATAGGACCGTGGCTTTCGGTTTCCTTTTCCCGGCTCCTTTACCGAGTTGACTCGACCAACAGTCCAAGGTGGAGGACCAAAAAAAGCATGAAATAGCCAGCCCCACATAACCGGCCATTTCGTATCTATCGTATCACCCTTCTTCTTTTTTTTTTTGTCCAGCTGAGTAGCGGCGGCCTCTTATTATTGCTTTGACTTTTCAGGTTCGTGGTGGGTGCCAGTTTCGTATGTCATAATAAGTCTCCACGCAATGCGATGCGACAAGGGTCAGCAAACGTCGCCGCATCTGTCTTCGATAATGGAAGCGTGGGAAAGGCAACAAAAAAAAAAAAGCCACAAGCTTCTAATCGGAGCGGGAAGAAGGTGTGGCTTGCGGCGCTGACCAACGACGTCATCGGATGGGCGCATGTGCGCATCCGTGGAGACGCTTCCGCTGAAGACGGACATGAGCAGCACAACTACAGAGTACCATCGTTACTAAGCTGAGCAAACATGGGTGAAGCGGGCACAATTATGGAGAAGATGTTGAGGCTTCAGCCTTCATCGAGATTCACGGTTCCTCGATCGCGATCAATTGAAGATGTCGACAGAGCAGTATACACACACACAGTCCAATAGAGGAACAGGTTAGCAAAGAAGAAGAAGAAGAAGAGGAGAAAAGGGGTCCAAAGCCATCAAAGCCCCTAGGTTACGATAAGATGCCACCGCAATAGAATTAATTATACCACTAATCACAATCGCTTCATGGGCAACTGTCAGTGTCACAGTGAGCCCTTCTCGTCAAAGGAGGAGCTCTTCCGGCCGACCCGCTCAAGCCATCACCCCATGTCGCCCATCTCGTGGAAAACCCCTTGCGAGGCTTATTTGGCTTTGGCGTGGAGGCCCCGGCCCCCTGAGTCAGGCTCGGTCGCTACAGGCGTCCAGGGTGACAATGATTGCCTAGCACCTGTATGGGTCGGTTGGCTTCAGGGGGGCGGGGAGGAGGGCAGCAGTAACTCATCCGCAGCCGTTCACTGGCCGAATTTCCGTTTGCAAGGCCTGTGACTGGCTGTGCCGTACTTCGCATCCCTGGAGCTACAGGAGCTTCAATGGGCTCTTTTCAGCATTCTCGACCCGCCCGGATTCGGGGCGACGAGTCGGCAGCTACCACGCGCTCCGACTACTTCTTGTCTCCTCCCCCCCCCCCCACCGCGGGGCCTGGAAATAATTGATTGATTGATCGCCTGGATCAAATCTCAGCAAAAAAACCAAAGTCGCCCCGTCGGTGATCTTCCCTCCTTCGCGGGCAACTTAGGCTCTAAGGGCAACCTGGTGCGCTGAGACGGAGGAATGGGGTCTCGCGGTCCCAAATACGAAAAGGAAATTATTGCTACTTTTCTACCCTATGCATCAGTGCCCGAGACCCGATGAGTCCACAGTTCAAGTCCCGTCCCTTCTCTCTCCGTTGTCTCTGCCCGCACGTTGGTGTATCGACCAACAACGGAGTACTGGATCCAGTAGCGGCCGGACAGGGGGATCGAAGCAAAGCAGTTAGCATGATGCAAATTACTATGTATGCACTGTACGATAGGTCGAGGACGGCGGGGGGGTTGGTTGTTGGTTGGTTGTGGACTCGAATGTGCTGAGTTTACGTTGGCGGGAAGCGTGGCTGTGTGTGTGTGCCCCTGGTTCCTTGTCCGCCTGTCACACTATCTTGCTTGCCCTTCCCGCTCCATCGCGCTCGTGCTTGAGATAATGAATGCGCTGTACTAATACTACGTAGTACTTTGTAGTAGACCGCTTAGCAAGAAAAAAAGCTTGCTATGACCAGAACCGTCTCTAGTGTTGCTCAGCCTGCTTGGTGACGTGCTCCTTGTGTAACGCTGCCGTGAGATCAACACAGACAGAAAAACAGCTGTACTGCTGAGACAACTCTGCCGTTTGCAGTGTGAGTTGATGGCCTTGTCCCCCCCCCCGTGCTCGGGCTGCCGGGAAATTATCTGTTCGCGGGCGTCAACAAAGCCTCAGAGGCGGAGTGTTTTGTATATAGAGAGAGCCTGCTGTGGGCGAAGGGAAGATTGAGAGTGGGAAATCGGGTTATCTGAGTGCTCGGTAAGTTACGTGTTGTATCCTAGCACCTGACGTTATCGATCATTGGTTTCGTTTCGCTCAGGCAACCAACAACTGGAAAGATCCGCTCGTGTACCGTAGATCCAGTAATTAAGGCATGTTCCAAGTGCCCCCGTACGAAGTGCGAAGTGCAGGCCTCGTACGGGCACCAACGAAAGGCAACCTGGAAGAAGGCAAGGCTCCCGCACAGCCCGCCGCATTGAGGAAGAGCCACTGTGCCAGACCCAGCTGGAAAGTGACGCGAGCCTGAAGGGCCCTGGACAAAAAAAGCCCGTCAGTCGAACCGCCTCGCCGGTCGGCCCTTCCTTCCCATTTACCTACATCATCACACCAATCTTCTTCGCCTCTTCTACCGCTCCTTCCCCTTCCTCTTCTTGTTCATCTTCCTCTCTTGCCGCATCTTCAATCCCGAGGTCGACCAACTCGCGAGTTAAGCCATCCAAACACGTTCGCTACACTACAGCAAGAGCATTGTGTCCAGGAATTTTCTCATCTCCGTCTTTTTCCCGTCCATTTTCTTCGTCAGACGGCAACCTTTCAGCCACAAACGCCCCCCCAGTCCAGTTCGTCCAAGCAGGAAGGAGGGAAAAAACAACTTGTCTCGCCAGTATCAGTGATCAACCCGACGCATCTCAACCCGCCACGGTTCGCAATGGCGGTAGCCGGCGATCTTGAGGAGGCCAGGGCCAGGTCCCAGCCGCTGGCTCAGTCCGAGAACCATGCGTCGCAATTGGAAAAGACGTCCTCGGATGGACGACCGAAGATGCACGCTTCCGTGTACATCCTGTACGTACGGACGATGGATGATAGACGACGATGACGGTCACGATGATATGGACGCACCCTGACTAACAATGACATTTAGGAGCTGGATTTTCTTCTCCAACCTGACCATTCTCTTCAACAAGTGGCTCATTGACACTGCTGGATTCCGTAAGTCACTCCTCATCTCTTATCTTCATCTCCCCCAAATGATGCAATTATGCTAACAAACACCCTCTCGCAGGATACCGTAAGTCTCACCCCATGTCTTGTCTTGTCTTGTCTTGTCTTGCTCCCCGCGCAAGCCATGAGACCCTGAAAGTCTTGTTCCACCAAAACAGACATTCCCGACTGTCTCAATTGAATTAAAGGGGAAGAAAGAAAACGTGCATGGAATTTACTAACCGCCATCGCAATGCAGCCATCATCCTCACCACCTGGCATCTCGTTTTCGCCACTGTCGCAACCCAACTTCTCGCCCGCACCACCACTCTCCTCGACTCCCGCCATGCTCTACCGATATCTCGCCGCCTCTACGTTCGCACCATCCTCCCCATCGGCATCCTCTACTCCGGCTCCCTCGTCTTCTCAAATGTCGTCTACCTCTATCTCTCCGTCGCCTTCATCCAGATGCTAAAGTCGGCCGGCCCAGTCGCAGTCCTTCTCGCCTCGTGGGCCTGGGGTGTCGCTACTCCGAGCATGAGCACTCTTGGCAACGTTCTTCTTATCGTATGCGGTGTCGCAATTGCCAGTGCTGGCGAGATTGAATTCTCTTGGATTGGCTTCATCTTCCAGGTCACTGGCACTCTCTTCGAAGCCGTCCGGTTGGTCATGGTTCAAGTTATGCTCAGTGGAGAGGGCATTCGCATGGATCCGCTCGTCGGCCTGTACTACTACGCGCCCGTCTGCACTGTCATGAACATCTTTGTCGTCGCCTTGACTGAGGGTCCCACCTTCAAATGGGATGATCTTGCCAAGACCGGCTATGGAATGCTGCTTCTCAACGCCTTCGTTGCCTTTATCCTGAACATCGTCAGCGTGTTCCTTGTAAGTCTTGTCCTGCTTTGATTCGCCAATAGCCTTGCTAACAGTCTCCCTTCATCAGATTGGCAAGACATCAGGCCTTGTCATGGCCCTCACTGGCATCCTCAAGAGTATTTTGCTCGTTGGTACCTCTGTCCTCATCTGGAACACCCACATCTCTTTGCTCCAGACCCTCGGCTATTCCCTCGCTCTCGTCGGCCTCATCTTATACTCTGTCGGCTACGAACAGATCCTTCGCGGCTTCCGTGGGGCCATGAACTGGTTTGCCAATGTCTGGAATTCCGACAAGCCAGAAGAAGGCAAGGTTTCGGTAAAAGTGCGCAGAGCTTTCGTCATCGGCATTGTGGGCTTTATTGCTCTTGTCATTGCCGTGTCCCTCTGGCATTATCACGGTCTTACCAGTGATGACATGCTACAAATGACGTCCTCATGGTTTGGTTCCACATGATGAATAATGTCCCATATTAGCGTTTGG
Organism: Neonectria hederae; assembly: GCA_003385265.1. Classification (NCBI taxonomy): domain Eukaryota; kingdom Fungi; phylum Ascomycota; class Sordariomycetes; order Hypocreales; family Nectriaceae; genus Neonectria; species Neonectria hederae. The sequence continues at coordinate 307,915 of QGQB01000273.1, forward strand.
CTTAGATAGAATATAATGAATAATACACGTCTTCGGGCATATATCCGTTGCCTTATAAAACATTGGTCGTCAATTATCGTTCCGATATGCCCGTTAATCTACACTATTCGTACATTTTTTAGATAGATCCGGCCTCTGCAAGGCCATGCAGATCTTACGGGTATATGTGTTGCTTTGTATGGTTCGAATCCCTAAATGCCGTCAAATCAACGACTTCGACTCCGGCGACGACTACGACTTGCGTCGCGTCGATCCCGGCGTGGAGAAAGGCTCCGTTCCCTTCTGTTTCTCCTATCCCGCGACCTATCCCGGTCCCGGTCTCGGTCTCGGTCCCGGTCTCGGTCACGTCGGTCTCGGTCCCTATCACGATCCCTATCACGGTCCCGTTCCCGTTCACGGCGCTCTCGGTCCCGCTCTCGGTCTCTGTCATCTCGCTCGCGATACCTGTCTCCACGGTACCCGTCCTTCTCTCTGTCCGGCTGCCGGCTTCGACTGCGAGAGCGACTTCTCCGTCGGTCGTCTCGGCCTCCAGGCATATATCTGTCAATCTCTTCCGTGTTCCGGCGTCGGCGAATGTCGGGAGATCTCTCACCACTACTCTTCTTGTCGTCGAGTCCAGGAATCGGTAGGCCCTTGGTTCTGGCGTCTTTCTGGGCGGCCAAGTAAGCCTTTGCCTCTTTTTCTCGCTTCCGAACCTCCTCCATCTTCCACTCCTCAAGATCATCTTTGCCCTTGCTTGAGCCGGCTGGCGCAACCGAGGTGCTAGGCTTGGATCGGGATCGGCTCCTTCGATCCCGTTCTCGATCTTTATCCCGACCTCGGTCCGGTTCGCGGGCTGTGTCTCTGCTCCGTCGTCGAGGAGGTGAGCGATCCTTCCGTTCACGATCGCGATCTCTATCTCGATCTCGGTCTCGGTCTCTATCGCGTTCTCGAGGGTCGTAGTGGTCGCCTCCACCAAGTCGAGCCTCACGGGAGCGATTTCGCGACCTAGTCCTATCCCGTCTTGGAGATCGCAGTCTGGGTCGTGAATCCTCTCGTCTGTCTCGACTTCTGTCGCGGCGGGTTGTTCTCGTTCTTGATCTGCTCTTCTCTCTTCTGTCAACTGTAGCACGAGAGCGGCTCGCGTCACGTCGTCTGGACCTGCTCCGCTCGTAATGGTCGTATTTAGGTCGAGAACGACTCCTTTCGAGACGATCATCTCTCCGAGGGCGAGAGCGAGTCCTATCTCGCCTGATGCGTGACCGGCTTCGATCACGTCTATCCGAAATTCGGCCCTTGCTAGGGTCTCGCCGTGGGGACAGTGACCGGCGATCGCCTCGTGGTCGACTATCCCGTCGAAGTTCCCGATCTCTTAAGCGATCGCGATCGTGGTCTCGATCACGCTCCCGTTCTCGGTCCACAACCCGTGAAACACTGCGGCTGGACTTTCTCGCATCCCTCGATTGGGGACGTTTGGTTTCAGCGGGTGTTCGTGAGCCACCTCTTTCGGTTTTAAGACCAGTATCGCTTTCCTTTCGATGGTTTGTAGCTCGGGACGATTCTCTCCTGATGGGGTTGATGGCCGAGGCAGGGCCGCTCTTCCTCGGTGGAGGGGCAAGGGTCGCATCAACTTCCAGTTCCGGTTGCTTTTGTGCTGGCTTGGAGCTTTCTCGGAGAAGATCAGCCAGAGCTTCTTGTTCCAACCTTTCGTGGTCTTCCTTGGTCAACTTTTCTTTTAGTTCTTCGGAAATGACCTCCTTATCCTTGCAACGGCCGTCCCTGTCCCTATCGCGGTCACGGTCTCGGTCTCGATTACGGTCATAATCCCGCTCGCGGTCACGATCACGATCTCGATCACGGTCTCGGCTGCCCCGATCTTGATCACGCTTCTCGCGCTCCTTATGTCGCTTGTCCCTCTCAAGATCACGCTGCTTTTCGCGCTCTTCTCGCTCTTTCTCTCGCTTCCTCCTTCGCTCGTCGCGCTCATCTTGCCGTCTAAGCTCAGCTTTCTCGCGCTCGCGTTCTTCCTTCTTTCGCTCTTCCTTGACGATCCTCCGCTTTTCCTCTTCGATCGCAAGTTCCTTTTGCCGGAGTTCTTCTCGTACTCGTTCGCGCTCTGCTTTTCTGGCCTCGGTATCGGCGGCGTACTCCTCATCTGTCTTGGATCCTCTGACTTTTTCTGCTTCGGCTGCTTCTTCGCCTAGCTCTGCTCGTCGGGTTTCACGAATGCGCTCTTCTATCGCTCCATCGTCGATCAACTGTCCGATCACGGCTTCGGCCTTTTGGTAAACTCCAGAGCGCTCGAGGGCGCCATCGATAAGGGCTGCTGCCTTTCGTCGGTCCAAGGTGAGGAGCTGCTGTGGATTCCGCTCTATCTCTTGTTCGGCTACTTCAAGAATGGCCTTGGTGACTTGAGCTTCGTAGTCCTAAAATACACGTTAGCAGGTGCCAACTGATTCGTCGCAACGAGCGCATCGTACGCTGGCTTCAAACTTGTCCCAAACTTGCTTGCGAATTGTGTCATATGCGCCCTCTTTCTTGAAACTGTGGGCAAGGGACTCGATTGCAGCCCGTGTCGCAGATGGCAAGGGAAGGTCAGAAGCCTTCACTTTGCGCACCGAGGGCGCATTAGGGGTTTCGCTGGCAACGGGAGCCGGTTCGGTAGACGGCATCGCCATGGTATCAAGCTGGGCGCCTGAAAAGGAACGATTAAGTAAATAGGAGAAGCGACAGCGCGCCGTTGGAGAATGCGCAACGACTTGGATCTTCAGAAACGATTGGAATATGCCACGATGTCCGACAATCCAGTAAGGTGAAGGCAGAATGGCCTCGATCCGAATGCGCGTCACGCCCCCATACACAGAGCAGATTGCGAATATATCATGAGATGTGGTTTAAAGCTTGGAGTTAGAGAGCCGTGAACGTGACATGAGAAAACGCCAGGTCACGTGTGCGCCCCATTTGAGTGGTGATTTGCCTGCGCCTACCCTATAGCCTTGTATTCCACTTTTTTGGGTATAAGTAGAAGAAGCATTCGAGAACAAGTTATTCCTCATTCAAACCGCTTTTTTTAATGGGCGTGTTTTTGATTCGTAGATTCCAAAAAAAAAAAAAAAAAAAAAAGTTTACTTCTTGAATGAATAACGGCCGTGTTTTTAACTAGTAATGATTCATAAGTCTCAAAGCTTATGCACATCTTGTTGCGCAAACAATCACAGTTGGACTCAATCGCTCTAAGAACGCACGTGGGATTTAAAGGTGATTATGAACGCTACACAACCATTTGCTATGGAGCAGTCAGACAAGAACAAACGGTCAGATCCCCTTGACCAGTAACCTGTCAACTACAATCGATAACGCTTGAGCCAATGACCTAGTGGCTCGCATGCTGCAAGCTGCCTAGCCTCCTGTGGTGTAAGTCGTCCAACCTTTCTGCGTGAGTTTGCGTTCGCAGCAGATGCAACCCAAGACCAACAACGACAGCTTCACAAAAACCACCAAGGAAAATCCCGCCTACGACCTGGTTGTTGCGGATGCCGTGGTATAGGCCGACGAAGGCTCTTGCTTCACCGACGTGACACCTCCTTCGATAATTGGTGGGCCGGGTACCTTATAATCCGAAGGGTTGGAGTAGATGTTGATGTAGATCCCCGGGTCTTCGGCATCATACAACTCGGTGCCGAGCTTTCCCTCTGGCTCGTCGGAGCCCCCTCCAGTGATCTTGAGGTTGAAGCACTGAGGATAGTTCTGGGCTCCGTACTTCTCAATTGCGTTGTGGAGAGCGATGATCTCGTGGCGGAGAACGTAGTTTCCCGAGGCAACGTTTTCTGGGATCCGCACATTCCAGGAGTAGTCGTTTTCAAGCAAGACGTCGTCGGCGTATTTTCCAGGGCTGCCCCGGTCGACGACGCCTAGACCGTCGATCTTGAAGAACTCAAGGTCTGTCTTCTCGACGTCCTCACAGGGCCCATGACAGTTGGCGAGATAGTCTACGATGGGACCATGGTGGGCGTCAGGCCACTCCGACCACTGGATGGTGATGACATCACCAGCGGCGACCTCGACGTGTCCCTGAGCGGGAACAGCATCCCGATGGCAGATGATATCGGAGTCGTAGTAGGAGTGGGGGGAGACAAAGCCATTGTCTTTCTGGTTGACCGTCCATCCAACGACGATGGGAGGGTTTTGTTGGTAGGGAAAATTGGTGCTATCGTAGGTTTCATAGTAGACACCATTGATGACGAGGTTGTTGACATGTCCGTGGGAGTATACCAAGGGGCATGAGGCCAGGACGGCAATTAAGGAGAAGGCTTTGGACATGGCCATATTGAATAAGACAGGCGGTTGTAACGAAGGAATGAAACTGTAAACGAAGGAAGGAAGCCGAAATGCTCAGTCTGCCTACGAGAACCAAAGCTGGATGCAGTTGTAGAGCTGGAGATGAAAGAGTTCAGCGGCACACACCTGAGTTTTATGCTCGTCTGAGACTCCTAGAACTCGCCAGAAGAGAAAGTGGACGACGACTGTAAAGCGATTCCCGATCGACCCCCACACAATCACGAAAACCATGCTCGATGGAAAGGCACATGCCCTTTCACTCTCCAACTGCCCTATCCGTAACTGCTAGGCTCCGAAGGCTTACTCGGCGTTGCCATGATTGGCCTCTTGTCAACTGCCCCTATATCCTGTGTAACTCCACCGGAGGCCGTAAGCTTGATTAACGCAGCCAAGACGCCGCCACAGTTACAGAATATATTAAAGCTAGCAACTCCTACCTTGGGAAACTGAGGCCGAGACCGACTCTCGCGGGTAGCGGCCTGAGACATCATTGGAGACGAAGGGCTGGCCGGCTGAAATATGCAGACTGGCACGGGTTATGATGTGGCAGGCGGATGCTCCCAGCCGAGCCGGAAGTTAGGGAAGCGGAGAAGATGATTCATCGTCCTCGTTCCGATGGTGCATAGTAAGCAGACGAGTTGTTTGGCCGTGGGGATGCAAGAAGCCGGACGCCTCCCCGAACCAACTTTGCAGCCCGGTGTCAGAGTTACCGACGTGCCGTTGTGCTGCATACATGATTGGGCATAAAAGAGAACCTGCATCGAGGATTGCCATACTCGTGCCAAGAGTTCCGGGTGTTGCAATAAATGTCCGTAGCCTGCTGCAGGGGGGATGGACTTCCGAGCAAACACATGCAAGCCATCATCCTTGAACAAGAGGCAAAAATGCAACAACCTCTTGGCGTTTGGCTGCAAACCATCTCATCCTGTAACGAAACCTCGTTGGAGGGCTAAGCATCGAGGCTTGCGGGTGCATTTGTACTCGGATGCACAGCAGCTTGAAAGGAGTCGAGGAGAAGAAAGCAGCAGCTCGAAGCGAACACACCAAGTCTCAAGCAAAGACTTAAGCACCCGAAGATGATTCATGATTCATGATATTCTTGGACACTGGATCTATGTAGCAACCAACGAGGGTACCTAAGGTAGACTATGTAGCTAAGTGGGAGAAGTACCTGTGCGATGCCCATTGCAAGGATCCCTTGACTCAGGCCAAGGCAGTCACAATTCCCAGTCATGCACATAAAGCCCGCTCAATGCATAAAGGCTGGATTGAGACCACCGCATGACTGTCACACGGACATAGTACATGGCAGTGAGTGAGAGCCCAACAACCCCGAGCCTCGAATGACAATGCCCAAGACATTGAAAACCGAGTCAAGAGCAACGGGCCTTTGATGCTCATTATGATAGCACACTCTCCCAGCTGCATCAAGAAATACTCATTAGTACGCTCCATTTGTACACCGGTGCCAAGAAATGGAGGTGGATATCATGCCGTCCCATCATCAAGGTCGTAGAAGAGGAGAGATCCCAACCCGCAACGCCATGCCTGCAAATGCAATGCCTAAGCAACCTGGGCACTCTCAAAACTCGCCCTCTCCACCGTGTCCGACAACACTCGCGGTCCACAGGCCGACTAGGCCCCACCAACTGACTTTCCATCCCCTCCAGAGACCTTCTCTGCCCTGGCCCTTCTTGTAGACAGGCGCCGCTACGGTCCCCTTAGCCCGCCCCTTGGCTTTCTTGGTCACAGGGGCCTTCGCCGGGACCTCTCGTGTTCCCTCTTCTGTGACGATATGGTACATGGTGCCAAAGGCACCGTCGTAGCGTCCCGGTGGGACGATGGTGGTGAATTGTTGCTCCGGGCCACCGAGAGCATTGACGTATTCCCGGCTGGAAAGGAGAGAAACCTGACCACGTCGTAGAACTGTCTCAATCGGAAGCTTTACCAAAATTGCAGCGGAGGAGGCGACAAACTTGGCCACAGAGAATGTCATGGGCGAGGCATGACTGTCGATCATGAACCGGGTTCGGAGGACGAGAGGAGTTGAAAGGGTAAGGACTGGATGGATCAGAGAGTTGAGGACAGTCGGGACCATGAGGAAGGAAGAGCAAAGGTATGAGGGAAGGGCGCGAAGGGTTGCTAGCGTCCGGCGCTGCCCTTTCGAACTTGGAGTGACGATGAGTCTGTCAAAGTTAGCTCGTGTGCCCTGGCCACGGGGAGCGTGTGGTTCCTCCTACCTGGTGCGGACTAGATCCAGTGGCGACAGAGCGACGCCAGTCGCAACAGCTGCTCCAGCAGCCACAAAGAGCGAGGTCCAAGGATAAGGCGAGGCAATGTCGATCAGCCGATCAATGTCCTCCTTAACACCTAGGTCCGGGACGCTGAAGATGGCGCTGAGGAAGCTTCTCGACCAGTTTTCCAGCAGGGATTGAAGCACCGTGTACAGGAATGCCGCATTTGATCCCTTCCAGACGCCCCAGGCGCCCTCTTTGCCCCACAGCTGGCCGATCACTTCGAGAACGGAATCCGGGCGGCGCAAGGTGAGATAGTGCTCCGGAACACTCGGTCGCTTCGCGGGGGACGGAGTTCGACGGCCATTTGAACGCCTGGGATGTAGCGGACTGGGGGTGCTCGGCAGGTTCGACGTAAAATATGCTGGTTCCTCGCCGTCCGAGTCGGATTCCTGGAACTAGTAGTCATCATGATTAGCGGTGAGGGCACACAAAGCCACCGAGACAGACTCACATCGTAAATTGAGCTTCCGTGGGTGGAGGTGCGCTTTTTCAGCAGTTCGGGCTCTGCGGGGGTCTCAAGCGCAGCATTTTCGTCCTGGCTGCGGACTTGCAAAATTGTCTTGGCCACCTCGAAAGGCTGGGCCATAAGAACTGACGTATACTTCCACATCAGCTCCTCAATCAGGTCCTTGACATTCTGGACCACGGAGGGCGACGTATCGCCCAAGTATTCCTTATATTCCAGATCGGAGAACATATCCCGCGCCTTAGACGCATATCTCCCACTGGCTGTCGCATGGTGCCCATGTGAAAATGGGTTCGGGCTCGGGGCGGACTTGTTCAGAGACTCCGCCGCAGGCCCGATAGTCGGAGGTATGTAGTAGGGCCTCAAGGGGTTGACGCCTTCTCTGTGACTTGCCATGGTGAAGGTGGGGCATACAACAGCATTGGTGAAGTTGAGAGTCAAGATGCGACCTCAAGTTTGGATCATGGAAAACGAAATCATGCATCCCACTGCCGGCTCGGAGATACGGAGCGCGGGGAATGAATTTCCCGACCGATAAGCCCTCTGTTATCCGGGCCACGAACTTTTTCCGCTGCTTAATATCAGCTTGTACGTGAGAGGACGGATCGAGTTGGCTAGGACTCAGCGTCCATTGAGCGAATTGGCGTATTCTGCGACTATTGAAATTTATCGGCTTGGACCAGACTTCTCCCGACGGAGTATTTGCATCATCGCAACGGTTGACTAATTTCTTTGTCGTTTCCCCTCCCCTCCACGTTCGAGCGCACCCCGGCACTATGTCTGTGTCACGATCCCTTGCGACCGCCCTTGGGAAGCTCCCGACAGCGGCGTGCCGACGGACCCAGCCCATGCGAAACCAGAACAGAGCCAGTCTCTTGACATCTCAGTTCTCGACATGCTCGCCGTCTTCAATGATCCCCCGAGCTGTCCCAGCTGCCCGTCTGGCGCCGCCGTATCCCCGAACATTTTCCACCTCGGCGCTACGGCGGCACGGACATGTCCATGTACCGAAGCCGGGAGAGGAGTAGGTCCCCCGGGAGGACCTTGTAACGGGCTCCATGTCTAACCGTCTCACAGGTTGTATATTACCTTTATCGAGAAGGACGGAGTGGAGCATAAGTTCGCTGTCGCTGAGGGCGACAACTTGCTAGACATTGCACAAGCCAATGATATCGAGATGGAGGGCGCCTGTGGAGGATCTTGCGCTTGCTCGACGTGCCATGTAATTGTCACAGAAGACGAATACTTCGACAAGATGCCCGAGCCTGATGACGACGAGAACGACATGCTGGACCTGGCGTTTGGCCTCACTGAGATGAGCCGGCTGGGTTGCCAAGTGAAGATGACCAAGGAGCTGGACGGCCTGAAGGTCAAGCTGCCCTCCATGACGAGGAACCTGCAGGCGAGCGATTTCCAATAAGAAGGAGGCATAGACAGCCAGGGGTTGTCATGATGCCGGAGACTTGTACTTGTAATTATACTGGGAAGAAACGGACTGGCGATGGTGGGATCGGTGCATCTTAGGGGTATCTTTGTTGCGACTTTAGTTGCCAGGCCGGAAAAGCAAGGGCCTGATGATTCCCGTACTCCTCTTTACTTTAACCATAAACATCACCTTAAACATATCCCTTACGCCTCTTCGAGCCCGCCCTTCTTCAGCTTGCCGCCGCCCGACGCAATTAGATCCAAGAACCCCTTTTTGCTCATCTCGTTGACCTTTTCTTCCCTCCTGTTCATGCCGATGACGCCGCTTTTCCTTGTACTGTGCTCCGTCTCCACGGCCTTGACCTGTGCCGCCCTGACTGCGTTGAACAGCTTCACAACACCCCTCTGCGCGACCTTGCGCAACCGTCTTTCCGTCACCATGATCTCTGATGTGGTTGTCTCGAGCTCTCCAGTGGAGTCGATCGTAGTGGCGACGAGCACGTCCTTGACTCGACCCTTCTCCAACGCCCGCTTCTTCTGCTCTCGAATCTGTTTTCTTGCCTTGGACTCGAGGGCGGTGTCCACCGCAGCCTTGGAGGCTTCGTGAGCGGCAGCGCTCCTGGCCAAGACGGGGTCTGATCGTTTGGATGTGGACAGTTTTGTGGATAGAATTTTGGAAAGCGAAGTGGCGAAAGCATTGGGGTCGTTTCGCTTCGACTTCTTTTTCCGCTTTGGAGCATCTTCGTCATCGTCGTCATTGTTGTCTGAATCTCCCTCTTCGTCCTCATCCTCCTCTTCCGACTCAGCCTCGGACTCCTCCTCGACCTGTTCCTTTTGCGCCAGAGCTTTGGTTTTCTTGGCTGGCTTCTTAATTGGCTTCTTGACTGGCTTCTTCAGCGCTGCCCCCTCGTCATCTGAGCTGGAGTGCTCGTTATCAGAGCCGCCCACGTCGTCTACGCGGGCATTGTGGATGTCATCGTCATCTGAGTCGAGCAGGTTGAAGGCTTCAAAATCCTGAGGGACTTCAAGATCCTTGGGGACCTCCTCTTCAGAATCGCTGTTGTAATTTTGCTGTCGCTTCTGTTTCTTCGAGGGGCGCGGCACCCTGTTATCGGTGCGGCGCTTTTTGTTTCCTGGTCCAGCCATTGTGTTCGTTGGTATACAATGTGTGATAGCAGGTGTGTCGCGACGCGCAGATGCAGTTCACTGGTTTAAGAAACTTTCAAGAATTTTGCCGGGGAAATTTTCTGAGAGTGGAGGGGCGGGCCAGGGCGGTGAGCTAAGCTTGCGGCGTCTTCGGCGCGACGTGGGGTCTCGTCCCGGTGCTGTGGGGCCGCGAAGCCTATCGGCGGACTGATAGCTTCCCGGCCGAATACAACCATTGACTCGACTGAAGAGACTTGAATCGGCTCGTAATACATCACGTGGGTTGCTGATTCTCTGGTTCCACGATTCTCTGGTTCCACCCTTGGAAACCTAGATTTATTTACCTGGTGCAATTCGCCGCCAAGTACGACTTCGTATTCAATACTGTAGCAGAAAGAGCGACATGGGGGATTGAGAATGGTCTGGCAAACAGTACATACCATATCTGGGGATAAAGATATCTCCGCCACGTCTGTTCGTCTTAGTATGTGTGTTGTAGCCAGCTTTGGCAGGAAGCGATTACATACACGTTGCTGCTTGTTAGTAATTAGGTGTCTACGACGTAAAAGTGGGTTCATCCGACACCTAGGAGGAGCTCATAAGCTCAGCTCTTTTGGTTTTGCGTGTCATGGTTCACAATAACTAGTTTCAACGCGTTCATGAAAGTCTGACAACATGCAACTGGTGGAGATGAACGCTGTTAGATATTTGAGGATGGGGAGAGATGGCTAGAACATCAACAAACAGTAACTGGCACCTTATTAAAACACGAGCTATCAGACGTACAGTGGCACTTTAAACACAAGGTTCAGCCAAGAATGGTCAAAGAACGACAAACGCTGTATCCTCCACCAAATACCCAGGTCCAGAACACCTACCAAATTACATTCCAAGGAATCGGAGACTCTTGTGCTACAGGAACCTGATCCTGTCCCAAATTGAAGGACTACTTTTCTCGCCCTCAGGCACGGGAGGCGCGTCAACGACAGTACTCCACGTCTCGTTGCCATCAATAAACAGACGATAGAGTAGAGTGCTCTTGCCGTCCACCTTCTCAATTGTAAACGAACCGAATTTTGAAGTGCCTCCAGGGATATAACTGTGGATTCAGTCAGAAAAGCAACCAAAAAGGAGAACTCGGATCAAACTTACTTCAACATGACGTCCTCCTCATCAGTCTGCTTGTAAGTTGGGAAGGGCGACGCAAATTGGTTCAAGGGGCTAGTCGAGAACTCATGCGCAGCAGCGGATTGCGGCCATCGCGACTCCGGCGGCGGTGGAAACTTGGTGGCAGCAAATTCGTGTCGGTCTCCTGAGAGGATGATGACTCCAGTGCCTCGGGCGCCAGCATCCCACATGTGCTCTAGGATTTTCTTTCTCTCTACTAAAAACCCGCCCCATGTATCTTGAACATTGACGGGCCAGTTCTTGGTAAAGGGGACGGAGGATGCAACGACCTTCCATCGGACTCCTTGAGGCTCAGGCCGTGCGAGCCAGGTCAAAAAGTCAGCCAGCTGCTCCTGACCAAGCATAGTTTTGTCGGCCTCGTCGAATGGAAGCTTGTTGCTCGACCGGTAGCTGCGGGTATCCAGCATAAAGAAGCTGGCTGGGCCTTGGACAAACTCGTACCAGGTGGCAGTTTCCCGTACGCTGTTGGTGCCAGCTGCCTGGGCCTTCGGGGGGTTAAGGTCAGCCTGATAGATGTGCCAGGGATCCACGGCGGCGTCGTAGACACCAGTGTTGTTCTTATCCCAGTCATTGGAGATCTCGTGGTCGTCAAGGACATGAATCCAGCTCAGGTTTTGAGCGACAGGGGCCCAGTCTGGCGAGGCATACACCTGACGGTATTGCATGCGGTATTCTTCAGCGGAAATGCCAAAGCGCTCCGGGACATCAACGTAGATGAAGTCACCAAGAAACAGCATGAATTGAGCACCGAGTTCGGGAAGCTTGTTTGCCAGATGACGGAGCCCTGGAATAGCTAGGGGGTGGTCAAGTGGATTGTAAGGGAATCGAGGCAGGATGCATGACGTGGAGAGGAAGGTAAACTTTCCATCGTGATAATCGGGCATGACGCCAGCCTTGGGAGCGGACAGGAATTCGCCTGTGTGGTTGTTGGAGGTCCTCCACTCGTACCGTCGTTGCTGCGAGTGCTGTAGAGGCACGCTCAAGGTAGCTGTAAAGTCAGTGGTATTCTCAGTCCATCTGACACCACCAGCTGTCTGCCACAAGGTGTTGTCAAAGGGTGGCTGAGGGTCCTTGATGTGGATTTCCAGCGTAAGAGGCATCTTGGCCTGGTCCGGCTCGCGGATCAAGAACTTGGCCTCTGTGGGAGACACATGTCCAATTCGAACAAAAGATAGGTCGTCAGCTGGATAGTACCACCTCGCGCGGTACAGAGCATCGGCAGTCAGACCGATGAGAACGAGGTTGATAAGGAACGTCAAGAACGAGACAATCGGTCGCTTGCCGCTCGGCGCCCCGAAGAGGAGGATTTTCCACGCCTTGGTAGGCTTCTCACGAAGTACGACCTTCTCCTTGATATTGATTTCATCCACGACCTCGGGCGTGGGCACGACAGCGACACCGTCCTCGGTCAACAAGGGTGTCTTGGGGGAGATGGTTGTCTCTTTCACGGCGACATCGACCTGGTCATCAACGATTTGAAGCTCAGGCGCGGCGAAGAAGCTGGCGAAAAAGGCTGGAACATAGATGGCGAAGAGGGCAAAAGCGATCGAGGGGAAGTGCGCCTATCGTTCGAGTTAGGTTCGAATCTACAGTCTTGTTACAGCTTGCGGAAATGCTTACAGGAAACTGTGCGACCTAGTTAGCGGGTGGGTTGAGTGAGGTTTTTCAAGTATACGTACGAGTCTGAAGAAGGTGATCGCAGCTATCCTCAAGGCGACCGAGGACAGGTTCGCGACAGTCTTTTGGATTGCCATTATGAAAACTGATCTTCCAGGGGGAAGGGGAATAAAAGAGGTAGAGCTTGAGCTAGCGTCAGATAAGGTAAGGGCTTAAGCTGCTGAAGCTGAAGCCGAGTTCTTTTAAAGAAAGTAATGAAGTGAAGCTGGGCGCTGAGTAGTCAATGTCAACAACCTCATGACGCGTGGTGAAACAGCATGTTGGTTGTAAGACAGAAGTCGGTTGACAAAGAGGGGAGCGACGCACCTCGTATCTTTGATTGGAAATACGTACTTCGTACTGTGTGAGGTCACCTCCCTGACGGAATCACGTTCTCGACGCGTAGCTCCCAAATTGCTGTGGCGCAGATCATCTTTTTTTAGAGTGTGGCTAGTGCGCCCGCCGGATACTGAGAAGATCCGCCCCGAATCTCGAATCGTGGCCGCTCCCCTTGGTGCCACATCCATATCCACATCGAGTTTGGCGACAGCTTGTCCTGAACCAGCTGCTTGCACGCGACAACACCCCACGAAATAACCACCATGAGACTCCCGACACTTCTCGCCGGCCTCGTCGCCTGCTTGGTAACCGACGTTACTGCCACCGCCCTTACCTACAAGCTCTCCGCCAACGAGAAGGCCTGCTTCTATACGACAACGAAAAAGGAGGCCGAGAAGATCGCATTCTACTTTGCCGTGAGCCTACCCGACATGCGATATACATCGGGGATCTAGCTTAACAAGGGGTTTAGGTCCAATCTGGTGGTTCTTTTGATGTCGACTACATCGTCGAGGGTCCCAATGGCAAGGTCATCATGGATGGTCAGAAGGAGCGACAAGGTGACTTCGTCTTCTCTGCCAACACTATCGGCGAGTACTCGTTCTGCTTCGACAACGAGATGAGTACTTTCGCCGAGAAGTTTGTGGACTTCGAGATTGCGGTTAGCACTGTGCGCGCGTGGCAAGGGAAGTGAACAATGGACTAACCCGGTGACTAGGTCGAGAACGAGCAACGAGCCCAGCTTCCGTCTAAGCAAGGCACCACCCCTGAGCAGACGTCGGCCCTCGAGGAGTCCATCTTCAAGGTCTCTGGACAGCTTTCGACAATTTCACGAAACCAGAAATACTTCCGAACTCGCGAGAACCGCAACTTCGCTACTGTGAACAGCACTGAAGGCCGAATCGTCAACTTCAGTTTGATTCAGATTGCTCTTATTGTCTGTATGGGTGCTCTGCAGGTTTTTGTTGTCAGGTTCTTCTTCCAGGTACGTTGCATCCGCCGTCAGCTGTCAAGCACCAAGTTAACCCCCGAGACAGGGAGCGCGCAAGGGTTACGTGTAAGGGAGTTAGTTATTCCAAGCTGGATCTGGATTGTTTCGAGGCGCAGGTTGAAAAGGAGGTTGGCATTGGGAACATTATGTATAATCAATGGAAGCATGGCCTGAGCCGGCGAACGGCCTGCCACGGATCTTTGCCTCAGCTAACGTGGAGCTGCGCGTGCTGAGCGAAGCGGATGATGTTGTCATGATGTGCTTTTACATAGAAAGCTGCAGTTTTGTAATAACGTGTGTTATTCATGCAACCAGTGAGGCAGACATGTGTGACCGAATATGCATCACATCCTAAAAAAGTAAAAGCCGAAGACATACTTCAGTCCACTCTGATTTTCTGGCTTTATCTGTTGTATTGAAGTATGCATTGCTGTTGTTTCTTTCTTCCCGATAAATCATCAGAGCTCGTCGCCAGCAAACTCGCATGGGGTAGCAAGATCTTGGCGCAGCGCGTGTGGCACATGCGCTATGCGCTAAGCCGTATTGGGTGCGCCGCCTCTTGAAATTCTAGGCTGGGCCGTGAACCTTCAAGTTTCAACCAACTTCATCCCCTTACGACAACAAAATGACGTCGATCGTCGGGTCGCTTCAGAGTGCGCTCCCTAAGCCCAAGTATACGGGCGAAGATGAGGAGACTCCCGTACGAGCGCAACAGCGCGGCCCGCGCATCGTAGGGCCCGGTCAGCTTGACGAGACCCAACTTGTCCTCAAGCGCTCCGGACCTCCCTCTTACGGCCAACGAACAGGATGGCGGCCGCGATCGCAGGAGGATTTTGGCGATGGAGGCGCTTTCCCCGAGATCCCAGTTGCCCAGTACCCCTTGGACATGGGCAAGAAGGGCGCGACGACAAGTAACGCACTGGCAATTCAGGTGGATTCCGAAGGCAAGGTCAAATTCGATGCCATCGCACGACAGGGACACGGCGAGGGTCGAATCGTTCACACGTCATTCAAAGACCTGATTCCCCTACGACAACGCGCCGACGCGGGCGAGATCGATCTGTCGCGACCGGATAAGCAGACGGTGGAGGCTACAACGGAGAGGACCAAGAATGCCCTGGCTGCACTGGTCAGCGGTGCGGTGGCTGCGCAGAAACCGAAGAACATGAGCGTTGGACAGCGAAATGATCCGACCTTTGTGCGATACACCCCCGCGAACCACATGGGCGACAACTCGAAGAAGCAAGACCGCATCATGAAGATTGTCGAGCGACAACGCGACCCCTTGGAGCCTCCAAAGTTCAAGCACAAAAAGATTCCTCGTGGCCCACCCTCACCTCCACCGCCAGTTATGCACTCTCCCCCACGAAAGCTCACGGCCGAGGACCAGGAGATGTGGAGGATTCCTCCCCCGATCTCCAACTGGAAGAACCCCAAGGGTTTCACTGTGCCATTAGACAAGAGATTGGCAGCCGACGGCAGAGGGCTGCAGGACTTGGCTATCAGTGATAAGCATGCTCAATTTGCCGAGGCTGTCAAGATGGCAGAGCGTCATGCCCGTGAGGAGGTCCAACAGCGAGCAATGATGCAGCAACGGCTGGCGGAGAAGGAGAAGGCACAGAAGGAAGACAACCTTCGAGATCTAGCACAGAAAGCCAGAGAAGAACGTGCAGCTGCTCGACGTCCACGGAGAGACTCCAGAACCTCACGAGACTCGAGGTCACTGTCACGGTCGCGATCGCGATCGCGAAGCTACAGCGAGTCGGAATCTGACGCGTCTGACAGTGAAGACTCAGGAGTCAGGGAGCGAGTCAAGGCTCGTCAGGAGAAACAACGAGACGAAGAACGAAAACTACGGCAAAACCGTATGGGTGCCGAGCGCCGAGCTCAGGTCATGGCTCGAGAACAGAACAGAGACATTTCCGAGAAGGTTGCTCTGGGTCTGGCGAAACCTACCCAATCCAAAGAGACCATGTACGACTCCAGATTGTTTAACCAGTCCAGTGGTTTCGACAGCGGTTTTAACGAAGACAACCATTACGACAAGCCGCTGTTCGCGGCGCAGGACGCAATCAGCAGCATCTATCGGCCCCGGGCAAACATGGACGATGACGATGCCGAGGGTGGTGACCAAGAGATGGCCAAAATTCAGAAGGCCAGTCGATTTGGTGATGCGTTGGGCAAGGGAACATTCAAGGGCACCGCCGACGTTGAGGTTAGTTTGTCCGCCCTCTTATTCTGTGAAGACCCCTTACTAACACACAAATTGCAGGCGCGTGAGGGACCAGTTCAGTTTGAGAAGGACTCAGTAGACCCTTTTAATGTGGACAAGTTTTTGTCCGAGGTGGACCAAACTTCGTCATCCAAGCGAGGCTACGGCTTACAGGAGGAAGACAGCCGGCAGTCGAAGCGACCGCGCGTCGATGACGAAGACGAGGATTAAGAGAGCATTCGCTGCCAGGTTTGTCGCTGTACCAATAGACACGGTTTGGGGGCGTCAATAAACAAGTTCATGCGGATAGCCTCGTGTCTCTCGCTTAGTGCTGTGCCTTTGGGCCATCAACAAACCCTGCTTTTCAGGAAACTTCTCAAGTTCCCCATCTTACGAGCGAGACACTCGGTCCAACTCGTACCGGCAATTTGCTGGGTGTGTTCGAGTTTCGTCATTGGCTGGTCCTATCCCTTTGACAGTCCTAAGGCAACACTTAGGTCACGAGCAAGGATTTAATCCAACCACAAACAGGCAATTAAAGGGTACATTAGACCTGATACAAATTTATGTGGCGACGTAAGTCCTCAGACTTCTCGGATCGACATAAAGATACATTGAACTTGGCAGTGATCCCTATTTCTACTGCTAATTTGCAACATCAGTGGCTCATCAGCGGCTGCTCAACGTCACTGCATGTATCTCTGCCTTGGCTGGGCTCATGTGGGGCCTGGTACGGAAGTGTTGCCTTAGGACTGTCAAAGGGATACGTGGAATATCTCCAACTTCTCCGCACCGCGGATACCGGCTGCGTTGATATGCGGGGTCTAATATCCGAGGACCTCAACGCTCATGAACCTGGGCCCTTGGATACTTTTTGCAGGGCCATCGCCTCGAGAACCGGCACCACCAGAAGAGTGGTCGTGCAGAAATGGGCGGTCATCCGGTCTCGCATCCTAGTAGTTTCGGGCGTCTTTGGCCCGATGCCCGAGTGACAACGGTGAAGCCCCCGTTTTGAGTTGTCGTCTAATCCAGAACTGACCCGATCGGCAGCTCCCCACGGGGTAGCTCACGAGCTACTCCAGGTTGAACTGGGTTCGCTGGACGGTATGCCGAGTTCCCCCACAAACGACAATGGGGGCGGCTGTGGGGTTGCGTGGTAGCATGGAGAGGACGTCTTGTTTATAAGATAGGATTGGAGATGTAGGATCACTGCCGATCAGCAGCCTTGGAAGTTCCTCTGTTTCTATCCCTTCCAGCTCTCACTCAGCCCGGAAAGATGAAGTTCCCAACGCTCTCGAGCGCCTCCCTCCTCGTCTCGCTACTCCAGGCACCACGATGGGTGGCAGCAGCATTGGAAGCCACCGAGACCGACACGCAGCTCGTCCTCTCCAACGACCGGCTCTACGCTGCCGTGGAGAAGAATGGCGGATCTATCATCACGCTTACTCTTGACGGGCAGAACCTGCTGGGAACGCGGTCCGGGAGCACTGGCCAGGGACCGTACCTTGACTGCTACTGCACCCCGAGCGGATTCTGGACGCCGGGGTCCGTCAGCCCAACCTACAAGCTGTTCGAGGGAACGGATTCTTCTGGCACCGACTATGGCGGCATCATGATGTCGGACACCTACACCCAGACTGGCCAGGTCCTACAGCAGTACTGGTTCCTTCGGGACGGAGAGACGGGCCTGCACACGTTCAGCCGAGTTGCGTACTACAACGAGACGACGCCGTTCTTGCGCAACCTGCAGGAAATGCGCACGTTGTTCCGCCCGAACAGCGATATTTGGACTCATCTTCTCACGAACGAGGGTCAGTACGCGCCGTTGCCTGGGGCTGCCGCAAAGGCCAGCCAGGTTGTGGTGCAGGACGCGACGTGGTACCTGGGAAAGACGCCCGATGATGCCTACGTCCAACAGGAGTCGGATTACTTCACCAAGTACACGTTTCAGGATACCTGGAGAGATATTGATGCTTATGGGATGTAAGTGTAAGCACTGAACTTGGGATGTTGTCGTATGGAATTGGCTGACCTGCTCGTGATAGGTTTGCCGACGGCTCGAACACCAAGGATGGCAGCACGTACGGAGCTTGGATGGTCATGAACACCAAGGACACTTACTTTGGTGGGCCTTTGCACTCGGATCTGACTGTGGATGGCATCGTGTACAACTACATCAGCTCTAACCACCACGGTGACCAGACGGTGAGAGACGCAACCCTGTATCGCCTAAGCGAGAGCTAAGACAATCACAGCCCAACATCACCAACGGATTTGACCGAACCTTTGGCCCGGTAGGCTCATCAAGCACCATCAACTTGAACCTTTCTAACAGACCACTAGCAATACTTCCATTTCAACCGCTTCCCCGCAGACACGGATATCCTGACCGCCCACGCCGACGCAGCACAGTACGCGGACCCTGAGTGGAACGCCGACTTCTACGACTCCATTGCCAAACATGTCCCCAACTACGTCACGTCCAAGAAGCGTGGCACCTTCAAGCTGAAGGCCAGCATCCCCAAGGGTGCGAAGAACGCCATCGCAGTCCTCGCTCAGGACGGCGTCGACTTCCAGGACAACGTCTTCGACACCAAGGCGTACCAGTACTGGGCGAACATCGAAGATGGCCATGCCAGCATCCCTATGGTCAAGGCGGGCACATACCGTCTGACCATTTACGCCGATGGCGTCTTCGGGCAGTTCACGCAGGACAAGATCAAGATCAAGTCGGGGAAGACAGAGACGACGAAAGTGACGTGGAAGGAGGAAGCAGCAGGCAAGGAACTCTGGCGCATCGGCACCCCGGACAAGTCATCGGGCGAGTACCGCCATGGCTGCGAGAGAGACACAGAGCATTTGATGCACCCGGAGGAGTACCGCATCTACTGGGGCGCGTACGACTTCCCCAACGACTTCCCCGAAGGCGTGCGCTTCAAGGTCGGCGAGAGCGACGAGGCCTCAGACCTGAACTACGTGCACTGGAGCGTCTTCGGCGGGCGCGCGAACTACAACCGGCCAGAAGCTTACGTCGGCAACGGCGACGTGAACAACTGGACCATCGCGTTCGACCTCAAGGACTCGCAGATCCGCCGCAAGGACAAGGCCACTTTCACCGTCCAGCTTGCGGGCGCCAAGACAGCCGCCGGTAACACGGACT
Source organism: Neonectria hederae (assembly GCA_003385265.1). Lineage (NCBI taxonomy): Eukaryota > Fungi > Ascomycota > Sordariomycetes > Hypocreales > Nectriaceae > Neonectria > Neonectria hederae. The sequence continues at coordinate 327,112 of QGQB01000273.1, forward strand.
TGTACAATGCGTCGGAGCCGCACTCCAACCTGGCCTACACGGTGAACGTGAACGGAAAGGACCTGAAGCCTTGGGTTATCCCGTAAGTTTGACTGCCGCTTGAAGTTGTCGATGTGAGAAGGGCACCTGCTAACGATGGCCATGGGCAGATATCATCACAGCAGCTCCTGCGCAGTTCGGTCTGCGGTTATTTGCTACAACATTGTGCACAAGTTCGTCTTCGACGCGGATCTGCTGAAGAAGGGTGAGAATGAGATCGTGTTAAGTCTGCCGTATAACGCAACCAACTACGAGTCGGCTGTGCTGCCGGCGTCGGTGTATGTGCAGTATGATGCCCTGCGACTGGAGATTAAATGAGCTTCTTATTCCTGGAGGTTGTCACTTGGAATATTTAAAATAAAAGTCATTTGCATAATAAGATATAAATATCCTAAGGCTGATCTTCACATTTTACCTATCCTGAGTTCCAGGCCGACCCTGAACCATCACCCAATCCCTTGCTCTGAAATTCCTTGCCTTAACGCCGCGCTTCTAAAACATGACCAAACGGCGTCCATGATATTCCCCAGAAATCAATTTTCAACAATACTTTTATGCTCAAGTTACGAGGATTGGTACACGTGAAAGGCACCAAACTCCCAATAGGCATTCTTGAACTCGTCGGGGTTGTTAGCGACCCAATCGGTACAGTTGCTAGAGCCTGTCTATATGTCAGTTTTTATTTCATCAATTCGATCCTAGGATCCAACTTACACCCAGAGTCGTCCCACAGAGCATAAACCAGGTCGCCGCACAGGTCGATGTTGGCGACAATGGAGTTGTTCTTGAAGTGCGACCCGATATCGCAGTTCGTGTTGGGGAAATCAGCCAGCGCGGTTCCCCAGGCACTCGGATCGGGCTTCTGGTTCTTGATGTCCGAGGGAATCGAGCTCCGAGCCCACTGCCACATGCGAATGCCCTCGTCACGCCACTCCACGGCCATGGCGCCGCCGCCGTCCGAGTTGAACGACGTGCCGTAGCTGTCGTCGTCGGCCTCGACGCCGCAGCCGGCGTTGGAGTTCTTCTTGTAGTTGCAGTTCTTCTGCAGCGCGTTGCCCGTCTCCTTGCGGCGGACGTTCATCGAGCAGTGCTCGGTCGTGTGCAGCGTCATCTGGTTGCCGTCGGTCGCGTTGTTGGTCGCCTCCATGACGTCGATCTCGCCGTTGTCGGGCCAGTTGGAGTGGTCCGTCAGCCACAGAGCTGGCCAGGTTCCGCAGCCGTACGGCGTGTGCTTGATGTCGAAGACGAATAGCCCGTTGTCGTACGTGTTCTTGGACTCGACGCGGACGGAGAAGCGGCCGGTAGAGGCGTCGGGGTTGTCGCCAGGGCCGACCGAGGTGTCGACCCGGAGGATTGCTGAGTTTGTCGAGGCATAAGTCAGGTTCTAAAGAGGTGGTAAGCATCCGCCCGTTGCACGAAACAATCCACAATGTTGGTATGCGGTTGCAGTGTAACTTACAAGAGACTCAGCCTGTGGTTGGGGGACATAGTGGACAAATCCGTTGGCTATGGAACAACAGGTTAGTCTATGCACGAGATAAGGCATGTGCTGGCTGTAGGGGAATTCTCACTCGGGTCATATCCTGTAAAGTAGTTGAATTGGTCAAAGAAGCTCTCGCCCGAGTCTACGGTATCTGTTAGAAGCATATCTCCAAGGGAAGAGCCGACGGCCAACTCACAAGTGTCGACAAGACTATACGACAAGGTCGAATAGTCCGGATACGCATTCTTCTTGGTAACAGAAACCGCGACGGCAATAATGATGGCGATAATGATCAGGATGGCTGCCACAACGCCAAACCACACTCTCTTCCGCCAATATCGCGGGTTCCACCAAGGCATGCTGGCCTGGACGTGTCGAATGCTGGCGCCGTCACCTCGTGTGAGCATGATTTCGTCGTATGAGGGCGGTGCCTCGCCGGGCTTTGTGATGTACGGAGGCATGGCTCTTTTATGGCCCTTTTGCGGTGGATATCAATGCAGATGTGCGTGATGTCAGGGTTCCCGAACGGAATGCTCGTGTTGCGACAACTGTCTGAGGGTTGGAACTCGTCGACACCCGGCGTTTCAACGAAAGACAACGATGGGTAATCCTAGGATGGGCGAGAAGAGAAGGCTCAAGGCAAAAAAAAAAGAATGGCGTGCCGGAGAGTGCGGGAAATGGCAGTGGTTTTCTTATCTGGGAGGCAGATATCTATAAAGTCCTGAACCTGGCCAGATTCACCCACACAAAGACGCACACGCACACGCACTTTACGCATCCTACGTACGCATCCTCGTATGGATACTCACACGCACTTGCCCTCTGCTGCTTGCATGACTTACATAGTACACGTCTAAAACCCACTCACACAAGTCTCCAGTTCCACTCTCTCGATCCACTCCCACGCTGCGGTGGCCGATTGCTGCGCCCCCCGGACGTGACGGGATCGGTTTTACGACGGAATCAACAAGGGGGAGGAGGCTCGAGAGAACACGACGGAAAAAGAGCATCGTGCCAGTTTAAAATAGCTTACACTCGATTGCCCATGAGGTTCTAGCCCGGAGACAAGCTGGACGGGAAGATGAGCTTATACATCCGCAGTACCAAGACTGGCTTCAGAAGAACTCCAGAAGTAGTGGGTGTTGACTTAGAGATGCAACAAAAAAAAAAAAAAAAAAAAGGCCGGCCGAGACGCGTAATGCACCTTTCCAAACCACCATCAATCGATCCCTGGCACATGCCTCAAGGCCAATCAGTCTCCACCCGGCCGCCTTGGTCTCAGCGGCTAAGACTTTTGACCTTCTTTTACGTAGTGTCCATCTCCCTTGCGGACGGGACGAACGAAACCCTGGTTGACGATGCTTTTTAAGAGAAAGATACCTAGGTACGAATTGTTGCCGGGGTTCCGCAGAGTTTGGGTTATTTCCATATCAGGGCGGATGGACCATGGTTCGCACTTTAGCCAACTGTCTTGCTTGCCGACTGTACCGTAGGAGGGATGCCGTACGTGCCGATTTCCCGACTGTTCGGCTTCATCAATGTCCCTTGAGGCGTGTGAATCGTCAAGTAGACTAGTTATCAGCGAGTGTGGGTAGCCCACCATCAACCATGATGTAGACTGCAGGCGGCAGGGATTCCAACCAGTTTTCCTATGTTCCTGGCTTAATCAAATAATGGATCCACGATAGCTCCGTAGCCATGAATAGAACGCGTACTAGGACCGTCTTAGAAAGTGGTGTCATGTCTCCCATTCTCGACCGGCGCTTGACAACTCACCTGTCGATTACAGCCGCGCATTCGTCCCAGATTCACCGCAACATAACATGCAGCAAACCTCAAGAATTGTGGGTTGACAGGAGACGGAGAAGCTTTATATATGTACGCAACGATGTAATACAACCCCGAGATTTAATTCAACTCTCGTCCCCGGCATTCCCACCTCCGCATGGAATCTGCGTCACATGCCCCAGGTTCAATCCGCCATCAACGATCAGTCGACGATGGGCGTTGTTGAGGCCTCCGCTTCGTCTTAGACGCTCAACGTCGTCGAAATGGCTGCAAGGGCACATAGCCAGGCACTCAGATCAGTCGTCAGCATCCTCATGAAGTTGACCCACAGCCACCTCCTCATCATGCCGACATTCGTCGTGCCCTCGGCCTCAGTAGCATCGTCCATAAGAGCCTTGAGCTTCCATGCGACCGCCGGCACCCACACCAGGTGTCCGACAGCCAGCGCCGCCGTCCACGCATACAGGTGCAGGGAGCCGCGGCTCTGGAGTATAGGGCGATAGAGCCAGATGCTTGCGAGAGACGACGAGAACGTGATGCCGATCAGACCGAGGACTCGGGCGGTTCCTCCGTAGACGAAATTCTTGATGTAGGAGGGGAGAATGTCATCGGCTTTCTTTTTGTCGAGTTGGGTGATGAGCCCCAAGAAGAGGTCTTGGTCATGAGAGTACCAGAGCGAGCATGTTGACGAGATGAGGGGCGTGACCAAGAGGAGAGTCCTCGGATTGAAGAAGGCGTCAGATGTCATGCCGGTCAAAATGAAGATCAGATGCCCTGATTAGTGAATTGTCCTCGTTGAGCTCGGCTCAATACCGTGCGTGGAGTATCAAGTTGCATGTGGCGCAACGAGCATATAAAGATGCGAAGAGAAGACGTAAGATGACGAAAAGACGAGAGGTCGTAAGCTGACACATGAGAACTCGGTTCAAAGGCAGCTGGGTATCCAAAGCCTTCCTTTTCAACCAATTCAAGGTTAACCAGATTCACCACCATCATCTGATTTTCTTCTTCTCCTTCGAAAAAGCATCCGAAAGCATCAAAGATGATATCCGCAGCGTTTTATTCTGGACCCTTGCGTTGCCTGATGGAATCCACCTTGTCATGGTCAATTCCGATTGTCAGCCTCATAGACAAGTCCCACGGCAGTTAAAAAAAAAAAAAAAAAAAAAAAGCCTCCGGTCGTGCATTGGGCTAATCAGCGAGCGAATCCTCCTGGGGAAAATAACCATTGTTAACGTCAATCCCGATATTATATCATCCTCGCATCGTACGACCTCGGGAGATATCGATCCTGTTCCGAGCGTTTTTCTTAATTCAATGTTAAACATCCCCGCCTCACACTATCGGGGTTCCTCAACTGGCAATCCCGACTCGGAAGCCTGCGGAGAGGAACCTACCAAATACCAAGACAGCGTTCCTCTTGTGCGTCATCTAATAGACATGCATGCGGGTTCAAGACGAGTAATTCGTTCAGTTGAGTTCTGGGTCGAGTCAATCGTGTCACAGTTAGATAGAACAACAAGTTTTGCTCTAGAGCAAGGGGTTGATTCATCATATGCGTTTCTTACACTAAGACGAAAAACCCGGTATTCTACATAAATAGCTCATCTATGAGCGCAGGTAATTTACACCTCTCACTGTACACGTGCCCATCATCTCGTCTTGTCTCCCCGATGCGCATCTAGGGGCCAAATTCCAAAGAGGAGAGAGTCCGTCTCCAACGCCAGCCCTATGCTCTAAATGGTCATGGTCATCCGTAACTCCCACAAATAGCATGCCTGCCTACACAACTCATACACTGCTTTTTTTTTATATAACCGTTGCCTCGTCTACTCTTCCTTAGGCTGTCGCATGTAGACCTCGATTGCTGCACTGAACGCCGCGAAAGCTAGGCAACCACCGACGGCAGCTTGAGGGCCAGCATTCTTAGCCAGGACGCCGCCGGTGACACAGCCCGCAGCGACAGCGTTGGGGATGTCGTTTTTCGCTCGCAGGCCCTCGATGCCGCACTCGATGCCTGAGTAGAGAGCGCCGACCTTGCCGAAGTTCTTGGCCATCGAGAACGATTTCGTGCCCATATCCTTGAAGCCGATCTTGAGCTGCTGCTTGAGGGGAAGCGACGTGACCATGGTTTGTGGTTGGCCGGGGCCGGCTGTGTGGAAGGGAGTATCGTAGGACATCTGCGATGGCAAGTTAGCGATTGCGTGCGCTAGAGCGAACAAGGTGCAGGCTTACGGAGGCCATGAACATTCCAAAGAGACCACCCATACCGAAACCCATGACTCCGGACATGACGGATTTGCCCATGCAAGATTCCATAGCAGCTTGGACCTGTCAATCGTTATCGTTAGTTGGGCCGACGGCGAAGGTGGGGGGAACGCTGCGCAAGACGTACGGCCTTGACACCGGGGTCCTGGGGGCCACCGGGCGGGGGCATGGTACCGGGGACGCTGGTCGGAGGCGAGTTCATTGTGGCGTCGGGGAGAAGGAGGAGGGAGAGTCGAGGAGATTCGAGGGTATCGCGGTTGTGGCGGCGCGCGGTTGCGGTTGCGGCCAAATGGACCCAGATGGACTCCAGGAAATCTTTGGAGGATTGTTTCTGCCCTAGGCCACCGCCTTTCGGAGGCGTCAACGGACCTGGCGGCCCCACCCTTCCGGCTTGGCGTTTTCCAGGTTTGGGCGCCGCTGTAGATGTACCGTTGCGTATACTACCGAGTGACCTTGCACAGGTCCATGCTGCTTTGGCCAATGTCGTGTACCGTGCTACAATGGGATTGAAGTGGGATATAGAGGGGAGTGTTTTATCTAACATGCTGAATCAACTGATACTTAGAATATGTCCCCATCCCATCCCTTTTGAACCTTCTAGGCTTTCACCAGTCATCAACTGTTACTCACTTAGATGTAAGCTTCCCGAGAACATGAGCAGTGTAAGCCTTATTCTATCTACAAACTCTCCTGCGTACCACCCTCAAATCAAGTGGTTGAACTCGGGGGCCTTGCGAGGTCGAGGTCGAAGGCGTCTGTACTGCCCTGGGTGGTGCTCGACATTCTGCGATCCATTTTCGGAATCTTGGGTACGAGGAGGGGCTGGTGCTAGCGGGCGGTATCTAGTCCCGCTGAGTTGCTGAGCCACACGGTGGACCTCCGAGGCCTCGTAGGGCGGAATACCAGTATATTGGGGAGGATTTTCAACTGCATGATGAGCCTGGGGGTTATGGCGAACCCGGATTCTCTGGTACTGGCTGTCGTTCGTGTTGCTGTAAGTGACCACCTGTCTGTTGCGCTCGTCGCGGAAACCCATGCGCTGCCAGTGAGTCTGCTGCTGGGACTGCTGCTGGGGCTGCTGTTGGAGCTGTTGCTGAGTCTGCTGCTGAGGTTGAGGTTGAGGCTGCTGCTGGGGCTGGGGTCGGAGCTGGGGTTCGTAGGTCTGGTAGCCTTCATGGTGCATATCGAGAGTCGGCCGCTTGGGGGGCGATTGAGGCCCATCATGATCGAACCCGAATTGCCGCTTCCCACTAACTCTGTCCAGCCGGGCCTGTGCTTGTTGAGCCTCGCGGCTCATGGCTCCGCCTACTCCCAGGGCGGATCCGGGAGCAGGAGCGGGGGCAAGAGGTCGGTATCGCTTCACTGCAGTGTCCTCGGAACTGGCACTACCAGCTGCAGAAGAAGTCGACGAAATCGACCTCGACAACCCCGGCATGATATCAGGCGGGGGAGCAGGGTGTGTGATGCTGACGCCAGCCAAGAGAGCAGGGTCAATGTTCGACATGTCTTGTCCAATGCGGTGGTATCCATGCTTAGGCGATGAGACTGGACGGTTCATCCCGACACCGTTCATCAGAGCAGGGTCAATGTTCGACACATCTTGCCCAGTGCGGTGGTAGCCGTTTTGACTACGGGAGACGGAATGGTTCATTTCGACGCCAGCCATCAGGGCAGGGTCAATGTTCGACACGTCCGGTCCCGTGTAATACCCATTCTGAGGAATCGAGTTGGGGACAACAGGCGCATTAGATGCTGACGAAGTCTGTCCAGGCTGGTACTGACGCTGAGGCGCCAGTTCAATGCGAACAGGACCCTTGGGAGCCAAGGGTCTAAGGTTACTCTGACGACTTAGAGTCGCCGGCAGAGGACTGTTGGGAAGAGAGTTTCCAGCCGGATTCAACTGGTTTCCAACTCCGCCATTGACAGCATATCCTCCAAATGCAGCAGGGGCGGGCTGGATTTCGCGGGATCGGCCACGGGCTTGGTCAAGCGACTTGTTTCGGAGAAAGACCTTAGCAGCGGGATCCTTGGCAAGGATGATCTCAAGCAGGTCCTCGTTCTCCTCATTGTTCGCATTTTCCTGGCCAGGGGGATTAGCAGGGCAAGGCGCCGTGCTGTGCTTGTACCACTCTGATGTCGGTCAGTATCTGGAAGTTGCAGGGGCAGTATGCATCACGTACCGACTTCACGCAGGTGTCTTTCCAAGAGCTTTTTTCCTACGTGAGACTTGGGGCCGAAGTTGAGGCTCTGATAGTGGTGCTCATCTGGGGCTTGTTAGTGGGATTCATTTCTAAGATGAGGGTGCCTACACAGCGATGTGTATGAGTACTCGCGACGAGCATTGGGGCCCATGATGTCTTGCATCAGTACAGCGCATTGTCCCCAGTCCATCGACTCGGCCGGAGCCCTGGCCGCAACGCAAGACTGGGGGATCACGATCTCCCAGAACGCCCGCTCCTCTTCTTCGGACCAGACCTTGCCACCCATGGTGGTAATGTTGAGTGCTGGGCAAGACGTGCAGAGCAGAGCAAAATGCTACTTTAGAGCAGAGAAAGAAAGTGTCCAGAGGACTTGTGAGAGGGTAAGATCTCGGAGAAGTGTGAGGCGAGGAACGGGAGCTAAATAGGAGAAGAGATGACAGAATATGGAGGTGCCATGGAACGGGTCGTTTATTCAGAGTGTCTGTTTGAATTCTTCGGTATTGACCTGGAGGTTCAGGACGAACGGGTTTTATAGAAGTTGGCGCAGCGTTGAATGATGCATTGAAAAGAGTGATTCAGTCCTCTATGCAACCGAATTCGCAGTCACGGGAGACATTGAGGCGCAGGTGAACTAGGTCAACTCCTCGTTGCTGTGTTGGCGAAGAGTTTGTCGTGGTGATTCACATGGTGGGGTTGTGGTTTGCCCTCTAGCAACGCCTGCCATCATCCCTAAACACTGATGACAGTAGTCATTGTGCGTTGATTGCAGTTACTCTTCAAAGATGCTGCGAGGCTCAGGAGGTGTGCAACCCCTCGCAAGCAAGAACGAGGCCAAATGGCGCTCCGTCCTTGAAAACTAGAGCCTGTCAGCTTGCGTTGAAGCGATGATGAAGACAGTCACTCACCACGCTCTTCTTCTCCAGGGGTACCACGCCGTCTTTGACCCAGAATCCCCATCCACCCATCATGTTGGCTAACATCATGTCTGTCGTCAACCTGTCTCCAACGACTGCAATTTGCGACGGGTGGGTTACTCCTGTCTCGGGGTGTTTCCTGAAATAGTCCATGATTTCCTCACCACAGCCCGGCTTCTTGACGGCGTGGGATAACACCGCGACTTCCGTGTTCTTCTCCACCTCAGCGGCTTGCTTGAGGTCTTTATCCCATGAAGAGGCACCGGCTGTGTTAGATACTACTAGGAGCCGTCGTCCAGGGTATGCTGCCTTGAGCTCCTCAAAGCGAGCCTAGTAAGGAGTCGTCAGTACTGCGTGGGGAGAGACAGTGGTTTCCCCGGGGAGATTATGCACCTTGTATGGCCCGTATACTTCTTTGCTGTCAGGATACGCAAAGCAATCGTCCTTGTCTAGCACAACAGCCTTGATGGCCGCTTTCCGGCCATTCTTTTGAAAGACCTTGTCCAGAGGAATTGGGAGGTCATTGAAAGTTGCTACAGTGTGGTGAGGGAGGCACAGGCTTGGCTTAAAGAAGAGCCGTGTAATATTGAACGAAGCGGAAAGATTTAGATTCATTTTGTCTCCGTTAATCTGCTGCGACGAAATCAGGAGGTTCACGAGCATGGATTTGAATTGACGTCGGAGCTTAGCGACCAGGCTAGCAGGCACTGAAGCTCGCGCCTCAGCACAAACGCCACTGTGCGCCACATTCAATTTAGCTGCACGCGTCTCAGCGCGACGGCATCTTTCCTCCTTGCCACCGTCGCCAACGCTGTACTGTGAAGCATCGACCAATTTGGACGGTCTCTGCAGCAGTTTGGAGCTCTAATCAGTCACTATGCCCCAGAGAAATGCCCAACTCGACGTGCCGCAGCAAGCAGACGAACCTAGGCTTCTGCGAAAACGGAGCCATCAGGAGCTGGAAGCGATCCCAGAGTCCGACCTCGAGACGACGCCTACGAAGCGACAACGCTCAGCTCGCTACTCGCCCACGACCGATGATACCGAGTCAGACAGCCAAACCCAGAGCATTACAGCGGGCCTGATAGAGAGCATACCAATAGCCATTGCAGGATCTCCCTTGAAGGACGACGACGAAACACCAAAACCGACACCACGGCGCCGAGGGCGGCCACCCAAAGCGAAGCCCGTTGTGAATGGGGACACTCCCACGCCCAAGGCAAGCCGTACCGCAAACTTCGCGACCCCAACAAAAAAGACAAGTGGCGTGAACGGATTCACTCCGCTACGACAAGCGGCAGACCAATCGGCTCGGAGGAAGAGCGCAAGAGCCTATATAGAACATGTGGTGGGCGATGAGCTGACGGACGAGGAAGACAACGGCAATCTCCCGAGACAAATTATCGACTCGAGCGAGGATGAGGAGGACGAAGATCTCGAGGAGGGCGTAACCACGGCGGACACTTCGGCGGTGGACGAAGCTGCAACACCATCTAAGACACCTCGCCGCAAAGGACGACCTCGAAAGGTCCGATCTCCAACACCTCCTCGTGACCTGCCCCCCCACGAGCTGTACTTTGCACATAACAAACCTGGACGTCCAAAGACCTCCAACAATACCTTCGGCTCTCTGGTTCTGCTATCACACGATGAGTATTTCACTATCGTCAAGGACACCCCAGATCGCCACGCCGCGGACATCGAGTATCTGGAGAGTCTGCATGCCGAGTCGTTCCCGCAGTGGACGTTTGAGATATCCCAAGGCTTCGGCGTGTGTCTTTATGGATTCGGTTCCAAGAGGAAGTTGCTACACAAACTCGCGGCCCATTTACATTCCCGCAGGAGGGCCGACAAGGGTGACAAGATTGTCATGGTCAATGGCTACGCCCACACAACAACTATGCGAGAGATCCTGAGCAATGTCGGAAACGCCATCGATCCCACACAGAGAATTCCCCTCGCCCAGCCTCCAACTATGGTCCAGTCCATCATCTCCCAGCTCGCCACCACCAACATGACCCTCACGCTCGTCATCAACTCCATAGACGCGACCCCTCTTCGCAAGCCAGGCTACCACGTCGCCCTCGCCCAGCTAGCCGCCCACCCACAGGTCCAGGTCGTGTGCTCCGCCGATACACCGGACTTCTCGCTCCTCTGGGACATTGGCGTGCGATCCTCCTTCAACTTCGTCTTCCACGACTGCACCACCTTTGCGCCCTACGCCGCCGAGCTGGACGTCGTCGACGATGTCCACGAGCTGCTGGGCCGCAACACCCACCGTGTTAATGGTCGCGAGGGTGTGGCGTTCGTCCTGCGCAGTTTGCCCGAGAACGCCAAGAAACTGTTCAGCCTGCTTGTTATGGAAGTCATCCTCGCCATGGAGGAGGAAGGGGCCGGGACGGGCGACGAGCCGACAGGAGTCGAGTACCGCATGCTGTACAACAAGGCGGTTGAGGAATTCATCTGCAGTTCTGAGATGGCGTTCCGCACGCTGCTGAAAGAGTGAGTTTGGCCCCTGCAAATTGACTTGTGGAGTTGGTGCTGACTATTTCCAGATTCCACGACCATCAAATCATTACAAGCATGAAGGATCCCCTGGGAACGGAGCTACTGAGTCTTCCGTTCAGGAGGGACGAGCTGGAGGCGATATTAGAAGACCTCACGGCATGATATGACGACCTACCACTATGTAAGACTATAACTAGACTCGGAGAGTTTCCGATGGGAGAAAACAATACAGACATCAATGTACAACATGACATAAAAGGCATTGTCTGACAATGTGCGTCAACGAGGAGCTGGTTCGCGGGCTGGGTCTTAGGAATGGCTTGTGAATCTTTATTAACTCGAGTGGTATCACCGGAGTACTGTATATAGAATCCGGACACCGAGGTCCGACTCACATCGAAAACTGTCATGAGCATTCATTCGTCTCTATTGGGCCACCGGCCACATGTCTTTATTTGTCCGACCAGACCCAGGACCACCCAAAAACGCCGCCGTCGCCGCCGCTCGGCGATGTATCAAATCCCAAGGCTTTTTACACATGTCCAGAGGACCACTGGCACAATGACATTATCGTTCCCGCCTGTTAGGACGGTCTCCGTAAGACTCGCCATCGAGGCACACATCCCGGCATTCCGGGCACTTGTGATGAGGCTGGTTTGTTCGTCGGTGACGGGCCAGCCGCCGATCCGGAGCCAGAAGACTGTGGCAGCGATGCCGACGAAGACAGCCGCGGCGAAGGCGATACTGCCTTCAAGGCTCTTGCCACCGCCCCAGAGCCATTTTCTGCGTCCGTAACGGCGGCCGATAAGAGAGGCGGCCGCGTCTCCTAGGCCGACGCAGATAACACCAGAGACCATGCTGACGTCTCTGGTGGGAACTTCCCATCCAGCAAGATAGCCGGAGCCGGTCCGGGGAAGAGAGGCGAGAGCCAACCAGAGGGGAATGGCGCAACCGATGAGAAGGAATATGTGAGAGATGACGACAGGGCCTCGGAAGTCTCTGCCGTCGACGTAGGGTGCAAGAAAGGATGCGATTGGCTTGGATAGGGGCGGCAGTTGGCTTGCTCTCAGCAGATCAAGAAGCAGGAAGACGGCCAGGACGAGAGAAAGCGCCAGGGCTGCATAAGTTGGGTCGACGAAAGTTGTGGGAAGAAACATGCCCACCATCATGAAATGGAAGACCTTCCGCCGTGTGTCGACTTCGTAGATGTCTTTTAGGCGGAAGACGACCAGGAGGCCGATCACAAGAATTGAGAGCAAATACACGCTGACTAGCAGTCTCGTATTTGCTTCTCCGAAATCATTGTGACGAACATGCTGCACCCAACCTAGATCACATTGAGGTTCGTCGCCATCTGATCGCGTGGGAAGACAAATCCATCTTTCCAAGTTGGCATGGACAACTTGGAATCTGAACCAAGGCAGGTCGCCAAATAGATAGCCCAACGCCCAACCGATGGGCTCATTGCCACCGAAAGCAAACTTCTGCAGATATGTGCGGACGCCTGCCAGCGTTATCAACAGAATGCTAGCGTATACATATGCAGCATAGAGCCACTTTCTCATAGTCGCTTGAGTTTGCGTCAGTTTGAAGAATGGCCGTACCGACATTGAAGTGGCACGCTTCCTCCGCCCAGAAGGAGTATGTGTCGCATTGCGACGAACTGCGTTGTCAATGTAGGGCAATGTATGCCTTCGCATGAAAGAATTCCCATTCGCAAAAGCAGTCTCACCTGCTGTGGGAGAGGAGGGGAGGCTGTCAGCACCCGGTGATGCCTCGCCAGGTCCAAATGTTTGGACTTTTGACGGCCTCTTAAACATCAAGGGACCTGCTTCGTCTTCTGACGATCCGGGCGTATCATAAATGGTATCCTCGAAATTCGAACCCAGCACCTCATTCTTGATACGCCGCAGGGATAGGAGGTGGGTAAGCCTCTTCAAGATGGGTACATTTTGAGAGCTTGAGACTCTTCGAAACCGCCATTTCGGGACCCTTGCCAGAGCGATCCCCCACCTAATAACGGGAGCGCAAAAGAAAAGCAAGGCTAGCCCGCCTACCCAGAGAAGAGCCTTGAGAATCTGGGCCTGCGGCGAAGAGGCTAACAGCAGAACGTTGATGAGCGCAATCGACAAGAGCTGTAGCTCGGCTGTCAACAGGCTAGTGGTGGTAAGATGATGCAACACCACACAGACTGTCTGATGTAAAGGGTATAGTAGCACAAGCATCTCTTCTGACAACAATGAGAGCTGATGGTTGGATGATAGGCGATCCTTGTATGCAGAGTCCCAGATCAAGGGCAGACAAGTGAGAGCCCAGAAAACGACATCGTATGTGGCGTATGGATCGACTTTGGGGATGAGCTTTTGGGGGATTGAGCAGATACTCAGAATGATGTTGGGGAGTACCCCTGCAGGACTGTTTGTCGAGACGAGGAGCGAGACGAACAAGGTGATTGCAGGAGGGTACAATAGCGGCGCGGGGTCGAAAGTCGCAGGAAGTTCGAGGGGGATCCGTCGTGCAGGGCGGCGAGTTCGATATGCAGAGGCGATTACTCGGAGGGGGTAAAGGGTGAGAACGCCGGCATAAGAAAGACCAAGAAGTCTGATGTCTGTAAAGTGTTAGATGATGTCCACTATGAGACATGAGAGGAAAGCCACATACCTCTTCCCCAGACATGTAACAATCGCGACACTCCAGGGTTGGAGGCAACCATGATGCCTAGAGCTAGGACAATGCCAGCCTCTGTTGCTCGTCGCATAACCACCTTCTTACGGCGGATGGCATCAAAGACTCGGCGAGGTTCCGGCATGCCATCAGTCGCGAATGTCTTGTCCACAAGCCGCGGGCCGTCTGGCTCCAACGCGACGGGAGAAGGCAGCGGCGTGGACGACCCAGAGAGAGGCTCATCGAGGCCTCTCAGCCCTTTGTGGGGCTTGGCCTTGGGCGCAGGGAGACCCTTCCAAAAGTGTTCATCGTCGGCCTCGGAGCCGCTGTCGCTGGTCTGCGGCGAGTCCTTGGCGAGGGAAGGGTACGCCGTGGGCGACAGCAAGTCCCCGCAATTGCCCTGTTTGGCCGTGTGCGCGGAGCCGTTGGGTCGAGCGAAGCGGTCGGAGGGATGGGGGAGGTCGGTATTCTGGTGGTGGTACGGGTGAGGAGATCGCGAGAGGGCTCTCAGGCGCTGCTGTTCGTCGGGGTCGAGAGCATTCAGCGACTCGGGGCTAAGATGCTCGGGCATGACGAGGCTGTCGGGATCGCCAGGGGACCATTGAAGATGACGGAGGAGGGAATGCGCATGGAGGAGAGACGCACGCGTCGCTGGAGATTACGTAGGCAGCTTCTCAAGAGGCTCCTGGCAGCGACTTGGCCACTTCACGACGGGGACGAAATGCGAAATCCACACCGATGGCGGTGGTTTGACTTGGAAGACGAGGGTACGAATAGCTGTCTTTCTTCATCATGTGAAAGTGGCCTCTGCATGGGGCGACCGTTTCGTCAGCCTTCAATTATCAGTCAGCCGAAGCCAAGCTGGACCAACAACAAAAGAGCTTGGCAAGGCACGGGCTCAACAAGGGACCAGCACAAGCCACAGCCATGAATGCGTCACGTGAACCGAGGTTTGGATTTTTGAGCAGACTCAGCAGAAACAGAAAGGGCGACGTTTGGCTTCAAGGATGGTTTGGCTGAGTAGTGGCATCGTCACACTGGCGTCAGAAGACGGATGTGTGGATTAGGGTGGTATCGCAGCGTTTACTATTACTTTGAGTGTGCTGCTTGGCTGCACCAAGTACTACATAAAGTCGTGCGAATACTACAGTAAGCAGGTATGTTGGCGGCCAACTTGATTGAAGCATCCTTATGCCGGTAAAAGGGAAGTCACCGAAGTTTCGGCCGTCATCACCACCTTAGACAAATGTTACACACATTCCTACGGTAGACACGTGAGCATCACATTGTTGATCGACCGCTTGCGTCAAGGAAGAGTCTGTCCACGGCGGATAAATATAGACGGCGGTGTGGGGAGGAGACAAAGAACGCTATCGCCCATCGTGCACGGTGGCAAGGCACCATCTTGCAAGCCCAGGGGCCACCTCGTAACATTCCAGTTTTCACTCCAATACGTCCTCGTACATGCTTCCGAGTCAACTTCTCCATCGTAGGTTGTTACGGCTGATGGCTGCATGCTGCCATCTTGGAGGGTGCATCTGCACTTCTGCAGGCGGGGACGAGACCTCAATTGCGGCGGCAGTGACACGTCAGACACGTCAGCCAAGCCAGGCCTAGGCCCAGCTTCAACTAAAGCCCAGCTCGTCAGGGCTTCCTGCCACGCCTGTTAACCCTGTAACTACCCGAGCATGACTGATTCCAACGAGACGGACCGGAGTGATGGAGACGACTGGCTGCTATTCAAAGCTTTCGAAGCGCAACCTTCTGGCGAGGCGGGCCTCGACAGAGAAAACACAGCATATTCACAGCGCATTCACACCACCATCTCCACCTGATTCACGAGGATACGGCGATCATGCCCCTGTGAAGCCGATGCGAAGTGCAAACGCTGGACTCAGGCTGCGGCTGCGGCTGCGGGTGTGCTCAGACACGACTCTATTTCCAAGCTCCGATCGAAGCGCCGGTTGCCCTAGGCCTAGTCTTTTTGGTCGTGGCGTGTTTGGAGATATTAAGTTGTGGATGGCGGTTCAGGCTCTGGCTGGCCCACGATGAAAGCCATCTGCAACGGATGCCTGCTCCTGTTTCTGAAGGCATGGAGCATAATAACATAGCCTGTTACAGCCCATTCATCCCGAGTTGGTGGCTGGAGTTCCGCACACAGAATGGTGTTCGGCAGTCGCAACGAGAAGACGTAAGCCGTCGATCCATTGGACTGAGTTGAGCGCCTCCGCATTGCAGAGGGGTCCGGCTTAGGGTGCCCGAGGTGCCAAGCTACCCAGCCTCCCCAATAACAACAAAACCCCGTGCTTATTCGCGAAACACCGCGGACGAGAACGGTTCGTCACAACTTTGGTGACGATGTTTTGACAGATGCACGTAGTACACGAGCTGCGACGGAGAACAATGGAGAACCCAGCGGAGTTTGCTAGCGTTGCCCAGTCCCGATCACTACAGTTGAGCCGCCAGATCCGGGCGCTGCATCATGGCCCCTTGGCACCCGAAACTAGCAACACGGGCTCGCCGGGCGGCGGAGCCTCTGACTATGGGGCTATGAACTGATCGTGTCGCCGGTGAGTCGGCTATGACATCGACGGTTATTATGGACACGGACGGTATCTGTCGGGTTGAGGACTCAGACGCCTCCCCTCCACCGGCGATTGGGATGAGCGCCGCTAGGGCGGGGGATACGTAGGGGCTAACTTATTGTTGGCAAATTGAAAACGTGCTTGCATCCGTCGGAGATTCAAAGTTCGAGATGTAGATTTGCCTTCTCTTCCTCCGCCATTTGCTTATCGCACGGCTGAATAGCTGAAAGTCTGGGCTGCGACCATAGCTGCAAGAGCTCCGTGAAGCAAGCTTCTGGTTGGCTACCGCCCTGTTGATTCCGTGTGCCTATGGCTAGGCTGGGACATCCCATGCAGCAGCGCGCGTCCTTCCGTCCCGGGCTGCTTACGCCGTGGAGCTTGGGCTTGGAGTCACTGCAGCAATGACAATCAGCAAGGGAAGAAGCAAGGCCGGGAGCAAGGTCGTGGCCAGGATCAGGGAGTGGTTGACAGGCAAGCAACTCCAAGGTGGCCGCCAGCCGGCCGCCCAAGGTCTCAAGTCCCAAGTCCAAAGCTCTCGTTGCCAAGAAAAACCACACGACAGGGGCAAGGACAAGACAGGGAACAAGGGACAAGATATGAGAGTCAATGGTACGGGGAACGGGGTATTGACAGAAGCTCTAGCCGACTGGGACCAATGGATTGGGCCCGATCGCTTACTCGCTTACGACGGAGGGACGCGGGTGGTTAACGACTTTGCCGATTGCCTCGTATTCTCAACAGGAATAGAGCAAAAGCACGCCAAGTACGTATCTTACGGAGCCTTTGTTACGGTGGGCTGCGATGAGCACCGTTGACAAATACGGGGGACATCTGGTGATGGGCAAGATGGAGGCAGTGGAAGCCTCCCAGAAGGAATACGAGGGTCATGTGCAAGTTCTGTGGGATTTGGAGTTTTTGATGCTTCTCGTAACTACTTACGGATTGCTTTTCTTACCTACATCGGGGCTCAGGCGCACACCCACAGTGACATCACTCGCAGCCCAGCGCGGGACTGAGCAGTCTGTGAGACAGTCCGGTAGGCTCCAAGCCGGGAACCCGGCGATGGGTTAGTGGGGTGGGAGTGCGGCGTCCGGTGCACACTGAGTGCAGGAGCCATTCTTTGGTGCACGTTGTACAGAGACGGGCCAGATGAATAAGAAAAAGTAAAAAAGTAAAGTCGCATCCCTGCTTGTGTATGATTACTCTGGTGTTGCTGTCGCCCGATGCAAGGGATTGTGACGCCGTCTGCGGCGCTTTGTAAGAACAACCTAACAGCCAGGAGTAGATCTACTAATGCATTGGATGGATGCGGCCCTCCATGCCTCCAAGGCAAGCCTGAATAAGCCCTGAGGAGCAGGCTATTTCGCATAGGAGGTATTGTTTACGGCGCCTCCATGCCATGCCTCCATTCGCAGCAAGCCTCCACGTTGCGCGCGACTCGCCCTCGTGTGCTAGGCCTCCACTAAGGCACCTGGCCGCTCGCTGCCCAGCGCCTACATGCCTCCGGAGTAGGAGGCAAGTAAACAAGCCACCCCATCCATCCACGGATGATAGACGTGACTACAGGCCGCTAATAAAAGCCATTGGATCTGGGCAGCGCACCCCTTCCCCCCTCCCCAGTCGGACCTCCAAGGTCCCGTCGTCCCCTTTCCGGGTCTCCATCCGCGGCCTGGCCTCTTTCCGTAATTATCGAGAGTGGTGATCAACTCGAGAAAAAGGACCCGCGCGGAAGGGCTTTGCGGGAGGGTTCCATGCTTCTTTTTTAACAAGGGAGGCCGGGGTGGCTCTGGTTAAATCTGTAACTGGAGCGTTCCCTGAGTCCGTCTCGCCCTGACTAATAACACAGCACCGCACGTCCAAATTCGCTCCGCTGTGGTGGCAAAGGAGGCCTGAACAGAGCAGTCCAGAACAAACTCTCAGTCCCCCCTCCCCTACCGTCAGGCCTCAGCTTCAGCCCTCTCTCACTACGCTTCTTGCACTAGTTCCAGTCTCAAGTCGGGTTTTTTCTTTCTTGGGGCGCTCGTGGAGCCCTGGGGCCTGTCCGAATATAGCCTGTGGCCCCATCTCTCTCTGCACGCCTGCCTGCAGCTGTCGGCGCCGTGGCTCGACGAGACATCCTCGTGTTACCTGTCCGTCCGCTGTAGGCTCAGCTGGGGGGTGCTCTGCGCTACGTAATTCAGTTCTCCGTTCGTATCGTATCCGTTTTCTGCCCTCTCCGTTTCCTGCTGGTCCCTATTTTCCTCTCTCCTTCTCGTGCCCCATCCCGATCAGCAAGAGCCTCCTCTCGGTTCGTCTCCTTCGCCCATCCCTCACTAAACACACGGCCCCGTCCTCCCCGGATTGTCACCGGTCTCTTGGCACACACCAGCAACCAGCACAGCACACAAACACACCAGCCCTGGCCAGTGCCACCACGGCTCCGCGCCCCACGACATCTTCCCATCATCGATAAAGAGATACCCTCCCCCTCATCATTACTTGGCTTTCTTCCAGTCTAGTCACACCATCGACCCTCACCGATTAGTCCTATCAACTCCTGCTTTTCCTCCCAGCCAGTCATTGATCGTCCTCGGCACCAAACGCACGGTCCACTTCGCCTCAACGCATGCAACTGCACACCTAAAGACGCTCTTGCATATCCGTCTCAGGTGCGACGACCTCTCACGCCTCTCACGCCTCTCACACCTCTGTTCCTCGGTACCTCGCTGAGATCGGCCTTCCGCTAGTCTGGTCTGCGCTCTGCATCTGCCGTCGCCGTAGCCGTAGCCTCAGCCTACAAAACTCGCCCGTTCCCTCCTCGTAGCTCCCTTTCCAAAATGCCTTCCGATATCAAGAACGACTACAGCATGGAGGCTGGACTACTGAGCACACGCGGAGAGGAGAGGACCATGACCAAGGAAGAGGCCGACTTTGAGGACTACTACGAGGATGAGGAAATCGACTATTCCAGTGAAGGGACTCGAACGACCTCCTATGCCCGACGAGCTGTCATTGCCCTGGCAGTCCTCGGCCTGTTGGGCATTGGCCTGGTCTCCATTGGAGGCGCCACTGGTGTCTGTCCAGGCCATCTTCGCCATGCCTTGAACGGGGAGATGAGCATCAAGGAAGCTGTCCACGGCCACAAGCCCAACCTGTCTGAGTCTATGGCTCAGCTGGCCAGGCGACAGGACGGTGCCAATACCCCGGGCGCTCCTAGCAGCACCGACTCCGCCGTTGGAACTACAGATGCTGCCACTCAACCCTCAGCTACGGCCGGCACCACGGAGCAACCCTCAGAAACTCAGCCTTCTGCTACTGAGGCCACTGAAACCGAAGTCACCGAAACCCAGCCTACCGAGACTCAAGCCTCCGAGACTCAAGCCTCTGAGACCCAAGCCTCTGAGACCCAAGCCTCTGAGACCCAGGCCACCGAGACGAGTGAGCCACCATCTGCGACTTCTGGGTCTAGCGAACCCTCTAACACGGAAACAGACGAGGCTCCTGCGACTTCGGAGGCCCAGGACACCACCACTCAGGAAGCCCCCACTTCTACCCAGGAGGATACCCCTTCATCAACTGAAGAAGTTTCGGAGTCTGCCACCTCCGAGGATGCCACCACCGCCGCTGAGACCACCAGCGAAGAGTCCCAGTCCACCAGCGAGCCCGACTCTACAACTTCTGATTCCGGTACGTCCATTTCGGAAGAGGTACCTTCCGAAACGTCTTCCTCCTCTCCTAGTACTTCAGTCTCCGTCTCCTCCATCAGTACGTCTCCGCCGGACACCTCTTCTACTTCTTTTCCGTCTTCGACGGCATCTTTGTCCTCGGAGGATTCGTCCTCGGAGGACTCTTCTTCGCAGGAATCCTCATCAGAGGATTCCTTTAGCACTACTAGTGATGGTTCTTCTTCCACCGAAGCCTCGGAATCGACTGTGACAACCAGTACTTCTGGTATGTGGGATATCAACCTGTTCTTCAAGCTTGTCCCAGAGCTGAGGATACAGAGCGTAACCCAACCTCATTGCAATTTTCCAGCCTTGCCAACCTATTGTGACCCCCGCGAGTGCGGCTGATACCCGGAGTTGAACACGATCTTTCTTGACCCGCATGCGTATCGATTTTTTTTTCGACTGGATGAAATGTGCTGACTCATTTGTGCAGACGAGGAGGCTACTTCTACCGAAGAGACGACGGAGGCAACCCAGAGGACCATTACTACGGGCACGCGAACGACCTCCAGCGCTGTGCAAAAGACCTACACCTCGACCATGGCACAGGGTGGTATTACTACTTACACTTCGACATCGTGGGTTGCTGTCGTTCCCCCTGCCTCGGCCACGACCACCGGCGACCCTAACTTGCAAAATGCTGCCCCCCAATCCTCCGTGCACCGCATCCTCTCTGCTGTCATCGGTATGATGTTTGGCTTGTTCCTGCTATAGGGCGGCCACATCAAATCATGCATCATTAGCCATGTACATGGCATTGCATCCCCGAATGGGACTGTACAAGCGATTTTTCGCATCCGGCTCGACTTTTAACGAATTTGACGGTTCTCTCTTTAATGGAAACAAACATCCAAGGTTTAGGAAAATGGGAAATAATACATAGACTGGGAGCGAAAACAGACGCTCAGGCAGAATGGAGAAGATCTAGAAAAAGTCGGCCATGCATGTAAAGAGCGTATATGGTGGATTGGAAAGCGAATCATAGTAATGGCGCATACCATATTACCGACACGAAAGTAGAAGAAAACTAGCATAGTACACAAAATATTCGGCATTTGGCCGTCTACAACGAAGTCGACCTCAAGATTTTGGCTGTAATCAGTGATTTTCCCTGCACAATGACCTTGTCTTGTTCGTGTCCATATATCCCCCTGAACACCAAGCCACAATGACCGCACATGGTGGTCATATCCCGGAATGAGCTAACACTAGTCAAGTGCACAGGACAACCCTGGGTCCGACCGAAAGGTCGAAATTAAGGCAGGGACAGAAAAAAGCGGCGATACTGTAGCATTGGTGTTTATTCGTAAATCGAGGGTATATCCAAACGCCCCAAACTCCCATCTACGGGTGATCCTTTCCCCCAAGGTCCCATCGTTCGCAGACCATGGAATCTTTGTAGCGTCCTTAGCCTGGCCCAATCCGAGGCATGTCGTGGTGCTCGCTCAGCCTAGAGAGATATGTGTTGAGTTCCTCCACTCGCTCCTTGTGCGTCTTGAGTAGTTCGGGTCGTGAACTGGAGGATTCGGCCATCTGGAGAAGCTGTAGAGAGTAGAGTGGTCAGTGGCTGGTGAGTAAGGAGGCTGAGACAAATGGGAGACCTACCCGCTTCCGCTTTATTTCCTCATGTCGCTTCTCAGACTCTGTCTTTTGCACAGCGGGTCGGTCCTCGTCGTCGTCATCGTTGGCCTTGCTCTCCTCGGCGACGTTTCCCTTCTTGGCCACTTCGCTTCCAAGGTTCTTCTCTAGAGCCGACTTATCACGCTTCTTCTTCCTCTTCTGCACTTTGGCCCCCTTCAATTTGAGGGCGCCGCCGCCTCCAGTAGTGTACTCGTCCGAAGCCATGGTGTGGATATGGCAAGTTGGCTGCTTGCTCATGTGTTGAAGTTGCAGTCATGGAGGGTGGCAGCCACTGTCTTACCTAATCCTGTGGCGGTGCGCCAACCAATGATGTGGGGTTAACCGCTTTTGAGCATCAATAGCGGACCGCCGTAGCATCTGGACCCAGAGCTTCGCTGGCGACTGGAGTCTCCTATCTTTGTATCCTTTCAACCTTGAACTTTTACCCCGGCTTTGGTACTAGACGAATTTTACGAAAGACTTCGCTCGAAAGATACCCCTTATTCATCATTACCGGGCGATCAGTCACGACGCATTTACGACTAAGAACCACCGCGCAGCCAGTCTTCTGGTTCCATCAACCCAACAAACGTCGCACGACCCTTTAAGATCGGCTCGATCGCCTACTCTGAGCCTACAAAGACTTGACCGACCGCGATGGGCTATCGCTGCTAAATCCTACTTCGCCTGATTGGAACACGAGGAACGGTCGATCGAGGGCCCAAGGCCTCCAACAACGGGAACCCGGCACCTTGTCGCAATGGCACCCTACGGACTGGCGCCGCACACGCGCGACTCGCTCGAGCTTGCGTCGCTGGCCAGCTCAAGCCAGGTCAACGAAGACGGCGTGACTGAGTTGTCCTCGCGACCCAGCATCTCCTCGTCGCGGCGGCTGTCGCTGGAGCAGGACGACCCCCTGGACAATGGGAACCCAGCGGGACGTCTGGGCCGGTCATACTCGGTGTCGTCGGCGTTCGACTTCTCAGCGAACCTGTTCCCGTTGAGCTCAACAGCGGGCGGAGGCGGATATGCGCCCATTGGAGCGCCCATTTCTGCGGCGCGACCAAACGGTGGGCTTGGCGGTGGATCGCTTGAGAAGCACAAGACTTTGACATACCTGAATGGATTGTCGCTAATAGTCGGGTTGATCATTGGCTCCGGCATTTTCTCCTCGCCGGGCCAGGTGAGCGCCAAGATCGGGTCGCCTGGTGCTGCCCTCATCGTCTGGGTCATCGCCGGCATTCTCGCATGGACAGGTGCGGCATCCTACGCCGAGCTCGGCGGCGCTATTCCCCTGAACGGCGGTGCCCAGGTATACTTGGCAAAGACATTTGGCGAGCTATCGGGGTTTCTCTTCACCTGGGTGGCCATGCTTGTCCTCAAACCCGGCAGCTCGGCCATCATCGCCATCATCATGGGCGAGTACTTAGTGAGGGCCTTCATCGGGCCCGACGCCGAGACGATCAGCCCCTGGTTCTCCAAGGGGGTGGCTCTTGTGGGCGTCGCGATGGTGACGTTTCTGAATTGCGTTTCCACGCGGCTGGGGACACGCGTCAACGACACGCTTATGTTTATGAAGTTTGTGGCATTGCTAGGTGTTACGGTTACGGGCGTTGTGGTGGCTATCACGGGCAAGACATGGAAGGGCAAGGCCGACGACGGGTGGAAGACGCACGCGTGGTTCGAGAACACGTCCACGGACATGTCCGCGTGGGCTCTTGCGCTGTACGCGGGTCTGTGGGCATTTGATGGATGGGACAACGTGAGTTATGATGAGCCGTTCTTTGTGCGCTAGGAGACTAATCTTGCACTCACAGACAAATTACGTGGTGGGCGAGTTTCGAAACCCGTCTCGAGACCTTCCTCGGGTTATTCACACGGCGATGCCGTTGGTCATTCTGTCCTACGTCCTAGCCAACGTGGCCTACTTCCTTGTCCTCCCCTTTGACTCGATGGGCGGCTCCAACACGGTGGCCGTCATGTTTGGCTCACAGGTGTTTGGACCGACGGGCTCACTGATCCTCGCTCTGATCGTGAGCGCAAGCTGCTTTGGCGCGCTCAACTCGTCGACCTTTACGTCGAGCCGCCTGGCGTATGTTGCCGGCAAGGAGGGATATATTCCTACTGTCTTCGGTACCCTTGGTGTCGGCAACAATGATGACCAAGGCCTGTCCACCCAGCGCACACGCGGCTGGCTCAGCAAGAAGATGCGTCGGGTGTTTGGCGACGAGGACACGGGGTTGTTCTACACGCCCGTGTACGCGTTGATTCTCAACAGCGTGCTCACTGCGGCATACTGCGTGGTGGGCGAATTCAGCACGCTCGTCACGTTCTACGGCGTCGCCGGATACACGTTTTACTTCCTCACGGTGCTCGGCCTCATCGTCCTGCGCGTTCGCGAGCCGGAGCTCGAGCGCCCGTACAAGACGTGGATCACGACACCAATCATCTTCTGCTGCGTGAGCCTGTTCCTCCTGAGCCGGGCCGTTTTCGCGCAGCCGATCCAAACGCTCACGGTTGTGATATTCGTCGTCGCTGGCATACCGGTGTACTTCTGGCGCATTCACGGCCGGGACGATGTGGTTACGAGGAGCGCGAGAAGGCTGCCGGGCAGTGAAAAGAAATGGTGGCAATTCTGGAAGTAACCCGTCTCACATGCCTACATCGCGACGGAGATGCTGTCCGCGGTGGTCATTTTGGATTATATGATGATGAGGGATCAGCAATGATAACCGAGGTGCCAACTGACTTAAGGAAGGGTATTGTAGTACTTGGTGAAGTTGGCACTCGAGTGTAAACAAATACGTACATACATAATTACAAAAATAAAGCGGTGCAGGAAACAGACTGCATTTATAAAAGCCATGGTTAATATTGGGTACTGGCGATGATGAAGACTTGAGAGAAAATGATCTAGATGAGTGAAGTTCACAAGTTATGCTATGATGCGGGGTTTCATCAATAGCTGGATTTGAGTAATTGTGGTCATGAGTAAGGCATACGAAGAAAGCTCAGGGTAATCAACATCACAGTCATATGTTTAGGAGCAGTTATTTGATTTAATTTTTAACTTATTTTTCATTCTCTCGTTTCATCTGCGCCGCTAAATGTTTGCTGCGTCATGTCATGTCGCAGTGGGAGCTGGTGCAAGCAAGCCATCTATCTGTTCTAGTGGCATCGTGGATGCATCCATTCCCGACCGCGCAGGTTCTCTCAAGGGATCAGAGTGATACTTCTTTTTATTTTATTCTTGCATCCTCTGCCCGTCATCATCATATGCAAGCCACCATCATGATGGCTGTTGCGCATATTTCCCTTCTTCTTCTTCTTCTTCTTCTGCAAGTCCTTGTGGAGTTGCTTACTTGCGCTGGCCGTAGGCCTTGGTCGCGTAGTCGCCGCCGTGGACGATGAGGTCCTCCGGGCGGTAGTCGAACTTGCCGGTGAGGTAGCTGGTGAGGATGGCCTTGGTGCCGTCGGCGTAGCGCTTCTGGGCGTCCAGCGACGTGCCGGACATGTGAGGCACCATGGCGTTGCCGCCGCCGAAGGGGTTCTTGGCGGTGCGCAGCGGGTGGTCGCCGGGGGCCGGCTGAGGGAACCACACGTCGCCTCCGTAGCCGGCGAGGTGGCCGGACTTGAGGGCGGCGGCGACGTCCTCCTTGACGACGATGGCGCCGCGGGCCGTGTTGACCAGGTACGAGCCCTTCTTCATCTTGGCGATGAGGTCCTTGTTGAACAGGCCCTTGGTCTTCTCGTGCAGCGGGCAGTTGATGGTGACGATGTCACACTGGGCCAGCAGCTCCTCGAGGGTGTCGACGCGGCGGCAGCCGATCTCCTTCTCGGTCTCGGGGCTCAGGGGCTGGTAGTCGTAGTAGAGCAGCTCCTTGCAGTCGAAGGGCTTGAGGCGGCGGAGGACGCGCTCGCCGATGCGGCCGACGGCGACGGTGCCGACGACCTTGCCCTCGAGGTCGTACTCCTGCTTGGCGGCGGCGGCGACGTCCCAGTCGCCGCGCTCGATCTGCTCGTGGGCGGGGACGAAGTTGCGGATGAGGACGAGGATGGTCATGAGGACGTGCTCGGCGACGGAGACGACGTTGCTGCCGGTGACCTCGGCGACGGTGATGCCGCCGTTGGTCTTGTTGGCGGCGTTGAGGTCGACGTGGTCGGAGCCGATGCCGGCCGTGACGGCGAGCTTGAGCTTCTTGGCCTTGGCGAGGCGCTCGGCCGTGAGGTATCCGGGGTGGAAGGGGGTGGTGATGATGATCTCAGCGTCGACGAGCTCCTCGTCGAACTTGGAGCCCTCGCGGTCCTTGTCCGACGTGGTGACGAGGGTGTGGCCCTGGTCCTCGAGCCACTTGCGGATGCCGAGCTCGTTCTCGGTGGTGCCGAGGAGGCCGGGGACCTATGAGGTTGGTGTTAGTTTTGGATCAATGGGTGTTGAGTGACTGTGTGTGCATGTATGTTGTGTGCGTGTGTGTCTCATGTTGTATCCGGGTGTAAGTCAAGCAAAGCAGTGGTGTAAGTGAGGGGGGTTCGCCGGGTATAAGCGCCGGCCCCCGTCCCCCATACTACACACGGTTGCATCGTCGCCAGGAGAAAACGCATGCAGCAAGACACAGAAAGCCCGGAGACCCAAAAAGTCGATCATCCCCGCAATCGGTTGGGCAGGGACGTGGCTGATGGTTGGTGGTTGGATCGTGGATTTCTCGGCCGCATGGCTTTTCCCCGCGTTTGGCGATCGGGTGGGTGACGGTTGCGGGGGAGATGGGAGATGGGAGGGGGAGAACATGAAAATATGGGAAAGAAGAATGAAACGAGATATAGGGATACGTACGTCAAGGGCGTGCTGACCGCCGTCGTAGAGGACGAGAAGAACCTTGACCTGTTTTTGGTTGTGAGCAAAGAAGACCCGGGAGGAGGAGTTGGGGAGCTAGAGCTAGGGAGGAGAAACATACCATTTTGGCGGTGGCTTTGGAAGTATGTGGATGAGCTGTTTAGAGAAGGGATGAGAAAGAGAGAGAGAGAGAGAGAGAGAGAGAGAGATGATGAAAGAGAAGAATGAAGATGGGAGTGAAGAGAAAGCAAAAGGAGCGCCGAGCTCTGATATTTATGCTTCAGGCCTCCTGGCATGGCGATGGAGGTTGCTTGGCCCGGTGCACCCATCACCACCACCACCACCACCACCACCACCACCACCACCACGCACATCCCGCATCCCGCATCCCGCATCATCGTCCATCAACCCATCCATCCCATCCCATCGTGACGCCGCAGTGGGACAGGCCAAGGGATTCCACGGGATCAGCCAACCAACCAGCCCAGCTCCTCAACGTCCGTCGAGAAAGAGGAGCGTCCAATCTCACCCAATCCCGCGAACCCCGAACATGCCGGCATCTGAGGCGGACAGACGCCGGAAACGCTATTTGCGGACCCAGGCCAGGTTCGGGTCAGGCACGCGGAAGGCAGAGAGTATTGGGAACGTTCTGCCACAGCAAACAGTAATCGCAGCGGAGAACATGTCCGTTGTTACAGCGAGTCAAAACGCCCTGTCCCGCAAAACTACAGCTCCGTTTGTCAATTCAAACATGCCCCGCCGCCCCGCTGCTTCTCCTCCCCGCTTTCTTGGACGTGAAGGGCAAACCACGCGTGGTTCCGAGTGGGCTTGCCCCATCGGGATGGATGGGCAACTAGAGAGGGCATATCTCGGCGTTCGGGGTTGCATGCACACACACGCATGCACACACACATACACACAAGCAACACTTGAGTGGGTCAAGATGAGGGGGAATGGGAACGTGTGAGGTGGGAATGGATGGCCGCTTCATCATCAACAGAGCACAGAGTCCTCTCTAATAAATCTAGAACGTAAACAGGCAATTGGCCGTCTAGGGTAATGATCTCGCCGCATCTGAGCTGTGCAGCGTTGCGTTGCGTTGCGTTGCCGTTGCGTTGCACTTTGATCTTCTCCTCTGTGCAGTAAACTTGCAAGTCCCCTCCCCCGCCTTGCTACTCAGGTACCTCGCTGGCTGGACATTGTTCTCCGACGGCGTCTAGTATTCTGAGCTCACCTGCTTCTTTCCAAGTACATCCAGATCATCATCTGTGGAGACTGGACCAATGCGAACACACAACACAGCCCGCAACAGCCGTTGATACCCACGTCTCTCAACAGCATACGAACAGAAAGCTCCACGCGCGGCGGCATCTCCCCTTCAGAGCTTAACTCGCCCGGGAGAGCCCCCCCCTCCCTTCTCATCATGTCATGGAAACCCCAAAGTCCGTAGATACGCCGGCCTGTATCACCCATCACCCCGATCCCTGTCATGCTCAGACCTGATTTTGATGACGATGACGATGATAATAATGATAATGATAATATGTACGTACAGTTAACGTTATGGGTATGGGTATGGAAACCATGCCACTTCGTCCGCACAAAGCCCAATCCTTGACGCAATTGGAACCAGGAACCACAGCAACCGCCCCATCAACGTCGACCAAGTGCATTGCCAACCCAGTAGTCTACCAAACATACATCCCTTGTTATCATATGCACGCTTTACACAATGCTTCCTTGTCCAGAGCCCAGACGTTCAAATTAGCTCATCGTGAGGAACTACGCCTCCTCGACCCAGACGTGCAGAAGCCCGTCGCTATTCGGCGTCCATCCGGGCCTTTCTCGTTCTCTTGAGTACCCGTCGCCGCCAAGCCGAGGCGCCGCTGGCCCCAGTGCGGGGGGGGGGGCAAAGACAAGACACAAAGAAAGGCCAGCGGCAACGTATCCGAACATCCTACGTTAGATACATACCAACCTATCTATCATTAGGCGCGCTATCTATCACTGTAGCTCGGAGATTGACGTGCGAGAGCGAAATGGCCCAGATGCCCGCCTCCTTGCTCCGCATGGGGGGGGGGCGTCATCGGACGGACGGCTCACCCGTAGTTAGCTCTCAAGGTTGACTACCTAGACTAGAGGCTAGACGCCTACCAAGTTCCCGCGACTCCGTGAATTCCCCGGTTTACTTCGTAGACAGATCTTCGGATCGGGGTGAGAAGATTCAGTGTCGTTCGCTTTGCCTGCCTGCTGACCGTGAAACCCCAAGTTTCGGCGTCCTGGCAACATGCCACTTACATACCGGTACTTACACATGGACTCGATTAACAACACTAATGTCGTCCCCTCGTGAAGCCAGCTTCTTATCTTTA
This sequence comes from Neonectria hederae, assembly GCA_003385265.1. Taxonomy (NCBI): domain Eukaryota; kingdom Fungi; phylum Ascomycota; class Sordariomycetes; order Hypocreales; family Nectriaceae; genus Neonectria; species Neonectria hederae. Next base: position 356,092 of record QGQB01000273.1, read on the forward strand.
CTGCTTCTCTTCTACTTCTCTTCTCCCACCTTGCTCTCCCTGTCCCTGTCTGATACAAGCAACGCCAGACCCCACACTAGCTCTTGCATACATCCATAGTGTGGCACAGATATCTAGCTGATGTCCAACTCCATCATTGAAATGACCTCGTTCCCGTGTACCAGCCCGCCGGGACGAAAAGACGCCCTTCCTACGCTCATCTTTTCCAGATGCCATCGTATACCAGTCCATATAGCGCCTACCCAGTTATCCGTCCCGCGCCCGTTTCGAGCTCGCTGGGTATCCCAATACAACAAAAAGAAAACACTCACACTGCCTCTCTTTCACCACCTGGCTCTTTCAACATCTTGCTCCTCTGGGCTCTCACATGTAAAACCCAAATAACATCGGCACGGGAATCGCCATACCCCCATCGTCTTCGTCCTCTTCGTCTTCGTCCAGACTTGAATCATAATCCTCATCCTCCCATGATACGTCCCCGTCGTTCGACATCATTTCGCCGAGGACACCCAACTCGTCTTCGTCTTCTTCGTCGTATTCTTCACTATAGTCGTTATCCGAGGGATAAACCGGTTCATGGTACGGAATGTCAAACTTTTCCAACACCTTCTGCTCAACCAACCCGAGAGTGTAGTCTGTCGGTACTGCTTGTTCCACAATGGCCCTGACCTCGCGCCCATCCCTCATTGTTACGTCAGTCCGGAGACCCGCGCCCATCAGTCGGTATGCAATGTTCCAGTATAAGTATGGGACATCTGGGTCGTCAGTCTGCCTTCTCCTTGAAGGCTGTCCACCGTGGTCCCACCGGATGACCGAGGCCCAGCATTCTTCATGTAATCTCTCGGGTCGGCCGCGAAGCACATCAGGATGCCTCGCTAGCATCTGAAGCGACTGAGACTGGTACCCTTGGTTGATTGAGTACATGAAAGCGCCATCAGGCATCGACTTGGTGGACATGTCAATATCGGCCCCAGCATTAACGAGGACAGGCGTCGACCGCCAGCAGTAGCCAGACTTGAGGCTGTAGTAGATTGGCGGTTCGTCTTCCCAGAGCTCGTTGGGGTCCTCACCAAGGTCTAGGAGCGTTTGCACCAGCGTGGATGGATCGTCCCCGGTAAGAGACCCGTTCCGGAGGCATCGATGTACAAGCCCTTTGCGTAATTCCTTAGGGGTCGGTACTGCTTTGATCAAGTCTGCTGCTCGGGACCATAATTGCTCATTCAAAGCCATGTTAATAAGCGACACCAAGTACGCATCTGAAGGACCAGACATCCCGTACTTCGCAAAGTCCAAGCCCACGATAAACTCCGTCTTGCCGTCGTCATAAATATCTTTGACGGACTTCATCAACAGATCGTCAATGTCGCCGAGTTCTGGACGGCCACCGCACTCGAGAATTGCTCGTGCAAGGGTGTAGTTGCCGTGGACCAGTGCTTCTGTAAAGGGGCGGCTCGCAGAGATGCCTTTCTCATTCGGGTCCGCACCCTTCTCGATCAGGAGTTTGGCCAGCTGGGCATGTTGTTCCTCCCAGCCACGGCTCACATATGTCTCACACCGCCTCGAGCAAATAATGTTGAGGGGCGTCAGGTCCGCCATGGAATCCTTCAGTGTTGCACCCGCCTCGAGCAACAAATTCCCGGCATTGCATAGCCCAGCAATAGCAGCGCCTTCGGCAGCCTCGCCTATCCGAGCTAGAGCAGTAAGACCATCATGGTCGAGGGCATTAACGTCCGCTCCACCGTTGATGAGCGCCTTCATGGCGGGAAGGTTGCAGTTAGCACTGGCGACCATCAACGGCGTCATTCCCAACAACGCTTCCCGAGCGTCGACAGGAAACCCCTTGGCAATGAACTTCTCAATAATTTCTGCTTCCGAGACATCACTCGCTGGTATATCCAGCTCTTGAGCCTCCCCAAACTCGTCGAACCGCAGCTGTCCAGGGCCCAATATCAGATGAAGGATGCTGAACTGGTGAACGGACAAGGTAGTAACGCTTGCACCGAGATCAATGAGCTTGGAGGCATCATCAAAGCGGCGCGAGAAGCAGGCCATCATTAACGGCGTTAGGCGTGTCTCTATGAGGCGAGTATCGATATTGGCACCATTTTTGAGCAGCCAGGGCACTACCGTGTCCCAATGGCGGTACCAGATTGCTTGAAACAGAGGCGTCCCCATGAAAGGTCCCTCGGCATCCACGTTGTCTTGGTATTTTTCATCCACGAGGAACTGAAGCAGCTCTACCTGGTTGTGTTTGGCCGCGTGATGCATCGCTGTGAGGCGGAATCTACTAGAGTCGCGCGTTACTTCGTCGTCGCGCCACGCGGTCGCGTCCAGCTCGAAGTCAATCCCTTGGTAAATGACGTTGGAAGCACCACGCTTCAGCAACCACTTAGCGGCCTCCACCTGACCATGGCAAATGGCAATATGTAGAGGTGTCCATCCTCCGCCATGTAGATCCTCAAGTTCCTCCTCTTCGACGGCTCGAGAGTCGCTGAAAGCATCTATCGGTAGATGAGGACGACACAAACAGAGCCCCCACGAGAAGGCATCGACGCTGGCGCCCTTTTCCAGGAGAGCCTCCATCATATCAATCCTTCCCTTGCTGGCGGCGACGTGGATGGGCTCCCAGGAACAGTCGTTGAAGATTCCGTCGTCGCAGCCACCCTCGAAACAGTTGCAGTGGTCATGCAAGACGTATGAAGGGTCAAGGTCTACTGAGTCGTCGTCGTCGTCGACCCGCCAGCCAGGGTCGTCGTAGTAGGAGCTGTGGTAATTCCACCATTTATACTTGGGTTCGATGCGTGACTTTGGTCTGTGGGAGTAGGCCATTCGGGAGGGTTCGACGCCAGCCTCGAGGGCGCGGTTGAAGACGTTGATGTCGCCATGTTCGACGGCCCAATGCAGGGCACCAGGGCGGTCAGACTTGGCCTCGCGCTTCCAGAGGATCGGGCTGGCGATTTGATAGCAGTGCCGGTTCACCCGCGAGAGGGCGGCGACGTCATACTTCTTGGAGAGGTAGGAGGCAATACTGTGGAGGACCTCGTTCGGGAGCCGGTCCAGCGTCAGCATGGCGGGCGAGCGAGACTGCTGGCAGCGATGGCCAGGAACAGACGCTGAGCGATGTAGAGACGACACGGAATGCGGATGAGTGAGGGGAGGATTTACAAAAAGAAGTTGGACTATCAGCGATTAACTTAGGTCCAATTGGGCGGGACGCTAGTGGAGCCCGGGTACAACCTTCCTAAGGTATCGACGCGTCGCGCCGAATGCCCTGTAACTGCGGTGCATAGTGCGAATTAGTGCAATAAGAGGATCCTTCAGCGGCCTTTCAGGTGAGAGCATCAACCCTAACGTCGGTAACTCGTGGCGGACTGGGCCCTGTTTTCCGTCACAGTGGAAGCCTGCCCCGCACTTTAGAACGTCACTTGGCTTGGGAGAGCTACTACGGGCCGCTCCAAGCCTGAGCCCAGGGCTACCATGGATCTCGGCGCTAGAGGCTGTCACAGCTACTTATCTTCCATTTCCTAGACGGATATAAACTAACTCTCGCACTAAAGAAGAAGGATATTTCAGTTGGTTGGCTTTGAAGTACGCAGGATGATTATGCCTTTTTTCTTCCACTGGCTGTGTGATCAAAGAACACCTTAGGCTTCACATAGTCGACATGTTAACCGAAGCGATGCCGTGGTGTACCCGTACTCTGCTACCTGCATAATACTGACAAGGCAGAGTACTGCGACATGGGAATGCAATTTCGTTTTCATGGCGTGAAAGCTTCAAGTTACAATCTTGTAGGGATTATTACTAATATATGATATATGTAGGACAGCATTGCGTTACTTGGCTCAGTCTTAGCGCGTTAAGTTGAAACTATTATGTCCTAGATGCTATTCATGTTGGTTTCTTAACACCATTATGCCTTGGCTCACGCACGTCGTCGGGCATTAGCGAGGTAGCTTGAAGTGGCCATCGGTAGGCTTCCCGCATTAAATGGTGCCCTCCGTGACGTACATAGGCAAATTCGCCCAAACCATCACGTTGATTGGATGCCCTACTTTGGAACGAGGGGAGACGGGCGGAGGGGGAAAATGGCATGTTTATTATTTAAGTATATGCCATTTCTATCGAATGTATTCCTCAGCATCAGTTAGTTGAAACACTCTCTCAGCTCTCGATAATCAACCGCAGTCATCATGGGCAAACCAAGACTGGACAAGTATGAAGGGCTTCTCTCTCGGTTCTTTGAGACCCTTCTACTTTTGTCCATTTTACGAAAGGTCGTGGGCCCGCACACGCTCAACCCCCTTGATTCTTCAACCTTGACTGCCTGCCGACGGAGATTTATTAAGAACCTCGCTTTTATTTGCGACTACAACAAAGGTGGTGATGCTACCACTTCCGTGGCCATCGAAGATAAGAAGGACTGTCTCGTTTTCTGGGTGGCTACCAATGGAGAACCTGGGCGAAATGTCACCAACTTCTTGGAGTCCATCCTAGCTCAACTGAAACGCATCCCTACCCTGCGTGATGCCCGCACTCGCAATGGCGGTGATTCCATTGCGAGAACTTGTGCCAAGTTCTCAAGTTCCCGAATCCAGAAAGAAAGCAAGATTCTATTCAACGCCGCAAAGAAATGTGTCGAGAAACTCAGGAGCCGTGACCTCAACGCTATTAACGCAACTGGTAAGCCCCAATTATCGAGAAAGGAGACTGTTTAACTAATTAGTGTGAACACAGATGCGGATTCACTGGTCACTTGGCTACAAAAGTTTGAGTTCGACAAGAAGGCGGACCCCTTCGACACGTGCCGGGTTGCTTACGAGGCTCGCAATGATCCACAGGTACAGGCACTCCGCAAACTCGGCCAGGAATCCCTTGCTAGCACAAACCCAAGTGGAACTGTGAACCCTTTTCGTACAGTCAAACACATGATCGGGAGGCTTGCAGAGCATATCCGCGTGGCCGAACAACTGCTCGAGGATTCCAACCGCCTTCACCCCTTGATAGACGACTGTCGTGTCGACGCAGTTCAGCCTCCTGTTTGCGTACCCCCACCAGAGGCAGATTCACAGACTTCCTTGAGGGGGATCCTGAAGCGGATGCTTCCAGCGAGAGATGCAAGGCTCGACGACTACGAGACTTACCTGGTTCGGATGGGGGCCGAGAACTTGATCAACGAAATGTACGACAAGCAAATATCAAAGCCGCGGGTTCACGCAGAAATCCAAATGCACGAGCATTTCTACAGAAACAAATTGGCATTTGCGGACGACGACCAATTCATCGGGACCAGCAAGTTTGCTTGCTACTGCTGCAAGCTTTATTTCCGCCATCACCGCGCGAAATACGTTGAACCCGACTCCCATGAGAAGGTGTATCTAAACTGGGGCCCCATTGCCCTGCCTGAAGGACAGAATGATCCTCGCTGGATTGAAATGAGAGATGTCATGATTTCTGTACGGAAAGAGCTGTGCGACATCGCTTTGAGGCAGATCGAACGGCAGCAGACCTCTAGCATATCACGTCCCGATTCCATCACTGGAATAACTCGTTCCGAGAACGAAGTGTTTGAGGACGTTTATGAGTTCTCTGACCTGGAAAATGAGTTCATTAGTGACAGTGACATTGGCGAAGGTGAGCACAAGTTGCATTCTCCTTTTAAAGCACCAGAAATGTACGCTGAAAAGTTACTAATTATTTTCAGATTCTCCTACTACGCCGGTTGATTTTCACAGTCACATAAGCCGTCATGACGGTTGGTCGCCTAACGCACAAGACGAGGATATCGGAAGCTCAGAGAGTGAGGGTGGCGTTGTCTTGTGAATACGAGTTGTACTTATGTATTTGGATCTATGATTTTGTGTGTGGGATTTGAATTAAATGTTTGCCTTCTTAAAAGTGTGGATTGGCTCATGAAGAGCATCTTTTCGTAAGCTGGTTAATATTGACTTTCGTCCTAGCAATAGCATGCAGTGACGAGGACGCTATAATACAATCCTATCTAGCGTGCCTACTACAATCGGGACACAGCCTCTGCAGTAGTACAATTCCTAGGTGTCACACTCTTACAGGCTGGGTTCTTGGACTCACAGTACTACGTCTATATTTGCGCGAAACGAAAAGGCCGCCGAAGTCCAGCGAGAGCAAGGCATGTTAGAGCAACACGACAATTTGTGTGACATTAGACTATTTAGGGCTCGCTTGATCGTAATAAGGCGTCGACTACAGCGCTATGTTTCCTCTTTCTGTGCCTGTCAAGACTAAACTCTCTTGTGAACTTTTCAGGACAAAAAGGGCATGGAATCATCTTCGCCTTGCCATGAGTGTCTTGATGCTTGCGCATGTCGCGTTGGGTGGCCATCCGTACGGTGCATTTGGGGCATATAACGGGCGTTTCGTGTGTTCGAATATGTTTCCTGAAAATAGTTAGCTACAGTCAAACATTAGAGCAAGACAGATTGACATACTTTCTCCTGCTCGCGGTAGAAAACCGGTCTTTGCAGCCCTTGCGATTACAGAAGAAGAAACCATCTACCACGAACTCATCCTTTTCAGGACATGAAAACGGGCATTCCTCAAACTCAAGCTTTTTGCCGGAATTCTGCCCCGAGTGACTCGTGGATGGGATTTCTGGGGAGTTGGTATTTCCAAATGAGTGTGAATACGTGGTGCCAAGGTCCGCACCAGCCGCGGAGGAAGTTGATGTGGAGTGACAATCATCTTGAAGGTTCGACGTAGATTGCTCACTCTACAGAGTGGAGGATGCAACTTCTAAGATTTCAAAAAAATCGTGCTCCGGTTGTGCTTCGTCAAAGGCAGGTTGCGGAAGATGATCCGAGTATAGGGGTTGAGAGAGAGAAGGAAATGAAAACGAAAGATCAAAAGAATCAAAAAAGGGGTCAAGTAGCTCATTGAGATCCGAATCGGGTAGCAGACTGGGGCTCGGAACGGGATGGCTGTCGACAACGTTCCCGAAGAACTGGTATTCTAAAGCGCCAATGCCCATCATGTCTTCCATGGGTTGAAGGGAGGCTCCAAGTGCTCCCACACCATCTTCATTGTCTTGAGGTGTGTCAGACCATGGTTGCAGACCCAGATCAAGTAACCAAGCTTGGTCTGTGGCCACAACTCATCTCATGTTAGCCAATTGCTGGTGGACAAAGCCTCCAAGGATACTGACAAGCTTGTTCGTAGTACGGGTCTCCGGGGCCAAAGCCCGGAAACCCGTCCTGGTCGTGGTATGTGGGAGGCCGCTCACTCATGAGAAGGGGGCTTGTGGTAGGTTCTCTGACTAGGCTGCTTGCACAGCAGATTTCGAGGCCAGAACTTTGAGTTGCGAGGCAGGCAATTTAGGTTTTTTTTTCGTCCTCACTGAACCTGGGACTGATAAAAAGAAAATCCTCAGCGGCCGTAAAGACGCCATGCTAACTACTGAGCTGTTGGCCCGGCCGGTGTGAAGGTGCCTAGGTATCTATTGCACATTGTCTTCAACGGAAGTTTCCAGACGCAAGAGTCTGCACCTTGACAACGACGTGTCAATCCTTCTGATGCTACGGAACCATGAGGACCCGTAGGCAGCAAACCAGGTGCCTCGGCGTGTCTGACTTGCGGACGCCTTCGGTGGGAGGCCCTCCGATATTTCTGCGGGAGGCCGACCAGATCGAACCTTTCGACGCTCATTGGCGGTGACCGAGTTCAGTAGCTCCACGCCATGTGACGGAGTCTTGGAGGAAAGTGACAGAGCAGACAACGTGAACCTGACCGATGCATGCTGGCCACCACTTCGCCTTCATACCTTGTTGTGATTGGATGCGGAGGGGGAGTTCTGGCCATGAAATGCAACTAAAGCGCAAATGCTATGTTTGCTAATGCTTCCTTTTCATTTGTCAATTTGTGCACTCACTTAGAGGCGAGGCCACTTTAACTTGTACGCGGACTGCTATTGCCTCTTGTCAGGAGCTATTATTGGTACGTGGTGAAAGAGGGTTCAAGATGCAGATTGACCGAATGATGACCAACATTCGCTCCAGCGGTCAGCCTGTGGGTGGTACATGATTACATGATGGAGGTTTATTTGATTGGAGGTTGTCTGCCCACCTTGACATCCAGCCACTTAACGCCTTCCGAGCTGATATTGTCTCATAAGTTACCCAAAGAAACAGCATGCTGCATTTGGCGCGGACAGTAGACCACAGGCTCTTCCAATTTGACGACCAGGATTTTAGGTAGTCAAGCACATGCCAGGCCTAGCTGGTCTCGATTACTACTCACGGTGTGAGGCACTTACGAAACGGACGTTAATCGGCACGGAGATGCATGGACCCGAGATCGGATTTCCGATAATCTTATCAATCAGTCCCCTCTCGCGTGCTCACGACTCCCTCCCGTCGTACCTTACGCTGTGCTTCTCTAATCTCCAATCCCTAATCCTCTATTCTCGAAACTATTCGGTGATTCTCACGAGATAGACCTTGCCTATATCTTCCCTTAACGACGCCATCCGACGTGGGCACGCCTTACAACATGAATCACTCCGAGTCAATCCTGCGCGCTGCCTCATACCACTGCGACGACTTTGGTCGCGATGTCATCTACATCGACAATCACCACTGCGACGTTGTGCGCCCATCCCTTTTCAAATCATTCGGCGATTGCCCCGATTATGGCCTCGGGGCGCTCGATGTTCTTCCTGTGGAGCTTTTGTCTTCCATCTTTCTCATGCTCGACGTTTCTGCCGGCTTTCGCTTCAGTCAGGTCAGTCGGCGCGCGCGGGGCGTTGTCGCTTCGATCCCTGAGTATTATCATCTGGGCGATCACGCGCTGCAATGCCTCTGCGCGCTCCTCCGAACCGATATCGGCCACCATGTCGCCGTAACCACGCTGCACTCGGCGCTTTTGTCGCAGGACTGCCAGTCTTGCGGCCTCTTCGCTGGACATCTCTTCTTACCCACTGTTACGCGATGCTGCTATCCTTGCATCGAGTCCGCCAAGGGATTGAGCGCGGCACCTCTCGAGAAGCTGGCGAGCGAATCTGGCATACCGGTCGACCAGCTTAAAGCGTCCATCCCCGTCTTCCATTCGCTGTCAACATCGCGTAGCAGCAGAGCGCGGGGCGGTCGAACATTCCTCGTGGCGGAAAAGCACTGCATCGATATTCTGCGATCGAGACGACACCCAGAGCCGGTGCCGGCTTACTTTTCTTTGATGCACTTGCCTGGTTTCGGACATGAAGCGTCCGTGACCATGCCGTCGTTCAATCCCAAGACGGGCCAGATTCAGACCGGAGTCTCATGTAAAGGCTGCCAAGTAGTGATGAGATTATCACCTTCCCAAGAAGCCTTCGAACGTCGACGCCGGGTGTATTCTCGCGAGAAGTTCATGGAGCACTTCGAAGATTGTACATGTGCTAAGAAGATCTGGGCCTCGAGCCAGCAGACCCTCAGCATCCGCTCTTGAGAGTCGTCGACACTGAGGTGTACCAATTACACCAGCAATCTGCAGCGTCGAACATTCTCTTTGTTAGCGCATGCCTCATCTACGGATACATAATCACAGTTGCATGTACGCAAGATACTGCACTGAAGGGACGTCTGGCTCGGTTGTACGATGAATGGGTCGACAATCTCGGTGCGGACCATACTTGCGTCACCTCGCTTCGCCTGCAGCCGGCGAGTTCTCGTAATCACAGCGAAGAACGTGGGATAACATTGTGTTTCTCCTGGGATGACGATCAAAACGTGGGCCGTCACCACATGTTGGTGCTTGTGCCACGAGGCCCAAGTAGACGTGTGAAGGCGCCCACAAAACAGCTTTCACAAGATGCAGGTCACAATCTTGCTGTGCGAGGTTGATGTGATAGAGGATCATTGACGCGGAACCCCCCCAACTCCCTAGAATTGTGCATCACCAACCACTCGGGATCGCCGTCTGCAAAGCACAGCTGTGGTAGCAGTCAAAGTTCTCCATCCGCTAGTCTTCGTCTACGTGTTGGTCTGGAGTCTGGACTCGGCCGACCCAGGTCCGGTCCACAGATTTGGGTTTCATCGGCGGAAGAATGATGAGACGTGGATGACTTTTGTTGAAGAGATGGAGTGCTTTGTTGGCCAATACCCTCGACCTGTGGATGCAAACAAACGCCGTTTCAATGTCACAGAGAGGCCCAAGTTGTCATGATCGCTGCGTTTTGTTTGGGAGTGGTGGAGAGAAAGCGGCCCATCGCAATCTTGCTTGACGTCAGAGTTCGCATGGGGTCCCTTCGTTTGGGATAGAAGGAAGATGACGACGATTCTGAGTTGCGCATTGAAGTTCAAATGGGGATGTCTAGACGATACACGATGGCCCGATGCCATTCGCCATCATCAACACGACTGGAAGCAATTCATTTCTCACGGACTCTTCTCCTGCAACGATTGCTCGGTGTTGCCAGCGGCAAGGGCGGCATGACGACATTCCTTTGGGGCACGCTTATATCGGAATACGGGTGGATCGACGCCCTCCACAGGGGACTCCCCGCACCTGAGCCCGCTGTAGCCATTTACCGACAGGTGCCTGCAACCAGCCGCTAGCGGATTGGCTTCAGTGGGCTTCGGCGGTGGCGATCACTCCACTCCTCCCGCCCTCGTCAGGTTCCTCTCTCAGCTCAGGCTCTTCCCGAAAGACTCCTCCTCCCTTTGTTCAGGTCCACCTTCAATCGTCATTCTCCTCTCCCGCAGCTGTACACGACGACCGAGGGCCTCTTTTAAGAGACAAACGGCCCCTCTTCGTTGTTCCTCGACAATTCCAAAGGCCTTTGGATCAATTTCCGTGTCTCAATCCCATCTCGTTCAGACATTCTCAGCCGTTACCTTTCGAATACCGAACCATCATCATGATGATCGCATCAACGATCCTTCTCGGGCTCCTCAGCCTCACCACCGCATCGCCTGTGCCCGCGGCCGCAGCGAAACCAAAATACCCCTTAGAAGAGACTGCAAAGGGCTTCAAGCTGTCCGTCAACGTCACCGACCCTTCAAGGGATTTCCACCCTTCCATTCAAAACAGCTTCGTCACCAGCATCCACACCGGAGCCGGTCTCGCCCTTGTCGGCGTCATCGAGAAGGGCGGCCGTGTCTTTTACCAGAACGGGACCGCGAAAGAGCACCGCGAAGGCCGGGCCACCATCATCACCGACGGTGGCACTCCCTTGACGCCCTCAGGTCTTAAGCTGACCAAGGACTCCAAATCGAAGACGCTATCATCGGCTCACCTCGACTTTGGGCTTGGCACCCCCGGCGCCCAGCTTTCTTCAACCAAGGCCTACTCCTTCCTGCTGCCGGAGACATATCTTGCCTGCAACGAGAGCTTGGCGTACTACCAGGGGGAGTACTTCATCACCATCAAGCAGGCCAAGATCACCAAGCACTCGGACGGTTCCGTAAACCGCAACATCCCCAAGCACTGCGTTCCTGTCCGCTTGGTCCCTGAGTGTGCTGAGCTGGAGACTTTACCGAAGGGCTCTTACTCCAGTCACAAATATGCGCTTGACTCCCAATGCTATCACGATGTGTCGAAGATCAAGTGGAGCAAGTACGGTGGTTAAGAAAATAGATAGGGAGGGGGCGTTACGATGGGATGAACCGACATTATGACCTTGCTTGTATTAATAGCTACGCACTCCTTAGCTAACCATGCGCAATTTCGCGCTTGTTATTAACACAACATAATTATCCTCCATGAATGTCTTGTTGGTGTTGCTTCCAAGCGTGACCCTCTCAATGAGTTGCTGCGTCGACTAAATCCCATCGAGCCGGATGGCGAGCCGGTTTAGGGTGATCTGGATGCTTGTTACTAATCACTAAGGCAATGCTCTTACACGCGCCTCTCAACGGTTTATACTTGTATGGGCCTAGGAGCCAGAAGGGGTCACTTCGGTGTTCACATTTTTGGTGAGCGAAAACGTGAATCAAAAGGCTGAAAGGCTTAAGAACCTTGCATTGAGCGCGGCAGCAAAATAACAGATCTCAAGAGCGCACATTCTTGGCCCCAGTGTGCAGATGAAACAACTAGATCAAAGAACAAACAGCCACAATTACTTCTTCTCCTTAAGAATGTGGTCATGGCCGCTAAGTCGACCAATAATACACAGGAATGAATGTCATGCAAGGATTGAAGAGCGTGCCATGGGCGTTGATTGAGAAATTGATCTACGGCCAGTCTCAGGAGGCATATGATGGGGCTATTCTGCTGAGCCTCTCGGTTTGACCTCGTTCCCTTGGATCTCGTAGTACTAGTTAGAGTGACCACTTGGGCTCAGGCACATGAATTACCTTATCAATAGTTCCCAGGGACACCCCTTACACTTAGCATTACTTAGGGCCGTTTGATCAAGGAAGACACTGGCTTTGGCATCTCATGAGGTTTACCACTGGCATCTAGGCCTCTTGAATCCAAGACGGAAAACTTCCGCCTCACTTATGTACCTGTACCTATAGGAAAGGCTCGACTCTCCGTCACTAGATACTCGCAGACCCAGAGCGGAAAAATAGAGTGAGTGGCTTGACTGCTACAAACTGGTCGTCACTAGTAGCAAAATCTCTCATCCTTGAAGAGGTTACCCGAGCAGATCTCCCCTTGCACTCCCTTTGCAGACGCGCCATCATTGCGAACATTCAAGGTCAAAGTATATTAGCTTCGCAAGCAGGCACAATAATACTTAGTCTATCATGATAATGCTTTATTCAGTATACTACTTATAGAGCTTCACTATGTACTTTCTTAAGTACTTTTTATAGGGGACATTAAATTCTGAGGGGAGGGAGCTGTTGATGCCTTATGACCTACATACACTTTAGAGAATGGTTGGTAACACGCTGAATATGCTCTCGACATGTACAAAAGACCAGAAATACAGGTGACAGAAGGGATTTATCTACCAAACGTTAGTGTTAGGAACATGAAAGGGACTAGATCGTAAAAGGCTCGGGAATAGAGCGATGTGAAGTTTTTGTATGATCTTCTAAGATGTAGTACTCTCGGCCCATTACCTTCATGAACTTGAAGGGATTTCTCTCCTTAGAGGCATGGCAGAGATGTGATGAGACTCCGAGCCTGGCTCGTACTGGTTCTCAGAGCTGTGGTAGATTATCCCTTCACCAACCATGTGCTTATAGTTTATCCTTAGAATGCCATTCTCCCAGGCGGTGCCCGCCAGGTATCGTTCCCAGCTGATCGTAGTTTCGTCGACCCGCGCAGTGTCTCAGAACGCGTCATCGATGAACACTTCTCCCTCGCGGACCTGGAGTGTGTAACCGGAACCGTCCAAAGGATCATCACTATCCTATCAGGAGACGTTCCAGGAGCGGTTGAGAAGCTGCTAGGTCATAGACATCTCAAATTGGGGTTCGAAGTCCGGCTCGAAGGCGTGGGGGTTCTGTAGCGTGCGAGTTTCGCTATCTAGTTATCCCGACAGCGGACGCAGATTCGGGAATCTGGACAGTACGTCGAACTGCTGCTTCTGAGGGAGTGTTGCAACCATCTTGTTAACGCTTTCGATGGTAATCTCGGGATAGTTGAGATGCATCAAGAATCCATTCGCGTGGTAGCTGCGAAGGCCCTCTCTGTGGTGAATGCCGCAGATAGGGGCACGCTCAGCCTGGGCACAATTCACTTGTTCGATGGGCACGAGATCGTATGACTTGCCATCGGTCGTATGGAACAGCACATAGCCGACATTGAGTCTTCCTATATTGTCTTCTAAGAAGAGATTTTCCTGAAGCGCGCTCTCCGGGTCAAAGGCTCGGCGGCCAGTCGTGGTTTGAAAGACGTTGTTGGCGGAAAAGAATGGCTGTTCATAGTTGATTCCGTAGAGCAGCACGTCACCACTAGTCTCATCGACCACAACCGCCTCGTCCGAGCATACTGCGTACCCTGGCGAGGCGAGTCTCCGACCTCGGTCAAAATCTGCGCACCTTCTTGGACGTCCTCGATGTTGATCTCGTCGTTGCTAGTGAATATCTTTGTCACTGGCGCGAAGCACCCGCCTTCAAAACGAGGCTCCTCGGGATTGTATATAAATAAATCCACTAGATACAAATCCATGGGCTAACCCTAATATTATACTTCCTTCCAATCCTCTTAACTATCGGCCTCTCTGAACGCCCTGTCGGGGTCACCGCCCTCGAGAAGCGCGCTGAGAAGCCTGAGAAGCGTGCGCTGCTCTTTAGCCGGGATGAGGTCTTCGTCCATATTGTTCAGGTGCGCTCGTAAGAAGACGTCGGGTGGTGTAGTAAAAGGTAATATGCTACCTGCATGCTTTGCAATTTATGGCAGCAGGCTGGAGGTTCTGTAGTAATTATGACCGTATTCAAAGAGTACCATTCCTAGACTAGGTAACGACTAAAAGGCAGCTTTAGGTATATCAGCATATTCATGCTGCAAACAACATCAGCTCGCCACCGGTCACTCATTCAGGTGGTTTCTCCGCTTGACAGCCCTAGTCTAATGCGGTATTCGATAGCCGGGCTAACTATGTAGGAGGAGCGCTGCTTAGCTGGCGTCCATGCATGCAATCCGAGCCATTCCATGCCTGTCTACTTCATTCCACCAGCACGCATTGGGGGAGAATCGATAGTCTTAAGGCGTACGTCAATAGTGAGATTCTCCGTCCTGCTTTATACCACTTCAAGACTGGCAAGAGGGCAGACTAAATACCTTCAAGATACTTCTTTTACTCACTACGTTGAGGGCATGTAGAGTAGATCTTGTAGATTTTACTCCTTCTTTCACTCATAATCATGCCCCACTGTAAGCCTAATAATTTTATTGATTTTCTCCCCGAGGCGGGCGGCAAGTTCACTTAGTGGTATCACAGCAGCGCGCGGCACGAAACACCACGCACGAAACAAAACACAAGGAAAGATTTCATGCACAATTATAAAAATAAAAATAAAAATGATAAGCATTCTAATTACTAGGTACGAAAATATGGAGTCTAGCTCTCTCTTACTTCTAGGTCTATCTATAACCTTCTCCCCAATGTTCAAACTTCCGTCGATACCTTCGCTCAGGCTCGAGAAAATAATGCCTTAACCTTAGCCCCCGTATTCTTCTTGGGAACTCTTGCCAGCCAATAAATGCCCACCGCGGCAAAGCAATTGAAGATGATGTATACCCAAATCAGTCCAAAGTTCCTCCATCGTTCACTGTAATCCACTCCGATAGCCCCAAGGTATGTATCAGTCTGTGCGATGGAGCAAAACATGCACTGATCCTTGCTCGACGGGTCTTGCAGTGAACCTCCAGCCGACTGCATGAACGGGTCGAGATATTCGCCACAGGTCAGATTGTTGGCCGGCTGCAGATTCAGGAACTCAATGTCGGAGCACTGAACTTGCTGCTTTGCTACGCCGTCGGAAAGCATCGCGCCGATGATGTAGGTCATGGGCGAAACCCGATACATGAACTTCCAGAATCCAGGCAGAGCGGTGTATGCAACGATAACACTAGCCAAATGATCAGTTGCGTCGAACATTCAAGGCGTATGACAATACTCAGAAGGATGTCAACTTACCCAGAAAAGATCAGAGTCATCATGAACAACAGCAGTGAGAGGGTAGCACCGATCTCCGCGGTGGCTACGCCCGCCACGGCCATGTCCGCAAATGTTCCTTCGTAGATCATAAAAGCCCACAGCAGCAGGAACATCAAGCCACCTCGTTCGTGTTCGGTATTGGTGATCTCGCCGTTCTTGTACATGCCGACAAGGAAGTAAAATGGCAGGTATATGACAAGCGCAGCCACAGAGTTCCATGGCATCTCAACGACCAGGTTCGCCACGACGAAGACGTACCAAGCATAAGTTTTTGAGGATCGCTCACGCCCTTCGTAGAGAGTTCTCTGGGCAATGAAGTTCGGCATGGTCTGATACATCAAGAAGGCAAAGATGACCACGAGCATGAAGATGGAATACATCTGGTTCTGGATACCTTGAATCGACAGAGGTGAATTCTGGAATGAGAGACCGATGAACAGACTCTAAGGAAGGTATTAGCATCATCTTATGTAATTAAAGACATAGTGGAACTGACGTTGCCGAAGCAAAGAAGCAACTTGGCGTAGATGTAAGTCGGCGTCCGCCAATACTGTTCAAAAACACGCTTCGTACATATCCAGAATTGGTGCTGGATTGAGGCGGCATAGGTAGTGTTTGAGTCATGAGCACTCTCTGTGCTTGGGGCTGTTGCTTGGAGGGCCGCGAGCTTCTCCAGCTCGGTTTGAACAGCTGTGTACTCCGGGCTTTCACGCCAAGTGGCAGTCCAGTCTCGATCCGTATGCGCGCCTGGAGCAGCACCGATGACACGGAGCATCCATTCTGCGGGATTCTCCGTGGCTAGGCAAGGAACTGCTCCGTACTTCTCGAAGTAGTTCGTCATGGCTTTGGAGTTCTCGCCGATGTCTCCAAAGTAGACGGTCTTTCCACCCCGGGCAAGGAGCAAGAGGCAGTCAAACTGCTGGAAGAGAATGGCCGAAGGTTGGTGAATCTGTATTATTGTTAGAAAGTAGACGCAAAAGATGAATCGGGGACACCCACGGTGCAAAGAATGGCTTGGCCATGGTCCGAAAGCTTCCGGATGAGAGCAGAAATAGACCAAGCGGTTTGACTATCTAGACCCGACGTTGGCTCGTCAAGGAAGAGCAGAAGACCGGGCTTTCCAGCCAACTCAACGCCAATGGTGAGGCGCTTTCGCTGCTCAACGTTGAGACCTGCATAAGATGTGTTAGTGTCCGCAAAGCAATACCACACTGGGAGCACTAACCTTCGCCCGGAACTCCAATCACAGCATCGGCGTATGGTTCCATTTCCAGGAGCCGAATCACCTCTTCAACATACTCATATTTGTCCTCTGTACTCGTTGAAGCAGGTTGCCTGAGCTCCGCACTGAACCTCAGGGCTTCTCTAACTGTTGACGTCCCGAGATGGATGTCTTGTTGCTGAACATATCCAGTTTTCCGTTGGAAGGAGTTCGTTCTCGGATGTCCATTGATGAGGATGTCACCAGTCACAACACCCATAGTAACACGATCAGCAAGTACATCAAGAAGGGTGGTTTTCCCAGCCCCTGTAGCGCCCTTAAATCTTATTAGCATTCCCTTTATCAAACATCAAGCAAGAAACCACTCACCATGAGAGCGGTCAAAGTGCCAGGCTTGACCCATCCATCGACTCTGTTAAGGATCCGTCGGTCTTCGCCCTTGATGGTGATGTCGTAGCACAGGTCTTTCCAATGGAAAACCGCAGTCTGCCTCTGAATGTTGATCATCTTCTCAGTGCCAGGTAGGCTTGCAGTGGGGGTGTCCTGTCGGAGAGTCAACTGGGAAACATCAGCGGCAGCGGCCTCCTCATCGTCGGGGCTTCGCTGGCGCTGTCGATATCCTTGCCGAAAAACTAGTACCTCGCCCTTAGATGGACTGAGGGAGAAGTATTCGGCGGCGAATATGTAAGTCATTGAGAAAAAGGCAAAGAAGGCGATGAGAATGCCAAAGTTCCTCCACAAATGCGAATATTCGTAGCCATAGGCTGCCTTGATGTAAGTGTCGCCGACGATGAAGTTCTCACCAGGCGCCGCTCCAGCGGTGGCACAAGTTCGTTGAGACGGGCTCACGTCGTCGTACGTGCCACCCATGGGAACCATGGCCTCGCATTGGAAGTTTCGGTTTCTGAATTCGTTGACCACCAACGCCTCGTAGCCGTACGCGATGGGGTTCACGTAGTTTAGCCATCTCAGCCACCCTTTCATGTTCCGCGTGGGGAGGATATATCCGGTGTAGATAATGAGACCCAGGATCAACATCGCTGCCGGCGCCAGGGCCTGATGAACCGTCTTTGTTGACTGGCCAATGCTGCGGAGGATCATAGACATGGTCAACGTGGTGCTGAATCCGAAGAGTAGGAAAATGAAGAAAGCCGATGCGTCCCGACGAAGATGCGACATGAAGTAAAGAGGCACGTTGAATGCGATAGTAGAGATAATCTTCAAGGGCAGGTCGCAAATTGTCGATGAAATAGCTTCGGAGAACGGTCGGTAAAGCGCATAGCGGGTATGCTTCTCGACAATAGGCCGTTGAGCATATAGAGAAAGGATCTGTAGGATTTAGCAAGTGGCTTCGACAATGGTGGTTTACGGTTCATACCTCAAGAGCACTGCTTAAACCGTTGAACAGGATGGCGAAGAAGATAATTGAGCATCGGCTATTCATACTTTCTGCAGTGCTAGGAAGGTCAAAGAAGACACTTCCAAGCACGAGGGATATGAATAAATTGCCAAAAACCGTGATGACGAAGAAGGTCTTGTCACCAAGAAGCCTCTGGATGCCACGGGTCATACAAAGCTGGATCTGCATTGGAATAGAAATGGTGTAGGGACTGGACGTTGGCCTGGACAAGAATTTAGCATGAGCAGTCCTCAACTGACGAAGAGCTGTCTTACATGAGCGGTGCTTGTTGAGCATTCCTTGCTTCGCGGAACTTTTGGAGCTCAGGGCCATGTAGGGGATACTGTTCTTCGAAAGCGGCGATCTCTCGAAGCAGAGCTGCTCTCGTCTGGCTCATTCTCCATTCGTCGGCAAACTCATCTGGTGTTCGAGGAACTTTATCTTCGAACCCAGGTCGCACAATCCGCTCAGAGGGGTTCGTCAACGAGGTAAGGAAGTCAGCCGTCGTCTGTCGATCGGGACAGAGGTATCCCATGTTCGTGAAGTAGGCTTTGGCTGCTTCACCGGGCCCAAAGTAGATCTGCCGACCTTCATAAAGGACAGCGACTTTGTCGAACTCCTGGAAGCAAGTTAGCACAACTACATCCCCATCCCTCCCCGGGACGATCTTACGTCGTATGAATCCTGGCTTGCTTGGTACAGAGCCACAATCGCACTTGTACCCCCCACGCGTGTGCTGAGTCTCAGAGTCTTGACGAACTCGAGAGACGTCGCACTATCCAAGCCGCGAGTGCTGTTGTCCCAGCACTGGATGGTGCTCTGATTGAGGGTCGCTTCGGCGATGCTCACACGCTTGCGTTCACCGCCGCTCACGCCTCTGACAAAGTCATCGCCGACCTTGGTGTTCATCGTGTTAGAGATGCCGAAAATTGCCATGACAACGTCACGGAGGTGTTTAGCGTAGACTTTTCGCGAGACCCCATCCAGACGATTCTGCGGCGTGCGAGCAAGGGCGGCAAACAGGAGAGTGTCTCCGACAGTGAGCTGTGGAAAGTGAATATCCGTCTCAGCCTGGTAGATGATTTCTCCTCGGAAATGGTCATGCATAACGTCCCAGGGGATGCCTAGACAATGTCAGTGATGTATGGTAGACAAGAACTAGGAAGGCTAACCTTGGTAGTTGAACTCGGAGGATGAGTCAAGATTCAGTCCATGTGTGTGTCCCGATATAGTCTTGAGTAGAGTAGACACGCCACTGTGAGGAAGCCGGTCAGAAAAGACCAACTAGGAAGGAGTTGGATGTGTGTAGCCTACCTCCCAGGACGTCCCAGGACGAGTACCATCTCGCCGCTCTTGACCAAGCCATCGAACCCATTCAAAATCTGGATCTTGCTCTTTCGCCTGATTGCCAAGTCTTTAAGCTTCATGGGCCCCTCCCAGAGAACATTGAGCACGTCTTTCTGATAGTCCGTCGACGTACCAAACCCATAAACACCTAGGTTTCTATAAGAAACCCCGGCAGTATGGCGAGGATACTTGACTGGATCTTGTGAAAAGGCATGGAGGAGAGCGCTGACCCAGCGTTTCGGGTCAAAATCCCGAGAGTTTGGATCAAGCCTGGTGTCTGTGGAGAGAAATGGATTGACATTTGATGGGAATGAAGAAAAGGTTCGAGACAGAGAAAAAGAACGGGCTAGACCAGCAACGGGTTCATCGCTGCTTTCTGAAATTGTATCAGAGCCGTTGACGGGAGCATCGGAGGACAAGGAGGTGCCATCCTGGGGGTTCTTTAACACCGTCATGGTGATCACTAATAAGTGACAGAAAGAAACCTGTGGTGTGCTCCGTAAAGTGATCAGGGACGGTTGATATAGAAGAAGAGAAACGAGTGAAGGAGGGATGAAGTTCAATATCAAGGAATATCAAGAACAGGTATGCCTTGATATAAATTTACTAGTGACGCTGCCATGTGAATACGCGGGCAGAACCGCCCAGCCAGTCTTACCGTGTTGCATCATATCTAGCATTTAACCTGTTACCTCCCGTCGATCGGGGAGCTGTTCGGGACCGCGCATGTCGGGATTGATCTCATCTGGCGATCTCCGACGACATAATCCTTGAAAGTTACAGTCAACAGAGATTGACATGTGGCTCCCAGCCAACGAGGCCGTCGATATGACGCCGCAACTGCGGACACGTCGGGATGGACGAGAAGCTCATCTCGGGGGGCACGGAAGACAACCGGGCGTTGCGGGATATCGCAGCTAGACTCCGGAGTGCAGCTGGAATTCCGGGGTGGATCTGTGTGGAAGAGCACCGATAAATCAGCGGCGTCACAGGACTCGGCAGGAGAGTTTATTGACGCCTCCGTCACCAGATTGCTTGGTCAGGCTCCGGCAAACGCAAGAGAGTGGACGCCGCGTCTCCCCTGATCCCCGGTCGCTAGTCTCAATTGGGAAGTTCGGCGCCGAGACTTCCAACGTCAACTCCGGCGCTCGACTTCGGAATTTGCTTCCTCGACACCAACACATTCATGACGTGTGGCTTCTACCGAGTGCTATATGTTTCTGCTGCATCCGGGAATTTCCAGGTTTGCGCATTTCCCGCATCCTAGTAGTGGAGATCGCATCGGCATCCAGAACCGTCTTCCAAGGCACCTCGCAACATGGACCAACGGCTCCGGAGTACGAAACGGTCGAAGGCCTGTGACGCCTGCAAGACGCGCAAAGTAAGATGCTCTGGTATGTGGTTTCTCGATGCTTCTTCATAGCCTTCCTCCTTTTGGTTCTTATTCTCTGACCTGTGTAGGCTATCCTTCTCCATGCCAGGGTTGTTCGGTAAGTCTGCCTCCGGGCGTCCTGTTGTACTCATTTTCTTTTTTAATGAACGAGGCTGACATGAATTGAAGCAACGAGGCATAGAATGCTTCTTCGGCCAGAGGAAGGTCCCGTTACGGAAAAATGGTAATCACTTCGGTGTGCTCACCCCAAGTTCAATTCCCGAAGCTGACACAGAACCCCGTTCAGTGAACAAGTCTCTAGTGACAGCCGTAACACCGGCGTCGGGTTCGGATGGTTCACCAGTAAAACCTCTACTTGAGACTTTAAAGGTATACAAATTCCAAATCTCCTCTCTCGCGGCATGTCGGTGTTTGCACTTGCGCTTCGTATGCTCTGTATTTGAGGAGGGGGGAGGGCGGGGGTTCGAGGTATTTGATCATTCCATATATTGACACCGCAATGTTCAGACAGCTCCATACCCAGCTCCGGTCGGAAATGGGGGGCTTTCAACGCCAGCGTTACATTCTAGTCTTTACATCGATCAGATCCTGTCAAGGACCCTGACCTCTGAAGAATCCAATAACAACCGACGCGTCGCATTGAAGGTACGTACCACCCATTTCTGATACTTATTCGCTTGGGTTTATGACCCGTTACCTACCTCTGGATGTACATCAACTAACTCTGATTCGACTCAGGGCAACGGTCTTTTCGGTATTGAAGCTTTTTCTTTTCTGCGTCGTCCAATACTAAAATCATCCAGGTGGTACCTACACAATCACGTTTTTCACCGACAGTCGGCTAGCTTCACTCTCGGCCAGGCTTCAGAACAACAAAGTCGATCAACTCGTGAAGAGGTTCTCATCAGTTCTTCAGAATCGAGTCAAGTCACCAGACAAAGTTTCTGCTCGGTCGATATCCCAGGAAAAGGGATGCAATGGGCCGTTCACTGACCGAACTGCCGCCGCAAATTTCATCACCGGTACAGCAATAGAAGAATATTCACCACATCGAACTTAGCTGACATACTCTAGCGTACTTCGATCGTGTCCATCCTCTGTATCCCCATCTGAACCGTGGCACGTTCGAATCAACTGCGTTTTCTGCCGAGTTGCCCACTCTTCTAGTCGAGAACAAGCCGTTCTCGGCTCTTTACCACTCAGTGTTGGCACTAGGATGTCTCTATGATGGTGGAGGTAGCTTTGAACCTGGTAAAGGCCGGGCATGGCAACTATTCTCTATCTCTCTCGCCCTCTTTCCAGATCTAGTCCAATCCCCCGATTCCCTCCTGATTCTCCAAGCCATGACCACAATAGCGATTTATTCGCTTGGAATATCTTGCCTCTCCATTGAGAAGTTCGTCATCACCGAAGCCACACGTCGGGCGCAGAATCTTGCTCTGGTCAATCTCAGCGGCGCAGCAACTCAGGCATTCCGACGCACATTCTGGGTTCTGTACTCTTTAGAGAAGATGTCAAGCTTTTACTTTGGCCGCAGTTCAGTAAGTTCCCGCTTTGATTCTCTATATAGCGCTGCTCACACATACAGGCGTTCATCGACATTGACATAACAACGCCGATTCCCAGCATCCCAGAGTCAATATTCGGCACCTTCGACTGGTTTCTAACGTTTGCTCGTCTCTCAAGGCTTCTTTCACGGGCTTTGGAGGGCCTCTTTTCCCCTGGAGTCTCGAGAAAAAGCTCGGAATACTATATATCGACGATCCATCAACTTAACGACGATCTAGATCAGTGGAAGGCATCGCTGCCTGAGGATAAGCAGCCCGGTCCTCTTTGCAACCAGTATATGTTTCGAAAACCAGTGGCTGGGGCTGCGGTGCTGTGGACACATTATCTATACTACAGCTTCCGTTTGATTCTCGCCAAGACATATCATCAACTCGCCGCAAATACGACTGACCCTTCTATTCTTGAGAATAGGGTCAAGTCAAGGGATGTAATGATGACCGTATCTAGGTCAATTCTTGAGTTGACTCCATTTATTGATGTCGAGCCTTCGACTCCTCTATGGTAGGCTGTCTTAACTGGTTCTGCAGGTCTTACGTGGTATTTCGCAGCGTCACTAACACATCCAGGGTCCTCGCGGGTATCCCTATACTTGCATTGTTTATTCTCTTCGAAGAGGTGATCAATGATCCAAAGCACAAAGATACAGCCAGCAACCTTGCCCTCCTGGATATTGCAGGAGGACACTTCTCCCGCATAGAGTATTCAAGCGAGGGTTCTCTTCCAGGCTCGCTGATCGCAGAATTTGCATATATCGCTCGGGAATATGTGAATGACACGAATCGTGACAACTCACAACACCAAGAGCCATCACAAAATCTGCCAGTTGGAAACATGCTTGGGGCAGGTGTTCAGAGCGACAGCACAATCCCGAATCCTACCAGCGATCAGAACAATCCACCAATGTTTCAGGTATGGCCATGGCCGCGTCTCCTTCGGGCCCCTTTTGCAAATACTAATGACGGATTGACTTTAGAACATGATTGGCACTATGGATAGTCATAACGGCAGCTTCTATGCCGTGGATAAGGACATGCCATCTCAGGACTCATGGATTCCGGACAATGATCTTCTGCTTGGGATTAATGTGATGGACATTTTCAGTGGCTTTGTTCCGTTACCAGATTTTCAATGAAGGGGACAAACCACAAAGAAAATTCAAGAAGAACGAGGTCATTGAGATACTACCGCCACTCTTCAGTTTTAGAGGGAGGCGCTGAGGTGTCTTTTTTGTTTGAGAGACTAAGGGGGGAACTAACTGGAACTCTGTCTTTTAAGGGTGGCTAGCATGAACATGTGATGAAATAATTTAAACGT
The DNA here is from genome assembly GCA_003385265.1 of Neonectria hederae. NCBI lineage: Eukaryota > Fungi > Ascomycota > Sordariomycetes > Hypocreales > Nectriaceae > Neonectria > Neonectria hederae. Next base: position 379,904 of record QGQB01000273.1, read on the forward strand.
CATTGCTGGAGGCGCACACTTGCTATACAACGGTCAAACTCCCTAGATCAGCTTAGATATAGATAAGGCCCAGTGTTGTTGGCGATTTCTAAGACCTTCAGCCTTGAACCTAATTTCAACATCTCAATAAGCTATTGGAGGAATTGATCATGCCTGAAAGTGAAAGTAATTGTGGTCCTAACTCGGGACATCAGAAGATGTCATTAATTCCAATTTTATGATTGGTGGCAGCTGTGATGCAGCACTGCGACAGGGGGGACACCCGGCTCTATATACGGAGTAGTCAATCTTATACTCCCTGCCACGTTCGCATTCTCGTCGATGATTTTCTTTTGGTGGTGTGCAAATGTCGGACTTCTGTCGATCAAGGGCTTAGCACCGCAAACTCTCCCGGGCGCGTTAAGACCAGAAGAGACGTCAGCAGGGATTAATCCCTACAACAATTACCAACCCCTTGGATGCGGGGTTGAGCTGCTACATAAAGACTAATAAAGACTGTTGGCGGTCAAGCATTATTCGTAGATAACACAGCGTCTTTCACTCGACTGAGGCCGCCGGCTATCTTGACCCATGGCACGCGACTATTCTCCGAATTTGGACAAGCCTAGAAAGATCCCCAGGGAGACCAGGAAAGGCCGGGGCTGTCGGAGTCCTCCGCTCCCCATGCCAAGATGCAAAGCCGATCTAATCGCAAAAGTTCCTGGCATAGATTCGGAGCGGTAACCTACTCGGGAAGGAGCAGCGGCAAACTGCGATAGGATTCGTCCGTACCTGACAGTGGTATAAAGAGCTGACATGCGATGGAATCATAAATTCCTAACCCCTAAGCATTTCTCACTCCGCAGAGACTCAACTTCAGGAATCGCTCAATTGCACTGCACGGTGCTCGTCATTCAAGATGCGTCTGTCCGGTCTCCTCACCACCTCCCTCTGTCTTGTCTCGTTCTCGAACGCGCTCAACATCCTGTTGAACAATGACGACGGATTCGGGTCAGGAAACCTGCGTGAGCTGTACCGATTGCTCAAGCATGAAGGCCACGACGGTATGGAACATATTTGCTTGGCCTATTGATGAGCAACCAATTGACATTCGTCTCTAGTTTGGATTGTCGCGCCCGCAACAAAGCAGAGTGGTCAGGGAGGACGATCTGAGTTCACGACCGAGGGCAACCTAACCGCCCCGTCACAATATGACCTCATTCCCGCTGGCGAACCATCCGTACGTGAATCACTGAGACTGATAAACAAGACGAGCTGAGTTAAAATAATTATTTCAGGTTGGGAGCGACCCTCATGATAGCCACATCTGGTATTACAATGGTACTCCAGCCGCGTGCACTTTTGTTGCTCTCGACTATGTTCTTCCACGATTCGCAGACTTCAAAGTCCCTGATCTGGTCGTGACTGGACCCAACTACGGAACCAACCTTGGGCCGTTCGTTTGGACTCTTTCGGGAACCGCTGGCGCTGCGTAAGTGAAGCCATTTCTTTCGGGGTTTCCTAGACTAATCCAGAAACTATAGATACGCCGCAACACACCGAAGCATCCCAGCCATTGCACTTTCGGCGAGCAACGCAGAGATCCCGTACTTTGAGGTCAAGAACAAGACCAACCCAGCTACCTGGGCCGCTGAGGTGTCGCTCAAGGTTGTCAACGCCTTCATCAAAAGCTCGCCAGCCAAGGGTCCTATTCTGCCCTTGGGATACGGTGCCAATGTCAACATCCCACCCCTGACTAGTGGTAAGCCGAAGGGGCTTAAGTTTGTCCAGACACGTATGACTGGTAACGCTCATGTCAACGAGGCTGTTCTGGACGCATCGGAAGGAACGTTTACGTGGGCCAACATCAAGCCTTACGCTGCCGGCGTCAACACCTGTGTCAACGGTGACTGCTCGCTACCAGGAGAGACGTACGTTGTGGAGAACGGCGGTGTTTCCATCTCTATTTACACCATTGACTACACTGCGCCGAGCTCAGCCAACACTAAGAGCATCATGAAGAGACTAGAGCCTCTGGCTGAAGGAAAATAATTGAGAAGAGAGCAGAAAAGTAGTAAACGTAAAAAGATAATTCTACTTTCAAATTTGTTTACTTCGTGATTTGTCTGCAGAAAATTAAGTCCACTGTTACCTTCTCAAGAGTATGTGTATATCTTGTGTATAGCCGTAGAAGATTACAGTTCATTCGTTCGTATCGTAGCCTTACTTTGATACAGATGCACTAAAACATTGACCAAGGTTGGATGCCGTTGACCGCCTTCCTCTTGGACTAAAATGATCTTAAAATCAAAATGAATGGAAACTCCATGGAAATCAAAATCAAGCTAAAGGGGAGAACCAAAAACGTCCGTAAGTTTCATCGCCTTTGACAATGCAGTTCGGCATGCAAGCGGGCCGTGGAATGTAAAGTCAGCACGGAAGTTCCACACCATGGAGAATTGGAAAAGGTCTATTCCGTATGTACGGAGTAGTAGCAAGAATAAAGCAGGGAATTTCAAACTCTGCGCAGCTATTTGGCTAATGTCATGTCTCGCACGTGAAAATAATGTCGCGTAACATAATACAGGGTATGACATGCCGCGGGCCGCTCATGTGACCCGTTTAGGTAAGTAAATGCCTGGCAGCCCAGCAACCAAGCTGCCAGCTGATAAGGCTTATCAAGATAAGCCGTCAAGTGACCCTCCTCTGTCCCGCGACCCGAGCCCCAAGCTCGTCATCCCTCAACTTCAACAGCTCCCAAACCACCTTCCCTTGTCATCTCCGTCGTCGCCACGTCTGTCTAACTCAAGCTCTCACATTTCTCCAGCTTCCGCGCATTTCAGCTAGCCACAATGACCAAGCTCACACCCGGAATGCTCAGCGCTCGTGCCTCGACCCTCTCGCTCCGCCAGCAAGCGCTGTCGTCATCCGTCACTCCAATCCCTGTCCCAGTCTCGACCGCGACAGCTTCCCAGCCTTGCGACAGGTCAAGGAACTTTGTGCTGGCTGATATGGAGGGTCGAGACACGAGGGATAACCGCGCCTGCGCCTCTTGCATCGCGAAATTGGCTCCCAACGAGGTTGGACAGGTCAACTGGCACCTAGCTGAGGACCAGGCTTGCAGGCTGTGCCAGGTTGCCGACATCAAGCCCGAGGCATTCACGAAACCCTTCTGTGATTTCCTGCAGGAGAACCCGACAATATTCCACACCGTCGACTACTTTACGCACAAACTTGAACAGCTGGGCTTCAAGGAGGTGAGTGAACTGGCTTCGCCGTTGTAGCACCGACCGTACTGACTCACCACGTAGCTCTCTTCACGCGACTCTTGGGCCGACAAGGTGCAGCCCGGTGGAAAGTACTGGGTCACCCGAAATGGAAGCTCCCTGATTGCCTTCACCGTCGGTAAGGCGTACGAGCCCGGAAATGGCGTTGCCATGGTCGGCGGCCATATCGATGCCCTCACCGCCAAGCTCAAGCCCGTGAGCACCAAGCCCAACAAAGCCGGATACGTCGAACTCGGCGTCGCTCCCTATGCTGGCGCCCTCAACCAGACCTGGTGGGATCGCGATCTGAGCATTGGCGGCAGGGTCATCGTGCGTGATGAGGAGACGGGCAAGACAAGCACGAAGCTGGTTAAGCTGGACTGGCCGATCGCTAGGATTCCTACCCTCGCGCCTCACTTTGGCGTTGGCATGATGGGCCAAAACAATGCCGAGACCCAGGCCGTGCCCATCATCGGCCTTGAGAGCTCTCGCCACGCCTCCCTGGAGCCTCTGGCGCCCGCCGGATCCTTCGTCAACACCCAGCCGCCCAGGCTCGTCCAGCTGATCGCCAAGCAGCTCGGTATTCAGTCATACAGCTCTATTGCTAACTGGGAGCTGGAACTGTTCGACTCTCAGCCCGCGCAGACCGGTGGTATGGATAAAGAGTTCATCTTTGCCGGTCGCATCGATGATAAGCTTTGCTCATGGGCTGCCCTGACCGGTCTCCTTGCCGCAACCAACGATGAGGATGAAGGCAGCATCAAGCTCGTGGCTCTCTTCGACGACGAGGAGATTGGCTCTCTTCTACGTCAGGGTGCCAGGGGCAACTTCCTCCCCTCCATTGTCGAGCGCACCGTCGAAGCCCTGAACCCCGAGACTTTCGGCCCCGGCCTCCTCGGCCAGACGTACGCCAAGTCATTCCTTCTCTCTGCCGATGTCACTCACGCCGGCAACCCTAACTTCCTCGAGAAGTACCTCGGCGACCACGTCCCTCAGCTCAACGTCGGAGTCGTTATCAGCGGCGACAGCAACGGCCACATGACTACCGACGCTGTCTCCACAGCCATCCTGCAACGCGTTGGCAAGCTCGCCGGCTGCGAGACCCAGCTCTTCCAGATCCGCAACGACTCCCGCAGCGGCGGCACCATTGGCCCTGCCCTCTCCAGCATGATGGGTGTCCGCGCTGCTGACGCGGGTCTGCCCCAGCTGAGCATGCACTCCATTCGTGCGACCACCGGCGCTTTGGATCCTGGTCTGGGCGTCAAATTTTTCAAGGGCTTCTTGGATAACTGGGAGAAGGTGGATGCCGAGTGGCACTAGATGGTTATAGGGCGTTGGGAGGCCATGGAGAAGCGGGTTGCTTTATCATTGCATGGACACCGTGGTTAGCATAGAACGGTATGTTTGGTTAGGACTAGATCTTCTGTAACACCAGAATGCAACATTGCCATTATATTTCTACCATGATTAAGGCAGTTCGCCTTTCTGTTTATATCCATATGTAAGTAAAAGTCTATAAGCCATCTAGGCTTCCATTCTCTCCCAACTCTAGAAATCAAAGTATCAAGCTTCCCGCGTCAAGTCTTCAGCCTCCCTCGCCAACAAGCTCTCCGACTCATCTGCATCGTCGTCATCGTCGTCGCTTTGCCCGGCCCGGGCAGCTTCCTCCTCGTCCACCTGCTCGGCGGGGCGGCGGCGCTTCTCAAAGTCCTGCTTGTGGGCCTCGGCGAGGATGCGCGAGAAGTTGCGCCTGCTGGCCATGGTGTCGGTCCTGCGGTGCGTCATGCCCTCCTCGACCAAGTGGCTGCCCACGCCCGTGGCCGTGGCCGTGGCCGTCGACGGCCGGCCGACAGCGGATGAGATGGCGGTGTCCTGGCGCGAAGCGGGCAAGGTGTCGACGCTGGCGCGGTTGACGAGCGTCTCGATGTGGTAGGGCAGGGGTACGTCGCGAGAGGCCTTGTACTGGGACACGTTGGCGCAGTGCTCGTTCTCGACGCGGAAGAGAGCCCACATGCCGCGACGGGTGACTTCCATGAAGGAGACCATGAAGGATACAATGGTGGAGTGCTGCTTGTTGTGAGTGAAGATGGCATAGAAGACCCACGCGAATCGCAGGACGGGGTCCGCCACCATGATGAAGTAGTAGGGCCAGCGACTCTTCAACGCGAGGATATCGCGCAGCGCCCAGTGCCGTGATCCGGGCTGCAGGAGGGAGAAGTCCATAAACAAATCCCAAATGCCTACACTGCGTCAGTAGAGATAGAGACATGGGGAGGAGGTGTGAACTTACAGCAGTAGATGCTGTTGACCATAGAGAAGGCGATGAAGAGGCCAAGATTGGTATGGGTGCCATTGAATCGGTAGAGTGAGAGCATGACTGCGGCCATGATAGTCGCCGTATACTTACCACCGTTGACTAGGTGTGGGAAGACATTGCGAGTATCTTTATATCGACGCAAACATTGAAGCAGGCGCCAGATCGGCGGCAGGGCCGTGAAGAACCCGAGCAAACGAGAGTGTTGAGAGTTACATTGCACAGGGTCCTTCCAATCGTTCGCGTACAGACAAAAGAACAACTCTGCATTCTGTTCACATGTTAGCCAGTTGCGGGGGTAGGGTTGTAGTTTGGAGACATACCGCAGTCGCGTATGTGAGGGAGCAGTAAATATCACCAAGAAAGAAATCTCGGAACTCAACAGGGTAAATACCAGCTAAGAGCAATCGCCACTGTGTACAGCATTAGCGTTGGTTCTTCACCTAACACTCGGCTTGGGGAGACTCACATGAGAATAGGCGAACCACTTCCGGCTCCGATGCCACAAGGCTGGGGCCGGAAGAAAGATCAGAACAGTGGATACGAATATCAGAATCACTGGGTAATAGATGTACATCTCGAGAGTGCCGTATCTGCTGAAGTTCACCCATATGAAGAGGCCAAAGATGAGAAAGAAGAAGCTAGGAAATTGGGCTAGCTCTCTCCAGTCTAGAGAGTGCCGTTGGTCAAACTCGAAAATAAAGGGGTAGTTGACCTTGTTCGCATTCCAGATGGCGCAGTTAATGCAGAAGAGAGAAAATAAGAAAAGCATAAGAAAATAACCACCGTATATCTGCATTAGATAGCTTGTTTGAAGCCGGACCTCAGCATCGTCATCAAACAAGAGCTCAGATCCGTAGATGACGCCTTGGATGGCAAAGACAGCACCCGTGCCGATGAGTAGCCCGGTACGGAACATGCTGGTGGACTGATCCGCGGGCTTCTTGGTCAGTTGACGAAGCTTACCGGCGGCCAGCTTGTGGTTGCCGCGCTCGAAGTAGCGGGCGTAGAGGTCCTCTGCGACTTGGATGTGGTTCTCGAGCAAGTCGCTATTGACGAACCATGCTTTGTTGACCTTCTCATTCATGTAGCGATACGGCGGGCGGGCATGGGTAGACTTGTCGTACTTCTTGTTCAGCTTTCTGAACGCGGTCCGGTTCAACATGGCATATGACTTGAGCAGCTCTAGTCCGCGGTAGAACTCTTGCAAGGCTAGCTTCAGCTTGCGCTTGGCTGTGCGGTAGGGGACGTCGTGTTCCTGAGGTCTGCGGATGTAGTCCCTCGTGGCGTCGCCCTGGTTGCCGCCGTTTTCCGATAGACTCGGGCCCATTCGCTGCAGTGCCTTAGAGTTGGGTCCCAGGGGAAAGATCTTGGACTTGATGGGGTTGAGAAATCCATTCAGTTTATCGTTTCCGTTCTCGTGGCCGCCGTTGCTGGACTGAAGGGCATGCTCGTCTTGGGAACGGGCCTGGGCCATCTCCTGAATTCGGCGGTTTCGCATCTCGTGTAGTTGTATCCTCAAGATTTCGAGGCGTTGTCCAGCCTGCTCCTCCTTCATCCTGTAGAAAGTCTCAACCTTGTCCAGCTCGACGTCGAGGAAATTGAAGAGTTCTTGCTCCCTCTCTCGCACAAGGTCCATGTTGTGCATGCCGATATCAACTCTGGCAGCTGACGTGTGTGTGAACAGCCGCCGAAGGTGTCCTGGCGACTCCATATCGGTCGGGCGTCGCTCCATTGACGGGGATATGTGGGATAAGGCCGTGGGGACAACATTTAGCGATAGGCTTCGTCGCTGGCCATACGGTTGGAAGTCTCGGTGCGTGGATTCGATATGGCCTTGGATAGCGCTGGTATTGGTTTGGAGCTTGATAGCGGGGGCAGGCAACTCGAAGTCGGTGTGACTGTGTAACTTCGATATCGGCGCAGGTTCTTCGGGAGTCGCGACAATGCTGCCATAGTGACGGTTGTCGCCTGACCCAGTCAAGGCATCGTGCTCGTTTCGCCGCGATGGAGGGATGGGCTTCGCGGTCGTCGCCGATGACGCTGTGCCCGGCATAGTGACGGAATCATTGTCGTCGGTTCGGTTTGCGGTGTCGTGGCCGGAAGTCCTCGACTTGCTGAAAGGTTGTCGGGGCGTCACAGGCGTGAGGAAGGTGGCGGCGCGAAGCTGGCCGGCAATATTGGGTGAGGCATTCGCGCGAGAGATGGCTCGGGTGACGGCCTTGACGTATTTCTTGCCGGCCTTGTAGTTGAGATACTTGATGCGCCATTCTGCGAGGGCATGGGGAGTCAGTCATCGGCCTTGCAGCTTCCCCCGGCAGAGTAGGGACGAGATATGGGATGAATCACCAGGTACAGCTTCGCGCTCGAGGTCCTTGGCGAACTTCATGACGCAGGCGATAGAGCCGGCACAGGCCTGGCAACTGCAGAGACGGCGTGGGGCATCAAGGCCAAGGGGATGCGACTCGTCAACGGTTGACAACCTGGAGGCCTGGCCAGAGAATGTCTCGCTCAAGTTGGTAGGTAAGCAGCACGAATTATCGCCAACGCTCGTCGAAACAAATCCGACCTGTGAGATTTGTCGTCGCGTCAACGTGCCCCTCTCGAGTCTTTGACGTTGCGCTGCACCGGGGCTATTAGGGGAACTGCTAGGGGGCCCGGACGCCTGGGCCGCCACCAAATGATAGGTTTCTTGACGTCAGTGCGCTGGGCTGGGCGTAAACGGATATAACCCTAGCCAGTCAGCTGCAATCCATTCCATCTCCGTTGTCGGATTCGTCCCAACTCGTCCCTAGTAGTTCATCCCCCGTCAAACACCATTTTCGATTGGCAACGAGATGGACAACGTCATCGCGAGAGCCACGGTGAATCAACGTTATGGTTCTTAACGGGTTTCCACCTCTGTGCAACGCCTTTGCCTCGAGTGAGACTGTCTTGGACTGCTTCGTTTCTTCTTAGGCTAATGAGTCGTACTAAAACTAAACAAAACTGCAAATGACGATCCTTCGCTTCCCATTTCTCTAGACGATGGACCGGTCTCTCTAGTACAAGAACTAATAAACAGTCAATCGATTCATGAAATGTCGACAGAGACTCGTCTTTGCCGGTCTTCGTCTTTGCCCGGATAAGGTTGCAACCTTTTGCAAATGTGCATACGATTTTCAAGGCTTCGGGTCGGCCCGTTCTTTTTCGCATGCGCTCTGCACGAGTGAACCTCTCCCAAGGCCATGGTCAGAAGTTAGAAGCTTTAAAGATGGATGCAAAATAGTAACCCATAACTTTACTATATAACACGTTCAGGGGCACTACAACAGGGAACAGGCCTTCAAGTCCTTGTGACTTTCTCGGCGAGTTGCGAATAGCATCGGGATTTGTCACACTCACACTAGACACACCATACTACTGAGCTTCGATCCGACTTAAGGGCTTAGCTAACCGAGAAGTGTCTAAGACGGTGTCTCGAATTATGGTTTTATTCTGGGTCAGCTCATGGTCCAGCGCAGCTGTGTCTATCCATCGCATAGGGAGCTTCTCCACGCTCGACATCTACATCATGTTATCGTACATGCTTGCAGCGCCTAGAAATATAGACCAAAATTTGTTGATATCGGAGATTTTAGGGATATATCGCGGACCGCAAGCTTCTTAAAATCACCTCGCTAGTTTCAGACATTTCTATGTTATACTCCTCTGTCTTATCGACCTTGAAAGGGCCTTGGCGATAGGTTCGTTGCGCTACTTAGGTAGGTAGTTTGCTAGGGGCATTGTGTCATGTGGTACGAGTGACAGGAATTTTTTCTTTTGCACATCACAGTACTTCACGGGCCACAAGTTGTTCGCAGAAGGGCGATTCTTGCGGATAGCCTGATGTTGTTTAGCTTTAGTTGTAGGTAAGGAGGGTCGGCGATATGGCTGGTGTCAAGTGGGAAGAGTGAATTGCAAAGTATAATTTCCGACCAGGCTCGTCAACAAAAGAGAGAACAGGAATGGAACAGACTCCAAACGTTTAATCGCACCCAAAGACCCTAAAAAGCCGACGCGTGTTCTCAGTAACAAACTTTATGTGGCCTTCTCAGTGACGATTGGGATGTTGTGTGTCAGATTTCTGGGCTTCTCTACACAAACGATCTCAGGTTGGTAAATTACTCAATATGAAAGACTGAAATCAGGTGTCTTAAGCAACCCGAAGCCGACAGAGGCCTGGATTATGAATCGTCCTCGTCGCACCGAGATGGTTTCTGTTTGCGCCTCCAAGACAAGTTGTGACATTGTGATTCTGACTGCCGATTCCCTGCGATTGACAGCATTGAGCGGTGGAAGTTGACTGCCGTGTTGTGCATAATGCTCGAGTAAAGCTGCGAGTTCCTGACTTGAGTGTATCACAAATGTTCTGTGCTTAGGGCGTTTCTGTGCCTCAATCACTCCAACCCGATTGGCACAGCTATCGTCACGAGCACTCTGCTTCGAATCACAGCCTTTCTTTGCTTTGAGGCCATAGCTGATCTAAGCACGGCAGATCCTTCCTAGACGGATTTGAGCAAGGGGCATCAATGGTGCATGTTCATCCACGAACTGGCGAACTTATCTTCAACACGTGCGTGGTTGATGCTGGGAGAACGCAATATACTTGCGCTTCGTTTTTTCCCCACAGGCGAAGCCCCCGAACTTAATTAATCTCGAACTTCACTTCCACTCCAGCTTGAGTAGTCTACAGTAGTTTGTTTATTATTGGTATGATTTAATAGGCATTCCGCCGTCTTGGAGGTGTCGGCTTAGCTTACATTGTAGCCTTGCGGTCACTAACACGGCCTGTATGACTGCTGGCTTGGAGTAGCGGGTTGGACAGGCAGCCGCGGGTATCTATATGATCAATTGCTATTAATCAATCTGGCATCAATCGTGCAGGTTCTGATAAGAGGCAGCCTGACATTGGATTGACCCTGATACCCAAGTGTGACTCCATCATGGACGAATAACAACCATGTTTCAAAGTGTAAACAAACCGTGACTTTCATCATCCCCCCGCAGCTTTCGCGACAATCACTTACCGACATAGAGCTCTAGCGAATGGGCAGCTCCGGAAGCACAACGGCCAAGCTGAGAGCTCTCTGCCCGTCCAAAGACCACCCCGCATCGGTCAAAGGCACCGTCCATCCTCGCACCCGACTGGCTGAGGGGGCGGTGGACAAGGTGTGCCACTGCGCGCTTCTCCCGACAACACATGTCAACAAACAATGGCTTCTGCATCCTTCCGCAAATCAACGACCAGAAGCGACAGAAGCCCCGTCGAAAACGGCTCCGGCTTGCCCGCGCCTGGTTTCCCTAGTCGGCGATCCGTCAACCGCGAAGGAATAGGGCTTTCGCCCCCTCTGCGAGGCCTGCAGTAGTGTCACCCCGCCGCTGACCTGACCGGAGCTGGTTGACATCGCGAGCCGAGGCGGCCAGTCACCAACCAACACACGGCTGGGAAGCACTGGAGCCAGCCCTGGGTGAGACTTGGCCGATTTCAAGGCTTGCTGAAAGTTGCATGGTGGGTGCTTGGCATGGTGGCATGGGTGATTGTTAAGATCGGGCTGGGCGTTCCTGATATCTGTCCGCACCCGGATGGGCTGTGATCCGAAGAGTTAGATGGCATCTCCCGTCTAATGTTATCTGTCTCGAGGTACTCTCTACTCTGGTCCGTAAATTCCTTGCAACGGCAGAGTTCCTTGTTTCTTGATGTCAACGGTCGAATACTTCGGGGTTGCATTCGGCTACGATGACGCTCGTCTCTTGTCTATATCCCCCAAATCATTGGAACCAGAAGACGAAACAAGGTTTCGGAGTCTTAACGGAGGCAGATATTATGATCTCACCAAATCCGGTCGGCCTGCCAGCCTGCCACATCGCCGCCCGGGATGTGGTTCGCTCACACCGCCCAAAGCGGAATGTCTCATCGAGGCCGCTGAGACAGCTCGGCAGGTACACGACGCCGTGCCACAGCGAATCTGGGTGCGCTAGATTCGCCGATGTTACTCAACGCATCCCATCAACCCAAAGGGCCAAGAGTTGCTGGCCGGAGACGGACTACGGGAAGACAGGGATGGGCGGGTTCTTTAAGACGGGCGTCTTATTGCCTCGAAAACTGAACACAGGTTTTCAGGGAACCAGGCTTTCCAGCCACAGCATTCGTAGAACAAGATCGAGATCTAAAGTTGCAACCGGAATTGTCATGATATTTGTCAGTTGATTTCCTGTTCTCTTTTTTGCTTTTCGCGGGGACCCATCAACACGGAACCGCCGGCGTGGCTCCCTGTAAGGAATCCTTGCATTGACCTGGGGCGACGCCGAGGGAAAAAAGACGACAAGTTACATATTCATAGTATCATTTCTATCAAGGCACATAAGCTTTGCTGCCAGCAGTTTATCGGGGTATTGTGAGAGTGGTGGGATTGATAAACTCAATTGTGCCAGTCATTCAGCTAGTCAGAGGCGGTGGTAAGCCATTAAGCGTCGCCTCGATGTTTTAGACCGATCTAGGCCCACGCTCGATGGCTGCCGGGCCAAAAACCTGGACGATGATGGAGCGAGCGTCTTCCTTGATTCCTCAAGCCGGTTTGGACGACTAGTGCGGAAACGAGGGACAATAGAAGCAAAACCACCTGGGGTTTCGGCGCGGGAAGCATCCGAGCAGAACAATCAATTGCCGGGGACCACTGGACTAGCCCTGCATCCCAAGGTTGGGCCAGGACGGCGAAGACCGAATCACGACCCACGTGGGGATGCGGCTTGCTTACTGCATGGGTCGTGAGCTGCAGAGCCACGGTCACGGAGCCCAAGGCGACGGATTGACATGCGAGAGGCAAATGGATGGGGAAAGTGTGGAGGATGTGCTGGATGTCACCTAGTTGGTGCTATAGGTCGTGGCGTTCAATATCGAGGTTGAGAAGAGCGAAAGGGTTGGTCGAAGGGAACGCTGACGTTAGAATGACGGCCGGTCGACTCGACACTGAAAACAGGACTTTGTTCGACTCTCCGCATCCCCTTGTGGGTTTGCCCGAGGTAGCCTGCCAAAGCTGTCTCCCTTGATGGAGTTTTCTCTCGCCAGTTTTCTCAGGCCAAGTATGATATGATGTTGCAGCCCTGGGGACGCACGTCGGTAACCCGCCAAAAGCATGATCTTGCTATCCAAGCGACACCAAGGGTCGTCTGTTCAAGGGCGGCAAAGGACCAGCCACTGCCACACCCATGTTTCCATCCCGCTTCGACTCCGATCCCGGCGTTGAACGGAGCTGGAGAGGAAGGCTGAAGAAGACCGATAAAAGTGAGCCAGAAGATTCGAATGGCTGGCCGTGCTCCAGAATCTGGCCGTGTGAGACAAGACGATATCCCGCTCATCCCTATCGAGTCTAGGAGCCAAGAGAGCGGGCTTGCTCTAAAGGTGGATAAGCTCAGCTGGGCAGGCTTGGACGGGGGAGCAATTAGTTCTGGTTGCGGACAGCGATGACAGAGAGAAGAGAAAAAATGCAAGCCTCTCCTTCCGGTGGCATTTCCCCCCAAAATCTTCAATTTAGGCTTCGGTTGGACAGGCCAGGGAGACCCAATTGATGTCTAGAGAGGGGGATAGACAGCCTGGTGCATGTGTTCGCACATGAACTGCACGCATGGGCTGAGCAGGGTTTTTAGCACGCGCGCGTGGTGGGTAGTAGTGAAGGCGGGCTGCGGCGGTGGCGGCGGCGGTGGAAGTGGTGGTGTCGACTGCTATCGTATCATGATGGAGTAGGAAGTGAGGAGAGTTAGACACATAGTTGGTTTGGGTGGTGTAGCAACACCCGACGAGCGTTGGCGAGGCTCCACGTTGATCAATGTACTCGGGATTCCCTTACATGAAGAGCATTCGTTGCGCTGTCCCGATGTTTTGTTTCAACTCGAATCCGCTTCCATGTCCACGAGTGCCGTGCAACCTAGCATCTCCAGAGATGTAAGCTGCATGCCGCCGACTCGGTTGTTCCCTGAAACTGCAACGGCACGGCGCAGCTAGTCACAGTGACAAAGGGAGCCTGGAATCCTGGATGATGATGGTCAACGCAATTCGGTATCTGGCCAGACAAAAAAGGCCCTTTCTGACTACTCTCGGATGAGCGTAGGTAATTAGTCGAACGATCTGGTTCTAAGGCACGCAGCCAATTGGCTTCATGCACACCAGATCTTCCGCAGTTACACCGCGGTCTGGGCCAACGAGATAGGCCGCCTTCCCCCCGCGATGCCGACTTGGTCGAGGGGGTTTTGTTGGAGATGGCCAGGGCGGCGACACCCTGGCTTTCAATGAATCACACCAATGCCAATGGGGATATCCCTCATCTTGGGCTTCTTTTTGGCGTGTGACCGTGTGAGTGACCCCCCGGCCGCTATCGTTGCTCCAGGACGGATCACTGTCATTTCTCGCGGCGGGAGAGCCTTGGTTGCGGCATTGCGTCACATACCTACCTCATCCCTGACATCAAGGTTGCCCTTGTCACCCAGCGCACAGCACGCACCGCACCATGCTGACGGTCGCTCCCTTAGGCCTGCGTGATCTATGCAAGACCGTCGACGAAACAAGTCGAGACGCATCCCAACCGTGACCGTTAGCTGTTGCGGTGCGTTAGAATTATTGAAACCTTGCTCGAAAAATCGGCTGCCCGTAGTCTATTAGATTAGTCGGAATGCTCCAGACCTGGTTCTAGGTTGCTTCCTTGCCAATTGGACCTGCAAACCAAGTAATCAACCCCCCACCTGCATCTGAATCTAGGGACTAGGCTATCCTTAGGGAGGAGGGAGAAGGGAGGGCTGAACCAAGTACCATAGCCGCAAGCGTGGCGTCTAGTAGCGGATGGGAATGGCTGTGCTTGGCGTGGCATTTTACTCCCGGGCAATTTTGTCAGTCTCGCCGTTCACGCCTCAGTGGCGGCCACAACCGCCGTCGCCATTACTCTGCTTCAGTCTCGTCGGCGAATCAGCATTGTCCCGGCTACGGCCCAGCTTGAGAACCAGTCAACATGGGGTCAGCGGGGATGCTTGGCCTGGGAGGAGCTTTTTCTTCCTTTTCTTTCGCACTCTCCCGGCTCGTCGCGTAAGGGAGGTATGTGGCATCTCATAGTGAGGCCCAGACGCCAAGAGTGCAAGGAGAGCAAACAGCGGAAAATGTTTGGAGCCAAGAAGATTGTCGTCACTTCGACTGCCATTCCCGTCAACCAGTCCTACCCAGCTGGGTTGTAGTCGGAATCACAGCGGGCCTAAAGCGGCTACGGGAGAGTTAGGAGCGAGCTTTTTGGCCAAGGTGCTGCTGGCGTCGTTGGCGCATGACATCACGCTCGATGGTGTCCTCATTGGGCCACAGACTGTCCAGGACTCGGGCCAGTTACCATCCGGCCTGGTGCCCCCGCGCCGACGCCAGCGAGTACGCCAGCGACAGGCCCCTTCTCAGCTTGGCCCACTGGCGTCGACGGCGGCAGGGCTGACTTCTTTGGCCGAGAACTGACGGGTCGATAGTTGGCTGAGAGGGCTAGCTGCAGAGCGACAGCATCGGTGGTAGGTTTCACTTGAAGACCTGAAGGTTCGTTAGAGAAAGGGAGAAAAGGGCTTGCGAAGGGCAGTACTCGTACATACCGGAACATGTACGAAGAACGTAACTGAGAAAACCAGGCAGTCAGTGGAGATCGAGGCTGAGGTTGGAACAATGGATGACCCAGAGCCCCGTTGCAGAAGTTCCCGTCTCTCTCAGCTAAGGTGACGAATGCGGCAATGGCAAACGCACAGGCGGCCAAGGCGAGCCAAGCCAAGTCAATCAATCACCACTCGGTTGAAACTGGAAAACTGGATGCGACGGCAACCACAGGATGCAAGCAGATCAGGGCCAAGCCCGGCATCCAAGTTCCAGTTGCTGAGTGCCCGCTGGGTCGGGTACTTCCTGCGCGCACAAGGTACCTGGCCTAGGTATTGAGTGTGCTGAACGCGCTGGACACCGCTAGCGCACCTAGGCTAGGCTTTCACCTCACCTATCTGGCCCTTAGCGGTGATCCACCTGCAGCCGACCAGGTAGGTACCTGCCCACTGAACCCACCGCGCTGCACGCATCCCCCATGCAACGTTGGACTGGGCTGCCCGACCAGGCGGCTCCGGGCCTGCTCTCCACTGCCCTCCACTGCTCCAAGTCCTTATTGTTGACGCCGAATCCCACCACTGCGGCTGGCATTCTCTCTTCCCTCCCACTTCCACCTCTCCTCCATCCAAACTCTGGCGATAGTCCTCGACTCAGCGTTAACCTTCAAGCCGGAAATGCTGTCCTAGTCTGACTGGGCCCCCTCAACACCCTTCGCCGGTTTCTGTTCCCGAGCCTGGCGCCCTGCTGTGCCGTCGCGCAGCCAGCACCTACCGACGGTCTCACTTGTCGCCCTCTAACTCAATTTACGAGCCCGCTTTGTCTTGGATCTTGGGTCCTCCGACGGGGCAGACCCAGACCCTCCCCTGCCCCTCCCCCCCCTACTAGAGACATCCACGATCCCCTACGAACTCGGGGCATTTAAGACTCGCTGTCCCCCTTGTCTGCGCTCTCTTCCGCCATGCTGGAGCCCCATGGCATGAGAGGCCCATTGGACCAAACCAACGCCTACGGTCACTCTCGCTCCCGAACAACCTCCTCCAACGTGTTCCCCATGCACCTCCAGAATCCGATGCCCACCCACCTCACCCAGCCGGGTCACAGCGCTCACACCCGCCGCTCTCCTTCTGTCAACACATTCAGCACCTCCTCGAGCATCCCGCCTCCCGCCGCCTACCGCACCTCGTCAAACACCGAACTCCGGCGATCCATCTCCAGCCGCTCCGGTGGTAGCCCGCAACCGTCTGGCTACGTCGCCCTCCTGCGCAAGCAAAAAGCCACCGTGTGGTGCGACCGAGCTCAGTATGAAGATCCACGGATAGCCGCTCAGCAGCGCGCTGCGAAGATGCGCGCCACGCTTGAGGTCACCGGCGGACCTCGAGGCGCTGGCCACGGCCCCGGTGGTGCTACTGGCCGCACCAGCACCGGACTCAGCACCACAGGCAAGGTCTCTGCCAAAATCCCTAAGATCCGACACCACGCAAAAGCGCCCGTCGTCGGCTACGCTCCAGGCGAGAATCACGTTGGCGTTGGAGGAGTACCCATGCGCCTGAGCGCTACCGAAGTCGAGGGCGAGAGCAGCGAGGATGAAGACCTACCGACCATGGGTCGTTCACAACACCGCAGGACCGGCAGCAGCGGCCGGAGTAGCACCGCCAGTGGCCGTCGGGGGCTCGCCTACAGGTCTTCCGGTGGCATGGGGAGCCAGAACAGCCGACGGTGGAGCCCAGGCGATACCCCTGAGCGTACTGGCAGTATGGTGGAGGCCACCCCGGAGGACATCGTTGACGACGCAGCCAGTGGCAAGGCGGGAAGCACGGGAAGTGGCAGCAGTGCTGAGCGCGCTGACAATGTCGGAGAACTCGGCAGTGCTCCACGGTTGGCCGCCAACTCGCTCATGCACTCGGCGCTTACGAGAGAAAAGAGCGTCAAGACAGCAGACGAGCTCAAGAGGCGCGGAAGTGTTGATGAGCGGACATCCACTCTCACCTCCGGCCGCCTTTTCATCGCCAACCCTGATTAAGGGATAACATCAAAAACCACATAACTGGCTCAACAAGTCACATCACCACGACTCGGGGAGAACGCAGTTTCAGTCATGATTCATTTGCTACGGTTCATTCGTTCCAACGTCTCATTCTGGCCCCTCGACAAGGCCACTTGCATTGGTCGGCGTTGCTAGCATTGGCTTACTCTTTCGTTCTGTCTAAAATCTACCGTCGTTTTCCTTGGGTCTTGATACCCCGATGATTTACTTTGAATCCTCTCGCTACTGTGCTGTACCTCATTATTCTATGGAGGCTTTGCGTGCTGTTGGAAAGGGGCCTCCAGAGGCTGGGACAAGAGGCTTAATGTTAAAAAGATCCCTATACAGCAGACTCAAGATAAAGACATGCTTAATGAAGGGTTCCTTCACTTGTCACTCACCAACAAAAACAGTTCACCGCAATGTGAAGAACTCTAAAGAGGCCTCTTTGTTGTAACGTGGGTTGTGGCTGAAGCGATCGTCGGCTCCCTCTCGTATCCAGGCGAGCCTGGAGAGCCTTTGGCTTCGAGCCTTTGGCTTCACACTCTGCAACGCGGATTGCCGCAGTGACGTTACGGGCGCTTCGTCATACGGGTGACATCAGGTGATGAGTTTAGCGTCTAATGATATACCCCCCTATCGGAGACAGATCCTGCTTATGTGCTGTCGTAAAACGTCACTTCGTCGATCGCCATCTTGGCCCTGACGGCGGTCATTCGGAGAATGACATCGCGGATGGTCTCCAAAGCCCCACTAGCCGCAAGCGCGGAGTGGATGTTGCGACTGAATATGCTGAGCCACACTTTCACCGCGCCGATAATTAGCCGCAAACTGTGGCTTTCGCGACGAGCTCACGCGTAAATCGCCCCCTGTGGCGCCAAATTAACGCGTCTCGCGTCCTGTAAGTTAGACCTCCAAGGGTCAATGCTTCTCTTTCGACTTCCTGCCTTGACATGCCACCGGAGGTCTCGTGAAGCTGCGAGACCGTCAATTGTTCCACAAAGTGCTCCTCACACCACGAGAGTGATATCTTTGGACGTCTTGTTCGTAATTTAATTGTCACCTTATTTGTTTCTTCGTTCCATACACAACCCCGATACCGATCTCGACTTGCACCCCAAGTCAACCACTAGGCGCGACACCGCCTCCATCTCTGTCATCACCGTCAAGCCGAACCATCAAGAGCTTACCAGCTCATGTTGCCTACCATGGCTTTACACGAAATGTCGCCCAATGTACGAGAATCTGAGGCTACGGGCCGGAAGAGGAGTCATGACGATTTCACGGGCGAGAGTGTTAAGGCCGAAGCCACCAAGACCACTGTGGCCAATGCAACACAAGCCACCATCGATAGCAGTGAGTGCAAACCGATATTCATGACCATGCGGAAGTGCTGACTCGACAGTGTTGCCTGCTATGGCTGAAGTTGACAACCAGCCTTCCCCTCGGGCATCGCCCGGCCTTACTGAGGCTGGCAGCAGCACACCAACGCGGAAGTCACCATCTCCCCAGACCCCGACGAAGAAAGTTACGACACAAATCTCCACCTCCCTCTTGAAACCGAACGTCACTTCGAACTCGAGCTCTCAGTCCAAAACAACAACCAACCCCCCAGCGAAGCGAAAGCGTCTCACTAGTGCGGAGAAAGAAGCACGCGATAGGGAGTTGGCCGAACAGAAGAAGGAACGTGAAGAGGCCAAGGCCGTGGAGAAAGCAGTCAAGGCAGTGGAGAGGGCCAAAGCGGAAGAGGAGAAGGCTGCTCGATTGAAGGAGCAGGCCTCTAAAAAGGCCAAGGCGGAAGAGGAAAAGGCGGCCAAGGCCAAGGAGCGTGAAGACAAGAAGCGCAAAAAGGAGGAAGAACAGAAGCGAATTCAAGACGAAAAAGAGAAAAAGGCTAGAAGCCAACGCACCCTGAGCACCTTCTTCAAAGCCCCAAGCACACCAAAGAAATCGGACAACACTCTCAGCCAGGATAACGTCAAGGACCACACCAGCCCGGTCAAGGCGACAGCGAAGGAGCCCAAAACGGAGTATGAGAAAATGTTCAAACCATTTTTCCTCAAGGCACAGACCCAGGTGGCTGTGTTGGGGCCACAGATGGATGAGGAGACACGAGACGTCAAGTCACGAATCTTGGACGAATCCATTCGTGGAAAACGATCTGAAGAGGTCAACGGTGCCTCTTTTGACGCAGTGGCTATCTTTGCATTGCCAAGCAAACTCCCCAGACGTGGCAAGCTTCATCATCCGGTTAAGCACGTCATGGAGCAGGCTTACAAGCAGACGGAGAAATCAGAAAACGCAGATCCTGACCATGCGAACAAAGTTATGAAGGAAGCTCGTCAGAAGCTCGCCAAAATCCCAATGAAGGTCATTGCGTTCTCTCAAGATGTTCGACCACCGTACTACGGAACGATGACTTTCAAGCCATTTGCGCTTGGCCAAAGAAACCTAAGCCAGTTGGCCCGCAAGCCCACAGGCAGACGCCTGCCACTCGACTACGACTACGATTCAGAAGCTGAGTGGCAGGAAGAAGAGGGCGAAGATCTAGATATGGTCGATGATGAGGAAGAGCTAGACGATGAGGACGACATGGAGGAATTCCTTGACGATTCGGAGGATGCAGGCTTGTCTCGAGGCATCTTTGCAAACGCAATGGAGCCAGACTGTACGGGGCTATGTTTCGAAGATGACAAACGTCTGACCCTGAACCAAACCACCTACGACCACCGGATGGAGTTTGTTCATGGTAAGTTCATTTTGAACGGCGAACAGGAATAATCACTAACTCGTGAAGCAGACGCATTTGAGCAAGGCTGTTCAATTGATCCGTTCTCGACCGAATACTGGGAACCGGAGCCGAAGAGCAAAACAGCGAAGGCGAGCCAAGCCGGCGAGACGGGGGCCAAGATGCCCCCTCCTGCTGCACCCGCAAATGCATTTGTGGCCCTGGGTGGCGGAGCAGCAACGGACGGACTAAAGCTGGTGAAGTCAGAGCTCATGGACGATGTGAAGAAGGCCATTCTCGACAACGCAGCTCTCTCCAAGATAGGAATTCTGGACGTGATCTACTATCAATTCGCTTCCAACAAAGTCTCGCGAACTGAGGTAAAGAACACGTTAGAGCGCGTGGCTGAGAGGAAGGGCCAAGGCCGACAAAAGGCATGGGCACTCAAGCCCGGCCACGAGATTTCATGAGGCACCAGAATTGGAACTACGGAACGGGACCGGGCGGGACAGGACGGAAATGAGATTCAAGAATCACATGGGATTGACTGCTGATTAGCGTCGGAGTGCTTGGTGTTTGATTTTAAAGGGCTTGCTTCAATGGAACTGAGAGGACGGCATGCTTATGGGAGATGGGAGGTGTGTATGTATACATCTAGATTGCTGTCGCGAGATGTCCTGGGAGGTGTCTAGCACGCGATAGACACAATCCAAACACAGTACCTAGTCTGCAACGAATGTGCGGTTTATTATCATGACGTGTCTGGCGATGCGGTCGGCGTCGGCCCTAGCGTGTGCCGGGATGAACGGAGTTGGCGGGGCCAATTTTGACCCGGGGGAACGCGCCCCCTGACGCCTCTCATCGCCTGCCAGATCCATTCTTGAACAATGTCTTGCCATTCCTGGAAACCAAAACAATTCACCACTGACTTCGACCAGCACGCCTATCGCTTTATTCAAGATTGAGGATAATTAGCCATTGTCAATCGTACACGCTGCCATTATCTGCACGCTGCTCGGCTTTCGAACGTCCATCCCTGTTGCGTCAACGCCTCTAGATTACGCATACGCAACTCCGTCCTGCGTACGAATACAATACCGCGCCACTGGCTGCCGCGACACCTCGTCCATCCATTCCCCTTCGCCCATCCCGCTCGCAATGATAATTCGACTTCAATAATTCCGCCTGCGTTGTCCCTTCTCGGCCTCTAACCATTTTCCCCCGCGTCCCCTGGCCGCGCGACATGTGCGCTCGCCCAGCATGGACGATCCCTGGGGCTCCCCTTGGACAGCGGCCGACTACGCACCCCCGAAGATAGACCTGCCCGCGCCGCCGCCCAGCGCGCACTTCTCAGCGTCGGCCGACCACAGCCCACAGCAGCGCGTCTCGCCGGCCCGCGCGCCGTGGGAGGACGACGATGCGTGGGGCGGGTGGAACGAGCCCGGCAAGGACAGCAACAGTCCCCGGTGGGGGAGGAGCCCCGGCTTGCGGCCGCAGGATGGCAATACCAACGGAAGCGGGCCGGCGTCGAGGCTGCCGTCGCCGTCGCCGGATGCCTGGGGGCAGCTGGCCATGTTGGAGACGGCGCGGATGAGGAAGGACGAGAGGAATGCGGACTCGGCCATCAGTCTCGGGGAGGGGATGCGCCGCGATGGAGAGAGGGAAAGGTATCTGGGCCCCACGACACACGTCAACGGGATGAAGGACCTTGCCGAGGATATATGGCGGAGGCCTGATGTTGAAGCTTCAGCAGCCAGCTTGAGTACACCCGTCAGCGAAGAGGAGCCACGTCCGGGCTCGCCGGAGCAACCCCCTGGACCCGCGATTCATCTGGATGCACGGCCAAAAATCTCACGGCAGCCTTCCTTGAAAGTCCAGGAACTGGTGAACATGTTTGACGGAATCACGAAACGAAATCGCAGTGTATCGCCCATCAATCCGTCGTTGAGGAAGACTTCGAGCACCGCCTCGCCTGTCGAGCTGCTGGTTCCGGAGCCTGTAGGACACGAACTTGGATCTCTCGATTTAGGACCTGTCGAGGAACCTCCAGAGGGTATGGATCATGAGGTGGAAGTGAAGGAGGTGCCGCCTGTGGAAACTCCACTACCTAAGGAAGAATCACCACCAGTGGAAGAGTCACCACCTGTGGAAGATCCACTGCCTGTGGAAGAGCTGCCTCGACCTGAACCACCGCCAGAAGCCGAGACGAGCACTGTCGATGGTCTACGGCATGAGGAAACTCCACAGAAAGACCCTGTTTTCCAGACGACACTTCACGAAGCACCCAAAGAACCAATGCCGAAACGTCTAGAACCACCATCTGTGCCCTACTCAATCGACCTGTCTAAGCTGGATGACCTCTTCCCGTCTGTGGACACCTCATTCCCCTCGCCTGAGCCCGTTCCCGACGTCATCATTGACGATACATTTGCTTCTATCGACGAGCGCAAGACTTGGTATCGCATATCCCGCTTTGGCTCCATCCGGAAACATAAACTAGGCGACGACGAGAACTACGTGCGCATCAGTTGGGGAGCTTCAACAGTTCGCGATCAAGCCATCCAGATTGTGAGGCGGTGGATGGAGGAGGACTCGATTGCCGGACGAGTCGTGCTTGGTCGTCGAACAGGCGCTGCTGGCAGCAAGATCTTCAACTGGGATTCGTCCGCGCCACAAGTCGAAATTGCCGAACTCCTCAGCCGGAAGAGTCATTCGAGACATGCATCCACTATCTCGAAGACTACTATCGCCTCGCCTACAGCGCCAGCATTTGGATGGGGCAGCGGCCCTATATCATCGCCGACAATCCCTATTCCTCCTCCCGACTCACATACATCGCCAATTACTGAACCTAGCTCAACGGTGAAGTCATCGCCGGTATCACGGCCACCGGCGATAAAGCCTATCGGTCGACCAAACTCAACCATTCAACCTATTGCGTCACCGACATCTCCTTTGGCAAAGCCCCCTGATACCGCAAAGTCAGATGATAGCAATGACGTTAAGGATAATGAAGACGAAGAGGACGATGACGATGACTGGGGCGAGATGGTTTCCTCGCCCACAATCGACCAAAACGGAACGTTTCCTTCCTTGGCTGCGATCGTGAACATTGACTCTAAACCGAACGGTATTGATGTGTCCAGTCCTATAGAAGCTGCTCCGCCATCAGATAAACTTGTCAGCAGTCCCTCAAAGAGGACAGCTTCAACGATGAATTGGGCTGACGTCCCTCGTTCGTCATTTGACGCACCGCCTTCACAGGGTCTAATCCCGGCAAGTCAATCGAAGTCATCGACCACGAGTTGGGCTGACACCAGTCGCTTCTCGATGGATATTCCGGCCTCCCAGGGGTTTCTTCCCGCTAGCCAGTCTAAATCATCTACGACGAGTTGGAATGGCTTGACACGATCTTCTCTCGACATGGGATTGTCTGAAGAGTTGATATCCAACAAGGCGATGTCATCCTTGAAGGATAAGAGCAGGCCTAGTTCCTGGGCTTTTGGAAACGTAGATTTCCGCGATGGAGCTCCTAAGCCAGGACGACCCATGAAAGACATCCCACTTGCTACGAGAAACGCCCTGGCTTTACTCTCAAAGCCTTCAGAAGCCCCGGAGAACGGCCTGTCCACGGGTCAATCCTCACCCACGACAAGCCACGCGTCACCACGACCTCAGTCACCAGTAATAGATACCTCCAAAGACGACGAAGCCGTCGCGAACATTCTCCGAGATCTTCCAGATCTATCTTACATGTTACGATAATACGAAGCTGCGTTTTGAACAAAAGCAGCGCCATGCGAAAAAGGGCCAGTTCAGGGCCAATTAAAAATAAACATGGCCGAGACGAGTACACACGGCCGGTGACGATAGTTGGATATGCTGTTTCTTGCATACGTAGCCTGTCGGGGGCTGGGACTTTTGTATATTTAAACCATCAGTGGCGTTTCTTTTGGGTGTTTTTGTAAAGATAGCCTTGAGTAGTTACATAAAAGAATCGAGGTGCTGCAGCAATTAGAACATCCCACTCCATTTTGGGGTCTACCTCTTTAGTTCCTAGCATCATTGATATGATTCAGGGCTTATAAGGTTGGTATTCGAGTTCAACGGTGTCATGCTCGAAGCTTAGGTCAAGTTTCAACAATGCTCACTTTCTGGACCAATAACTGGGAGGACAGACAAATTGAGATGGCAAAACAAAGCAGTTCGCTTCTTTCTTGCGCTGTTGATCATTCGGGATGTCCATATCACTAACCAACCAAGCTTAACAAAGAAAAAGAGGCGAGCGCTAGGCGAACAAAACAGCTTAGAAGATTGTAGTCCGCGAGTGACTCTCGACGACTTTCGGCGAGCCGCTTTCAAGCATCTGTAGCGACTGATATATTGAAATAAACCAAGGTGCTCCCCACGTGTGGAAACTAATGAAAGTACCAGGTGATCCGGCGAATCTTAGAACTGGTTGACGTTATTTGTTGGTAGTTTTATCGAGAACTTAGTTGTGACCAATTACTACCAGCCCATCTAAAGCGCCTTGCCGCATCAATCCCCGAGCCAAAGCCAACAAATGTTCCAGCAGCATTCAGACCCTCAAGTCATCTCAAGCCCTGTTCTGGTCCTTCTCGGACCAACGTTCAAACTGGTATCCAGCTGGTCTGGGCTTTTCACTTTTGGTGGCCATCTCCTCCAAGTCAATCTCAACACTGCAGAGTTGGCAGAGAACGAAAGGTGTCTCATTGTGCTTCCCATCACCAGGCACCTCAACCACACCGTTGGGGCATTTTTCTTGCTCTTCTTCGGTCGTTGCGTTCGGGTTTCCCTCCTCGCAGAGCTTGAGCACATCCCCCACATGACCGACTATGCCGCAGCGAGTACACGGGGGGAAGGCGAGTCTAATTTCGCACATGTTGATTGGTTTATCTCTGATGTTCCGTAGAGCGAGCGTTGGAATACGGCCGGTAAATTAGCGTGGAGCGAGTGGTGGTGATGGTGGTAAGGGGGCGTCTAATTCTGCAACTATATACTCCAAGTTTGTGGTGAGTTGAGCCTGATACACAGCTAGACATTAACGATACCCTTTGACTAAACGATCCTTATTTCATCAAATCACACAAGCGGTTGCTTGTATGCGGCTAGCCTACTTCTGTCATTTGGTGGTAAACGTGGATGATGCCACGCCTTTGTTCACTAACACGACATGTTTCAGTTTCGCTTGCAGATCCAGTCGGATTCCAACGATTGGTGATTGAAGGTATATGCTGGTCTTGGCAGTGGTGATTTTGTAAAATTTATGCGAGGAGCCTCGGGCCTTGCCC
The DNA here is from genome assembly GCA_003385265.1 of Neonectria hederae. NCBI lineage: Eukaryota > Fungi > Ascomycota > Sordariomycetes > Hypocreales > Nectriaceae > Neonectria > Neonectria hederae. Next base: position 405,148 of record QGQB01000273.1, read on the forward strand.
TTGTGCAACATCTCTGTGTGGAGTGCTGGGGGAGAGGTTGTCTCTAAATCACAAACCTGGTTAATGATCAATCATTTGCTTTCTCTACAGTCTTGAATCTTGTCAGCAAGTCCCCTGGGTTAAATCAGTTAATATGAATGGCCTCTCGTAGGCGCCGTTTTTCTGCCTCTCGCACTCGTAAATCTCGCTCCCGTTGACCTCATCAATAGAATCAGTTTTCACCACTGCATCCCTATCTCAATAAGCTGTAACTCGACAAACTTCGCCATGACTACGGGATCTTCACCTAACAGGATGCCAATGTTCAATTGCGATTATGTGTCGAGGAAAGCAAGTCACATTCCGCCCACAGGGGCACTGTAACTTTCCAAGGTATGTTGAAGGAGTACGAAGTTGTGCTATTGACGCCAATTCTCTTCGAAGAAGCAAACCATCGAGACCCGTTGCATTCATCACCCTATCTGTCTTCGCGCTATCGCGACCTAAGAAGTCTCATGGGTATGGGTCCTAATAATGCACTGTCAAATTTTAGTTACTCTGTCCAAGCCTTTCAGTCCTGTTTGCCGCTGCTCGGTTCATCTCGTGGCAGCCTCATTTTAAGCGTGATTTCCACCCGAAGGTCTAGGCGCATCTACACCAACGCTTTAAGCATAAGTCCTCTCAAATGTGGCCACACATGAACTACTTCAAGCTTTGTTACGCAGTATAAATAGTAGAAGGTGATCCTGCACTTTTTGCGCTCCTCTCCTTCAAGCCTTTTCGTCACCCAAACTCAAAATGCCTTCTCCAAGAACCGCCATCCTTGACTGCATCGCGGCTCTCGCTCTTTCAGGTGTCAACGCAGGCCCATGCAAACCGACTCTCGCCGAAAAATCGTCGTCGACACTCACGTCTGACGATGTAGTCTCTACTACTTCTACCGTTTCCGCATCAGACGAGTCGAGCGCTGTCACGTCAACAGCTGAGAATTCGGCTTCAACTACCGAAGAAAGTATCACTTCAGTCACAATCGTAGCATCAAGCTGCGAGACAAACCTCCTTCAAAATCCCAATTTTGAAACTCCATCAGAAAATGGAGAGTACGACGGGGCCCCATAGATTTACGATAATGCGATGGTTCAACTTCAACACAACTTCCGTGTACGTAGACATCTCCTCAGATATGTTTGCCCGCTTTCTAACAGCGGCATTAGCTTCATTTCACTGGACATGATTGTGTACCCTAAGATATCCCAGCAATACAATGGATCGATTTCTATTACGTAGGTCTCCTTGGTGCAAGGTGAACTTCTGTAGCAAGAGGTCATACACCTGCAGCATCGCCATGGCTAGACTTCTTGCTCTTGTCCGCACGATAAAGCCTAGCAAAGGCACTGGCCTCGTTGGCCAGCAATTCCCGGGGTTTCCCAAACTCCACTAGGGAGCCTCTATCGAGAACCGCGATCTTATCAAAGTCAAGTAGCGTGTCGAGTCGGTGGGCAATCATGATGATTGTACAATCCGAGAACTCCGATCGAATCACCTCCTGAATTTTGGCGTCCGTCTGGCTGTCCACACTATGATACAGATCAGCCTCATCCACAGTCTAGATCAAAGGGAATACTTACCTGCTGGTAGGCTCGTCGAGAATAAGCAAGGAGCTCCTCTTCAGTAGAGCCCGAGCAAGACAGAAGAGTTGCCGTTGGCCGTGTGACAAGAAGTTCTCGTCCATCTTCTCATCCAGCAGATTCTTGCCTTCACCAACCTTGGCTTTGATCACAGACCAAATTCCCACACGCTCAAGAGCGCCGATGATTGTCTCGTCAGGGCAGTTCCCAACAGGATCCGTGTTGAATCGAATGCTATCGCTGAAAAGAAATGGATCTTGAGTCAGACAGCTTAGTTTCTCGCGGATAATAGGGCGTGGCACTGTGGCCAAGTTCTCTCCATCCAGTGTGATCTGGCCCTCGACGATGTCTGCCATTCGGAGAAGAGCCTGGATGAATGAGCTTTTGCCGCTGCCGCTTCGACCGCAAAGCCCAAACTTTTCTCCGTGTTTGATACTGAAGGAAAGTCCGCGCAGGATAGGGTCGGAGGTTTTGCTATCTAGTTAGCAAGGATTCGCTAAGAACATCAGGGACGACTTACTCATATTGAACCGACAAGTTGTTGACTTCCAACCTTCCTGTTGCTGGCCAATTATCTATCGGCAGTCTGTCTTCCTCAGGTCCCAGCTCCGTAGGAGTATTTCCGGAGAAGGTGCGAATTCTCGTGATAGCTCCGAGAGAGGTTTCCAGGATGGACCAGTATAGGATAATTCCCTTCATGTTCCCTCCCAGACGCATCATGTTGACAAGCGCAACACCCAACAACGACGGGTTGACCTTCTCTCTCAAAACGACTGCAAGGACGACAAGAATGATGGTGAGAAACGCGACGACCATGTCCAAGACGAGAGTCAACCATCTTTGGATACAGTTGAGCAGGTAGGCAGGTTTCTGAGCATCGTCGATCCGAAGGAGTGTCTTGTCGGTGTAGGGTTGGACCCAGCCAAAGGCACGAATCGTGGCCAGGCCATGGATGGACTCAAGGAAGTGGGAGAACAACGGGGCTTTGTGCTCGATCCTAAGACATGTCATTAGTAGTTTCATTGGCTCATTGGCATTGCAATTCGGGACATACTCTAAGAGACGAAGTTGTTTGGATGTCCGGACATAGAATCGCTGGATAAGGACGAGTGTCGCAACCACGAATGGTATCGAGATGGCGAACCAGCCAACTGCAGCAATGGCAAGGCCAGCAGCGCCGATACACGCGGTAATCTCTGCGAAAGCTGTTTAGTCGGTTTCATCTGGGCGTACTGGGCACGCCGCTTACCAAAGAGAAATACTGCCAACGCGACGGGGAGGATCATGTCAACATATCGCAAATCCTGGCTAAATCTAGCCCAGAGTTAGCGAAGCCTTCAACATCTGCTTCATGGCAAATACCGATTGATCAAAGATCCGGTTTCGGTGTTGGAAAGAAACGACATTGGTGCACTGTTCCATGCGTCAGCACTGCACTTTTCGCTCTCTTGACCGTCCATATGTACTTCATTGCTGCAGTCAGGATTCTCCGATGCAGTGTTCTCCCGCTTGTCGGCCCAACGACGAGCAGAAAGAGCCTAGAACGCACATTAGTGATGCCATAGACGTTCAGGTCAGCTCTCTTACGCTATAGAAAGCGTTATCAGAACGCCTTCCAAGATAGCCAAGACGGTATACATGCTCAACCAGTATCCAAGGTCCCTGCTGTCATGTCCTTTACCGTCGCCCCACCAAGTAATCCAAACAGCTAGAGAAAGCATGTCAGAACTAAGACAGCTATGTTGCGGATAGCAGACTCACATCTAAATGTCCCAATGAAGCCTGAAGATACAGTTAGTACCACCAGGAGAGCAACGTTGTGTGCTTTTATGGCCTTGAAGTAGTACAGAAAGACACTGGTATCACTGGGCGCGTCTTGGACCTCATCGCTTTCCTTGGCCTTTGGTTCAGAGCTCTTGGACTCTCCCTCGGAATCAGAGTCAGATGATGTGTCGTTCCCTTCGTCATCCTTGGAACGACGCGAGATGTCGAGGCTTTCGATATACCCTCCGCTAGACCGCAGCTTAAAGAATGGCCCCTGTTCGACGAGTCTGCCATGTTGATCAATGGCAATGATATGATCAGACTCGGGAAGCCGGTGGACTATGATTGATTAGTATGTTTTTAGTTATACAAGAATATTCCCAGACCTACCGGCGTGTGTTGCGAGGATAACAGTGGTTCCATTCTTCATAAGAAGTCCATCCTTTCCAAATACTCGACTGAACACTGCTTGCTCTGTCACCTTGTCTAGTCCACTGAAGACATCGTCAAAGATAGCTACAAGTTTTCTCGAATAAATGGCACGTGCAATAGCCTTGGATACAGTTAGCCAGCATTCTTCTCGAAAAAGGCAGACTTACCAATCGTTGCCTTTGGCCTCCACTAAGCTTGACTCCTTTATCGCCGACAGCAGTCAGGTCTCCTTCTGGAAGCCTGGATATGTCGACAGTCAAGTCACATGCATTTACAACGGTGTCGTACCAGGCACTCTCGAACTCTCGAGACTCGGCGATGATGTTCGCTCGAATTGTAGCGTTCATGACCCACGACGTTTGGTCACAGAATGCAATCTCGGGAGAGTTCAAGGACACGACACCTTTTGAAGCTGCAATTTCTCCGATAATCGCTTTGAGAAGGCTCGATTTTCCGCATCCGACGGGGCCAACAACCATTGTGAGTGACCCATTCGGCTGTCGAGGAAACGAGGCGTTGATGTCTTGGAGAACATGCTTCTCACCCCAGCTGAAGTTCCCACCCACAATTGCGACATGCGCGGCGACTGAGTTGGCACCATGTAAACTCGACAGTTCAATCGCCTCTTTTCCGGATTCATCTTGGCCTTTAGGGGGTTGAGGATTGTTTCCGTTCAGAGCACCACGAACGCTACGGCAGTCAACTCGCTCATCTAGAAGAAGAAACTCCTGGATCCTTTTGAAGCAGCCAAAGGCAGAGAATGAATTTGGAATGTTACCGACGAGTTCTGCGAGCGGCGTCATCATAACGCCCAGGATAGACAGCGCAGTGATGGCTTGGGAGGCTGTGAACGGCTGGTCGCCACTAAGTTTCGCAGTAATGGCATATGCGCCGAAAGTGATGGCTTCTGTGAGACTAGTGTTGCAATTGGCTGTGCGAGAGGTTATTGTGTATGTCCCTGAGGAGGCTTTAAAGGGATAGGAACGTACTGATGCAATTGATGTAGACGGACACCTTACGGTAATGAATGCCCACTGCCAGCTCTTCGTTCCGCTTCCGAGCAATGAGGTCCTTGAACCGTTCCGTCAAGCCCAGCATCTTGACAGCCTTCATTGATCCAAGGACCTCGGAGGTCAAGTTGATGCGGTCTTGGGTTGCCTTCTGATAGACCGTCTGGCGTGGAACCATCATCTTGCCCACAATGGTGGAGAGCGAGATTGAGACTACAAGCGTTAGCAACTAGCCACTCGGAGTAACTTCGTTGTCTCTCACTTATCGCTGTGATAATCGGCGCAACACACACTGCTCCGAGTTGGTCTGCCAGCATGTACATGGCAATCGCTACCGTGAGACCGTTCGCCCACCACTCGACGAGCAAGATGTTGAGTTTCTCTGTCAGTGTCTCAACGTCGTTACCCATTAGTGTAAGGGCAGCTGACTCGTTTACATCAGTCGTAGGAAGTTTCATCATCTTGCCATAGACCAGCGTGATGAGGCCACCGCGTACCATGGCGCCTGCACGGAAAGTAAGATGCTCATACCACGCTGTCATAACCTACAAAGATGTAGTAACCGAAAGCCAGAGGCTGGGTTTTTACTTACGGCAGATCCGATAAAAACGAAAGCAAATGCACCGATCAACCCGTATCCAAGGTTGGTGTTGGCCTCCGATGCCGGCGCAGAGAGAAATCGCAACGCGTTGGAGACGAGGAACGGCTGTGAGATGCTCAAGGCAATCATGGCGAACCGAGGCGGTGTCATGCTAAGAAGCTCCCACTTAAGAATCCTAATCGTAGTCGGGAAAATTGACGGCTTCTTGCTTCTTTTGATCGCTAAAGTAACTAGGTCAGTATGCATTGGGGAACGACTATGTTTCTATTTGGGCCAACCTTTCTTCCAGGCAACATCAAATCTGATGGCCAGCTTTTCGGAGGAGAGCTCCTCGTAAATAGTCGGGAGGGTGTTGCTAGTCAGAGCAGTTCCCCAACCTGAAATGAGTAGAGAATTCAGCCAAACAAACAACCCGCGACTGAACGGCCCGCTCGTGCTCTCGATGGAAGGGGTTTTGCTAGACTTGATGAGAATCTTGCGCTTTTCAATTGTCTCCAAGACCAAGAGCGCGAGTTTGAAGGCCGTTGACGTAGAAATGACCGCTGCGTAAGAGACGTTGATGGAAATCAGCCATTCCGTCCTCAGGCGCGCAGCATCGAACAGCAGCGATACAAAAAGGTACGCGGTGAGGAGGAACGATGGCCGGATAGACTTGACATGCTCGAAATGAACCAGGAGGACTATGGCAAAGGAGGTGAAGAGGTTCAGGATAGCAGCCGCCAAGGTGAAGTTGGTGTTGAGCTTTTTTTTCGAAGCTACTAGGGCAAGTAGGATGACCTGTAGGGCTGAATAGGCGATGGATAAAATCTGGATCCAATTAGACCAAAGTGAAATAGCAGGATTAAGAGGATGCATTTACCAGTTTTGCAGTATATGTTGCATGGTGCTTTGTTTTGTCTGGAACTCTGAGGAGGTAGACGCATCTCGGGCCTGCCAGAAGAAGGAACACGGCTGCGGGAGTCATGCTCAAGATGCTCTCTTCAAACGTAACTATCCCAAATGTGAGCACTCATGGTTCAATTCCCCAGACGGGCTTATGCTGAACATACGGGTGAAGTCGAATCCCCCACGACAGCCCTCGGTCCAGACGCTGGGACCCAAGAAGCCATCGCGGCACTGCGTCGAGTTGTACGACTTCATAACGCGAGTGATGGATTCTCGTAGACGTCGCACTAGACGAGTTCAACGCCGGGTATTACGCAGAGTTGAAGTCGCAACGAGCGCCGCATCTTATTCTATTTCCTAGATATTTGGATGCCTAGATACAATGCAGTTAGATGATGAGGCGGCTTTTCAGCGCCCTTCCCAAGGCGTGACAAAAGGACCCTGCAGGCTAGAAGTGGCGTGCCAGGGGCCGCGTACGGTGCTTGCAAGATAGGGCGCCGTGCTGACCGATAGACCTCGCGGTCGGGATTAGATCCCTTGACCGAATTGGCCATGCACAAGATCGTTCCGGTGCGATTTATTAATGGTGGTGCGTTGGTGCTCAGTATGGGGCGGGACCGAAAGACGGACAAAAGTTCCACGGCGAGCCATATCTGGAAGGTGATGATCAGCGAGAGAGAGACCGACAGATAGTGATGGGTCGCTAAGCACAAGACGCGCGTAAAATATGCGTAAATGCAAACTGCTGTCTATTCTATTCGGGTATCTCATATATGTAGTGTACAGATTCTTCACCAGCCAATGACACCACGGGCACTGCTCCGATCGCATGCCAAGACCTTTACATCCACGCGGCTCAGTCATACACTCCCAACCTCTTCTCTTCCGCTGAATACTATTCAAGCCGCAGAGGATCGTCGGGCATGAACTCTTCCGTGCCGTCGCTGTCGCTGTCGGCGTCTTCTTCCCGGGGTTGCTTCTTCGGTGGTTTCACGAACAACAGAGAGACGTAAGACACCAAGCAGAGAAATCCGATGTACAACCATGGTAAGCCCATCAACAACGCCTTGTGCTTCAGCCCCGTGGCGAAGCACCAGGCCAAGACAGGACCTCCAATAAAAGAACCCAAGACTTCGATCATGCCAATCAAGGCATATAGTCGGGAGGTGTACTCGGGCAGCACAAAGTGCGAGACTGTCGCTCGCGCCAGAGCTGTATCGGCTGCGCCAAAGGTTGAAATGAAAAGCCCAAACAGAAACACGACGATGCTGTGGCTAAAACCTTGCACTATTGCTCCAAGGACCAACATGCACGTGGACACGCGCGTCAAGAACAGATCCTTTCTGAATGGTGACATGTGAAATCGTGGCGAGAGCAGCATTTCCGAGATTTTAGGCAACCCCGCCAGGATGATGAGGTTAAGGATTCCCAAAGGGGACAGCATGAGGCTAGTTTCGGCCAACTTCCATCCGAAATGCTTGCTGACATACTGCGATAATATGGTTGTATACGCACTGAAGCGCGCGTGCTGGACGAAGAAGGTAACGATGATCAGCAGAACACTCTTGTTCTTGAGAATGTCGAGGGATTGAATCAACTCCTTCACGCCTTGCTCTATGTGATCTCTGACCGATTTCAACACGGGTTCGTCTGCCTCATCCTGTTGGCTCTTGATGTTGATGGTCAAAGTTTCCGGAAGTAAGAAGAGGATGGCAAGAACTATTGGGACTGTTGTCATGACGAGATAGATAGGCACCCACGGGCCAAAGCGTTGCATAAGAAGGCCAGCGGCCACGGGGCCTAATAGCCCGCCTGCAGTGGCACCAAAGGTAAGATACAGAAAGTGGGTGGCTCTACAATTTGCGTCAGCTATTATTCAAATGCATTTCCTCGTGTAGAGCATGCTCACTTGTCCTCTTCGGAGCTCACATCGGCCGCAATAGCGTAGAGCGTATTCAGAAGAACTGGGATACCGCCTCCAAACAGCTGAAACGCGGATCCCATGAGAAGCACATAGGGATGATCACGGATTGGCTGCTGCAGTCCCTTGAGAATGACAGGGCCGAAGCCAAAAGCGACAGCTACGCCAGAGTAGGCGAAGATGACGGTGGGCTTGCGGCCAATTTTGTCGGCCATCAGACCATACGGAAAGGCAACTATGAGACCTATACAGCAATTAGAGGAGGGCTTGAGTGAGATATTCTCGAGTTCGGTAGGTACCTAGCACCAACGAGACAAGGCCGCTCCAACCAAAAAAGAAGCCCATTCGAGATTGGATCTCATCCTTTTTGCACTTCATCTCCTCAATGATGCCAGCAGAGGTATCCTCGTAGTAGGCATGGCAAAAGGCGTCCTCGATAAGGCGGGCGTAGGGGACAAGCAGGAGCATGCCACTCATGATGACTAGGAACTTGATAGTAGCGACGAGGATGACGATACGGCGAGGCGTCCTGACGCCCCATCTGCGGAAGCTGAACCCATGATCCGGGTGAGAATGAAGGCTGTTGTCGCTGATGCTTCCGGTGTCGTCCTGAGGTGGCGCATAGGGGTTCAAGAATGGCGCATTTTCCGGCGTGTTGTCGAGCTCGAGGTCCAGCTCAAGGTCAAGGTCGTGTGGCGATCTCGGCGACATGACGATGGAGAAGGGAGGGACAGGGGTTGTTAAGCAACAGAGGGAGGGGCCATGAGAGGAGACTGAGAGGTTCCTCGCGCAGTGACGAAGTGGAAGATGCGAATCGGTGGTGAATTGAAAGAATAATGCAGTCTAAGGCTGAAGGAAAAGAAGTGAAACCAGAAGAACGGGTTCGAGTTTAGCATTGGGGATGGACACTTGACTAAGCCATTATCCGAGGGTGTTCGACACGTCCCCGATAGTGTCAGAGCGTTGGGGTCCGGATGGGTTTAGCGCAGCGGCCGGACTTAGCTCTTCTATCATTTCATGACGGCCCGTCGGGTTCCTGGTGCTCCCTGTTGACCGTGAGCCTCCGCTGCAGCTACAGTGACGGAGCCCTGTAGGGCAAGTATTCTGGGCTGCCTGGATTGCCTGGGAGCCCGGCGCTGGACCACTCAGCCGCCTCCGCCACCCCCCTAAACCACCGCCCTCGTCACTGGTTCCGCGGATAGAATCTGCAATCGCCCAGGCTGCTGCTTAAATGGGCGCCCGCAGCACATGGGACGCGCAAGCAGACATGGGAGCAACCAGGCTTGGTTGGCACCTTTGAGGTTCTAGCGCTGATGATGATACGTCGTCGGCAGATGTCCAACTCAAACGAAGAAATGCGAGTGCGCATACAACATACGAGCAAAGGCGGTCTTCCCTAGGCGGTTTTCACTGATGCTCAACACCGCATTCTGTAACTTCTGGGCGTCTCGTGAACAATGCTCGAAGACGTACGTATGCAGTCGCATGGCTTCCTTGGCATTTTGCTTCATCCGACACCATCGCGTCTACCTAGAACCGTCTCCAGATAGTCTACTGGAAACAAGCCAGCTTCCTAGCATTCCAACCCCCACTTCACCCTCTAAGCAACTAACTGCCCGCCAGTCCAGTCCGTCTTGCTACGTCTGATCCAGCATATGCATTCATGCTTGAAATTCCAGATCTAACATATCCACCCGTGATCGATCTGCTTATCTAGCCAAGAGGCCCGCAGAACCATTGCCATCCCTGTCCGAAGGATCCGGCATCGTGTTCCCAGATCCAACATGGGGAACCATCCATGATCCAAACCTCGATCACAAACCCCATCCTGTCAAACTGTGGTTTTCAGGCTTGCATTTCCACTTAGACGCATTTCGCAGTAGACCTCGCCAACCGAACGCAGAAGGCTATCACAGGAAATTCCCGTGGAAAACTCCGCCGACACTCCCTTTACGTTCCAAAATAAACTTCTCTAGCCACAGGTCTCCGCATGTCGCACTCGCAACTGCCGTGTAGGTGCCGTCACCACCCGAGCAACCCCACAAGCTGCCGCTCCCTTCCAGCCGAGCTCGCCATCCTCACTGCATCTCAAATCCTCAGTACACAACACTTCAAAGACAACTCCTAGACAACTAACAGGTAGGCACTGGAATTCGTAACTTCACCTTCAAAGCCTCAACATCACAAAATCACAATGGCTTCAGCCCCGCTACGCATCGGCTACGTGCCGGAGCACTTCTCCACCCCGCTCCACTTCGCCGTGAAGCTGTTCGGCCTCTCAGCCGAACTCATCCCCTTCCCGTCGGGCACCGGCCATATGGTCACGGCCATCCGCGCCGGCGAAATCGACGTGGCCATTGGCTTGACCGAGGGCTGGATTGCTGGGCTTGGTAAAGATGGCGTTGAGGGAGACGGCGGATATCGCATTGTGGGCACCTATGTCGAAACCCCGCTCTGTGAGTCTTTCTTAACTGCCTCAACTCGTGAGGGCATTCCCGTTTATACTGACCACGCCTCTTAAAAATAGGCTGGGCCATCTCAACCGGCGCCGAGCGCCCCGAGATTGCTTCCGTAGCCTCCCTCGACGGCCGCAAGATCGGTGTCTCCCGCATCGGCTCCGGCAGCTATGTCATGGGCTACGTCCTCGCCGACCAGCAAGGCTGGCTGTCGGCCTCCAAGACGCAGCCTTTCTCTGATACCGTCGTGCTCAATAACTTCCAGAACCTGCGCAACGCCGTCAACTCGGGCGAGGCCGACTTCTTCATGTGGGAGCACTTCACTTCCAAGAAGTTCTACGACTCCGGTGAGATCCGCCGCGTTGGCGAGATCTACACCCCGTGGCCCAGCTGGATGATTGTTGCCTCGACCAAGTTGACCAAGGACGGCCTCGATGGCCGTGTTAAGGAACTGTTCGGGAAACTAGACTCCGGCATCGCTCACCTCAACGGAAACTCTGAGGCGGCTGTCGAGTTCATCGCTAGCAACCTTGAATACAGCGAGGCCGATGCGAAGGAGTGGTTAAAGACGGTTAGGTTCCCTCAGGCAACCGAAGGTGTCAAGATAGATATTGTCCAGAATTGTGTGTCTATTCTCCGAAAAGCGGGTGTTCTGGTCCAGGGCAAGGGAATGGAGCCAGAGGAGATGGTCTTCCAGCCATAAAGCAACATCTCCAAGACACAGAAGTAGTCAATACAAAAGCAAACCAAATGAGCCCTAGTCTGCGATTGATCAAAGTCGAAAGCGTCGATCCTGTTTCCCAATGCAAGCCTTGGCCCAACACCCTCACTTAGACCTAAGAGTTACCTTTGGACTCGCCGAGTGTCAGTATCTGTCTAGGCAAGGCCTCGGCCGACCAACGAGCATAATGGTCCAAGAAATGGAAAAACGGGTTGCAGAAGTCATCGTTTTTTTCCGACGCCATTTCCCCCCCAACTCTTTTGAGACCACCGAGAAGATCATTGATACTTCCCCGATACGACTGAGCACACAACGGCCAGAGACCCTCTGCCATCAGCGCTCGAAGGAGAGTGTTCATAGAAAGCTGGGTACATCTTCTGCAGGGCGCGACGTTGTTTTGCTCCCAAGACTCGAAAAGGCTTTCGTTAGGGAGAATTCCTGCCTCCAAGTTGATAACTTGTTCGATCAGGAGTCGCAACGCATGAAAAATGCCGTTGATTTGAATACATCGGCGGCGTCCATCTGCTGTAACATGACATCCGTCAGATATGCTTCAAAAAGAATGTGAATCAACTTACCTAATGAACCAATCCTTTGAAGCGCATTCCATTGTCCCGTTGTTAAAAACTCTCGAGCCTTATTGAGTATGCTGGATCCATCGGCTCTGCAAGAAAGTGAAATTGCTCTTCGAACGTCTCCCTCAATGTCATCGAGACCGAATCGGTTTGCCACAACGCCAAGAAGAAGCCAATTTTTAACAAGGCATAACTCTTTAGCTTGCCCGACGAGGTTTTTGATGCCCTTCGCGATAATCTCCGCCGGTAGAAAGGGAACACTGAAACGACGGAAACATCGAGCACGATGCAAGCCTATGTCGGTGGTACGTAGAGCTGCTGGTCGTCCAAGCCAGTTGAATACCTCGCCTACATTAAACAACTGACGCGCCGTCGCCGTCTTGATCTTTTCACGGGTTTCTATGTTCCCGTGTGCGATGTCGAGCAAGAGCTTGATAGCCCACTCTGCTTCGGGGTCGTCGAGGCAGACATTTCTTATCCGAATGCTACCGGAGCGAGCTTGGTGGCGGATATCAAGCCATGAAGGGCAGGTCGCTGCCATTTGTCGGGGGTTCGTAACGAACTTGACGTGACGGTGGCCTCTCATTGTCAAACAGAGGTTTTGTTTGACCTTGCCTGTCGCTATTTGGTAAACAACATGGCTGCTCTTATCGACTTCGGCCTTCGTCCCGGTTCTTGTGTTATTAGGGCAGGTTGAGGATTTTTTGTACATGGTTCTGATGGATGCCGTTGCTCGGTCGTTGGATGCGGAAGATGGGAGGCGTAGGGAATTTGGAATCTGAGAGTGTCAAGCAGAGCAGCACCTGCAAGCCGTGTGGAGAAATAAAACAGAAGGTTGAGAGGAAGCGGAGAGAAGGAAGGATTAGCAAGGTACGGGAGTGGGTGATGCTTAAGAGTAGACACTGATTCACAGCTGGCAGGTTTCACTACGGCCTTGCCAGCTGCGAGCTCTTGAGCGCAGCGATTATTAGAAATTCCAACAACCCAAATTGCATGGATGTGTTTTTATCAGTATTTTGCCGTTACTGCTGTAGTCGCTGCTAAGCTAGGGTTTTATTTACCAACTCTGTTAGACAAGACGAAAGATGCGTCTACTTACATTATTCAAACAAGTTTACCCTGTAGGCCTTGACGAAGACTCCTATGGCCTCTTTTCAAGAAGCGTAACTTAGCAGCCACTTCCAGGTTGGTTGGGGGATGTCAAGGTCAACCCAGAAGAGTTTCCAGGTCTAAAACTGTGCTGCTTCTGCGTTTTCATACGCACTGTTAATGTAAGTGAGCCTGAGGATTCTGAAACCGACTACTGCATAAGAGAACGTACGAAGTATTGATGTCTTAGGGTTGGATCGTTAGATAAGAGTAAGTAAGAAGACTGATCCAGCTACGATCAAGATGATAAAGAAGAACCTCGATTTATTCCATGGTGGTCGTTTCACGACATTAGGTCCCAGTACCTGCATACGGTAAGCGTCCTGGCAATGGACCCTGGGCTCTGACGTTATCGCACTCGCGCTTCAACTGCCAGATTCGGCGGGCGCAGTGGGGGAGCTGGGGGCCGGCACTGCCCCGCCTTCACTGATTACGCGCCTATGACTGCTGTCTCAAGTCTAAGCCGTATCTCTCCCGAACCGCAGACGGTCGGAGTTCATCCTGACCAACTCATCTTGGCGATCATCTCCTGGCTTCGAAAGTGCGACCCTCGATCTGAGAGCTGCCGTCGTTCGTCTGCTGCGTGTTCTCTGACGCTGCCATCGCATTTCCGACCGTCGCCGCAAATTGCGCCGAGCTACACCGCGTCCTTGAGCGACCTAGGCTAGGAACCGAGGAACTGCATCGTCCGGGACTGCTCGCAGCGCAATACAAGATGGCATCATCCGACGCGGAATTTTCGGAAGAGATCGGGTACCAGCGCGAGCGTCAGCACCCAGAGGAGTCTACTGATCTGGCTGCGTCCACAAGTTCGTTGCTCCCGTCGCGATCGAGGGCCTCCGCCAAGGATGGATTGAGAGCGAAGCTGGGGTTGGCTGGCGTTGCCAGACGGACGCTGGGAATTGGGTGCTTGATGGTGACGGTGTTCCTCTGGACCCTGTATAACTTCCTGGCCAGCGTATGGAAACCCCGCCCCTCCGGTCTCCGGGAAGTGCAGATGTTGACACGCTGCCGTAGTACATCTTCTCCGACCACTCCTACGATAAGCCATTCTTCGTCGTCTACTTCAACACATCGATGTTTGCAATATCCTTAGTGCCGAGATTCTTCAAATACGTCGGGAAAAAAGGTATTCGAGGGTTACGACATGACGTAGTACAAATTTGGAGCGAGTACAAGCATAGCGTCGCCAGCAAGACAGCCGTGGACGAGGAGGACGAACTGGACGGCGAGCGTCTGCTATCCGATGGCCATATCATCCTTGAACCACATGCAGAGAACAGTCAGAAATTGGGGTTCCGGGAGACAGCTATTGTCAGCCTGGAGTTTAGCATTTTGTGGTTCATGGCCAACTACTTTTCCTCAGCGTGCCTCGAGTACACCAGCGTGGCCAGCGTCACAATTTTGACCTCGACGAGCAGCATCTGGACACTCATCTTTTGTGCCACATTTGGGATCGAGCGGTTCACGGCGCGCAAGGCGATTGGCGTGGGAGCGTCGCTGGTCGGAGTCGTGCTCATCTCGATGGTGGATATGTCCGGACAAAGCGATGAAGACCGAGGATCGTTCCCGCATAAAACGTCCGCACAGATTGCTATTGGCGACGCGTTGGCGTTATTCAGTGCCGTCGTTTACGGCGTGTACGTGACGGTGATGAAGAAGCGGGTTGGCGACGAGGACAAGGTGGACATGCAGCTGTTCTTTGGCCTGGTCGGCGTGTTCAACCTGTTACTCCTTTGGCCGATCTTCTTCATCCTGCATTGGACAGGTTTGGAACCGGTATGTTCTTGGCGAAATTTTTGAGGCGGACAATTCACTGACGTGGGGATAGTTTGAGCTGCCACCGACAGGGAAGATCTGGACCATCATCATCGTGAGTTACCTAGGCTGCCTTACGTTTGAATGTGAGAGAAGCTAACTTGGCAAATAGTTTAATGCCCTCGGATCGTTCATCAGCGACATCTCGTGGGCGTATGCGCTACTCCTGACCACTCCGTTGGTAGTGACGGTCGGCATATCGCTGTCGATTCCTCTTTCATTGATCGGAGAAATCATTCAGTACGGCCAGTACTCGAGCTTCATGTACTGGGTCGGAGCGGCGGTGGTGTTCATGTCGTTTGTGTTTGTAAGCCGAGAAAGCCATGAAGCGGACGACAAGAAGAGCGATGATGTTGATGAGCCAGGTCGGGGAGCTATTGTCTAGACGGTGGAGTGCGACTGATGAATCGGGATGATGGGTTTATGGTGTTTTGGCGTCGGTGTAGCTTCCAGGGCGTGCAACTGGTTTGAAGAGCATTCGTAGATTAGAAGGATAGAAGGTAGAAGGGAGTTGAAGCACTGCAACATGTGGTTAGCAGTAGATATTTGGGTATCACATGGTAGGTAGCTGAGGTATCATAGCTGCAGAAGATGAAAGCTTGTTTAAAAATTGATGACGATCCATGGTCGTCCACCCCACCTTATCGATCTCATCTTGGTTGAGGATCGTTGCTGGGATTGAGCTTGAAGGCTCCACACAACGAAGCGGGAGTCCGGGAATCGGGGATCGGGAGACGCCTTGACGCCATGCATTCCGAAGCCAATGTGAACGTTGGCGGCTCCATCCATCACGGCGGTACAGAGACTCCGGAAGCAAGATATCTCATGTACATGTACAGCACTAGCCACGATCATCTACATCCAGGCACCTCAGCCTCAGCTATCATCTATGATTGTAGTTTTGTTCTTTGCGGGTATTTCGCTCGTCTTCCATGCAGTAAAATAAACCAGCTTCTCCCCCCCAGGTGCTTCAGGTCTTGGAGACGTTAATGACGGCATGCCTGCGCGCTAAATGGGGCCTGCGTTAGCGCTATTAGGCACCGGGGCGAATGGTCCGCCTACTGTGTTGAGCGCAGATCGATGCAACACCAAATTCCCGATCGCCACGTGCAGCGGGGGAACAAGCGACCACGGAAACTGAAGGTATTGTGGCGATATGGCCCCGGTTCCTGGGACATTCTGACGGATGGAGACGGATGTACATTCGTGGCGGTTTTTTTCTTTTTTGTGTGTTTGGCGAGTTTACCTACCTACCTTACTCAGACGAGACCTGACCTCCCTTGTCTGCTGATCACCAACGTACCTTTGTTGCTTCACAGAGTTGTCCTGTCTTTGAGTCTTCTCTCAACCCCACGTTTAGTGAGACCCATAAGCAAACCACGGGAAGTTGAGACACAAAGCTTAGGCTACTGCTGTGAGAAACATATCTCACGCTTTCACTTTCACTTTCGCTTGTCGGGAAGGGACTGATTCAGTACCCCCTCCGCCTCTCCTTCTTCGCCAGAACAGCTTCGATAATCAGGAACCAACCTGTTTCGTGACTCTTTGTCAACCTGCATCCTTGTGCCTACACATGCCTCACCTACGACCGTCATCTACTATCTCACCTGCTACTCTACCTACTGCGCTCACCTACTGCGCTCACCTACTGCGCTCACCTACTGCGCTCACCTACTACGCTCACCTACTACGCTCACCTACTACGCTCACCTACTACTCTTACTTATTACTCTCACCAACTACTCACTACCCCCCACCTATCCCCCCTTCAAGCTTGTACCAACTGCCTCTCTCCTTTCCTGGTCTCTTGGGCTGGAAATGCTCTCGCAGTAACCACATGGAGTCGACTCGTCGTGAACCTGAGCATCAAGGCCACCATCATCATCGCCGCCCCTTGGCAGAGTCCATAGCCATATCCACGAGATCGGTCCATGCCAGGCTTAACAAGCTCATTATTGCCCGACTGCCACTTGCTCTCCCGCCTCGAGCTGCCGATCCGGCCATCTACGTCTCCGGGCTGCTTCACATTGCACCCATCTACGTCACCTTTGAAAGGCTGTGGCAGAATATTCTTGATACAACCCCTACGCCGAATCCCGGAGCCGGAAACTCGGATGGCTGTGATCCAGAACTCCCGCTCTTGGATTCTGACAGCGTGGCTTTGGAGGACCGACAACCTGGAACCGAGGATGGCCACAAAGCCCCGACTTGCACCAGGATACAGTCGCTTCTCCAACACCTTCACTTGCCCGGCCTAATGCGCTCAGATCGTCTCAAGGCAGACATCGCTTCTCTAACAGGATGGCCGGACCACGTTGTGGAGGAGCAGCTCAGAAGCGTTGGCCAGACCAGCCGCCTGGGGGAATTCACCCAACACATTAAGAGAGCGATTGAGAACAGACCCCACGTGCTCTTGGCCTACTCATACATACTGTACATGGCTCTTTTTGCAGGCGGTCGTTTTATCAGAGCTTCACTGGAATCCGTCGGTGAGGACTTTTGGCAACAACTTCCCTCGCCAGTTATGCCAACTGAGCTGCCTTGCCAGAAATCAACCAAACCTCTCGAACGAGCCAGTGGTTTGACCGACGATGAACTCCCCGAGGATATCCATCACTCTCATGCCGATCACAAGATGCCCTTGCGCTTCTTTCACTTCAAATCCGCCGAGGATGGTGAGGATCTCAAACGCGAGTTTAAGGGACGCCTGTTGGACTCGGAGAACATACTCACGGATAGTGAGAAGCACGACATTATCCAGGAAGCCATATGCATCTTCGAGAGCATGACTCTGATGATCCATCAACTTGATGTGGTTTGCGCCAGCCCGGACCAAAATGGTGCTGACATAGGCTCTTGGGTCGATGCGCTTGCAGGTGTGGTCAACCCAATTGGTGCTCGTTTCAGAGACAGCATTGCCGTGGCCAAGGAACGATGCCCGAGATCATCTAGGCTGTCAAACAGCAGCGACGATAGTACCTGCTCCGTCGTCAAGGAAGCCAGAGGAACCCGGCAGACAGACTCCAGTGGCCAGACTCAAGGCGACCATCCTCCCGTGTCCAGCATGGCTGACGTGGAACTCTGTCCCGCCTTCTCCAAATCTATGAGATTCGAGAAGGCTCTCCCGAAACCGACGCGAAGACCAACATGCCCGGCAGATGCTGGTAGCAACCTTGACGAATGCCTTAAGTTGACATCTCAAAGGTTACACGGCGTGCACGTCGCCAATTGGCTCATGATGGTCGCTTTTGGGGCAGTCGTCATTGGAGCATTTGTGTCAGGGCGAAGCGGGAGCGTGATGTAAGCAAGGTATCAGGGGCCTGACCAAGTCCCTATGATGAGGCTACGATGACTGCATTTGTCGGCGTTTTTCTTCTTCACTTGGCGGAATTAGCATTCTGGATCCCAATTGGGCAGCACACGATTATATCCTGGAGTTTGGTGGTTGGTCCTAGAGTGCCACGCACACTATTCATGAGATTCACTTGTTTGGGGGCGTCAACGAGAACATGGCCTTGATAGAACCTATCGATACACATAGATTCAAGAGTTTGGTGGCGCTTGAGATTGTATGAAAGGTGTGATATTCGTTTCTTCGTGATTCGTATACCTGACAAGACATTACCGATTAAACCAACTCTTTAACTCCAACGCTCTACAAAACAATCCATGCTGGAACGCCACATGGTAGCAGGGGTATAATGCACTCAAAACATGCTCAACAAAGGACACTCCTCCGTCATCGTTCCCTCTTTTCACCCCTTTACTCCTCGTCGTCCTCCTCAACGTCCCAGTCTGCGGCCACATCTGCCCACCCAGCCATGTGTCGCTCACCACCGAACTCGCCCACCTGGCGCAGATGTCGCGCTTCGCTGTCACCCCGCTGCCACTGGCGGACGACGAAGTCGTCGGACGCGGTCACGAGCTTGCCGTCGTGAGCCCAGCTCAGCGTGGTGACCTCGCGGGAGTGGCCGCGGATGAGAGACGTGCCGGTGCGGAAGATGGGCACGGGCGAGGCGGCGGGCGCGGCGGAGAAGGACGAGGAGAAGGACTGCGAGGGCGTGGCGGCGGCGGGGGCCTCGAGGATGTGAGCGCGCTGGGCGGTGGCGGCGTGGATGTAGCGCTCGTCGGTGGGGAAGAGGACGGCGCACGAGTCGGAGCTGCCGACGGCGAGCAGCTCCGAGGTGTGGGCGTTGCGGCTGGGGCGGATGGCGCACTTGACGTAGAAGGACTGCGCGCGGAAGAGGTCGTGCTTGAAGCCGTAGATGGGACCGAGGCCCTCGACGCCGGCGGGACGGCGCTTGGCGGCGCCGTCGACGAGCTCGGGCGAGTGGCCGAGCATCAGGTGCGCCGTCGAGTAGGCGTAGACAGTGCTGTCCTTGCACACGGCGTACATGCGCGAGGCGTCGGAGCTGAGGGCTAGAGACGTGATGCCGTAGGATCGCCAGGCATGGGTGGCGGGCTCGAGGGTGACGGCCAGGGGCGTCTCGGCGGCCTGGCGTCGGGGTTTGATGTACCGGGTGTCCCAGAGCTTGATGGCGGCGTTGGCCTCGGAGGCGGAGAGCAGGAGGTGTTCGCGGCCCTCGGGGAACCACTGGATAGCGGTGACAGAGGCGGCCGACGTGTTGCCCTGGACGGTGCGCTCGTGGGCGTTGTCGAGCGTGTTGACGGTCCGGGCGGACAGCGGGGAGAGGTGAGCGTCTCTCGGGGCGAGGCCGAAGGGGCCGCGGGTGGAGAAGCTGTTGATGGGGGCGGAGGAGCATCGCAGGTCCCAGACTTGGATGCGGCCGGCTCGGTCCGAGGTGGCTAGGGTGTTTCCGCCCGACTGGCCGGGCTGGAAGGAGATCTGTCGGAGGGAGTCCCAGTGGCCAGCGTTGAGCTCAACGGCCACGGTCTGGGTTGCCGTGTCGATGATCTTTCCAGTGCGGTCGCCGCAGGCCGTGGCGAGACGCATGTCGTCTTCCGAGAAAGCCACGTCCATGATGGCGTTGTCGTGGACCTTGAAGTGGGCATCGACCTTGGACTCGGTGGGGTTGTTCGTCATGGTAGTCTTGAAGAAGCGCACGAAGCCCTCCTCGTCGCCAATGGCAGTGACCGGAGCCGAGTGGCAGCTAGCCAGACTGAAGGGGATCGTGTTGCCTTGCCTGTCGTGGGCGGTGACCTGGTGGACGTCGGAGCTGCGGCTGTAGAAGGACGCCGTCTCCGTTCGGGGGTCGGCGGCAGGGAAGGCGAGGTATCGGCGGCCGGTGTAGGATGAGAAGCCATGTTCGCGGTTGAGGAGCTGGGCTTCGAAGCCGCGGTTCTCAAATCTTCGGATGGGCTTGGGCTGGTATCCTTCGAGGGACTAGCTATTGGGTCAGCAACCTGCGCAAGACGGCGCATCCGGATAGGAACATACGGGAGAAGGAGTGCAAATTCCAGAAACGAGGACCGAGTCTTCAACAACGAGCTTGTCTTTTAAGCTCCGAGCACCTCCGCGACTAGCTTTGAAGAAGTGGCTCTGTCGGAGAGTTAGGTAACGGATAGCTGCAGGAGGCATGGTTAAACTCACCAGGGTAGCTTTCCGACGATCTGCGAGGTCTTCTTGGCTGTCTTGAACAATCGGGGTGTTGCCGGACATGGATAAATCTCCATCCTCTGATATCTGGCTTGACTGGGTAGGGAGGTTGAGTGGTGGAGGAGGCATATCGTCATGGATGATGCCACGCCTCTTCGCCAAAGAACCCTGCTCTTCCTGCCATTTCCGCTTCCGGGAGTCATTCTCGTCCTCATTGTTTCCCAAGCGGCGAGTGGGGGATGGCGAAAGGGGATCCTCGCCCAGAGGGTCGCTGAAGAGAGATGATTGAGGCGAGAGAGTTTGTCGATTGACGGCGGAAGAATCCAAGCTGCCGAGGATCCTGCGGCTAGTAGGTAGAAGGCCGATGGGAAGACTGGACCGCGGCGTAAAGAAGCGGCCGAAGCGTCGGGGGGTTACCGAGGGGTTGCGCTTTTCCTTTCGTTGGGCGGACCGGGTTGGCGACAGGAGGCCATTGGCGGGAGAGGAGGTCATGATGGGAGGCGGCGGACTGGACAAGCGTGCGGATGACGCGGTGACTCCAAGATGCTCCATGCCTCCTCGGCTTCGTCCTTGTGTAGACAGGTTCGACAGGGCAGAGAAGGTGGACGAAGACAACCTGAGGCAGGGCAAAGGACTAGTTATTACGAGGAACTGTAGAGCATGTCGTAGGGAATCCGAGGATTTTGGGTGGTGAGTGGGTTTTGATACAGCGGACGGGGCCTTCAAATGTCCGGGGCTGGGAGGCGTGGGTGGAGCCCTGGATCCGGACGCGGTCGCGGCGACGCGGAGCGTGTAAATTGGCGATGGGCGACCAGTTCGCGTTGGAAGGAACTTGCACCGCCCTATTTGCGCCACATGTGGCTGCACGACGACAAGGGCGAAAACCAGGACCACTGACCATGCGCCGCCCTGCCCGGAACCCAGGCCCGGCGCCGCAGCGCCTTGGAAATGCCCCAGTTTTAGGGCGCCTGCGGGTGTCTGCAGGGGAACGCTACGGCACGCAGCGGCGCTAAAGACCGCCACGGCCAGCACCTCACCTCAGCTCCGTCTCTCTTTTCTGCCGTTTGCCCTCCTGGCGCACGCATGGACCAAAGGGAGATGCTGGGATACTGCCAATAGTTACTTCGCTGAGGCACGGATGAATCTGATGACGGCGCCACTGGGATTAGTGACGTGATGAATCAAGGGAGCGCATGAGCCAGTCATAAGTAGAGTGGCCTCTATGAGTGGGACAAGGCATTAAAAAGCAATGCTTTCTCCTGACGGTGGAATTTACAGTGAATAGCTTCGCATCTAAGACCCAGGTCTCAGCTGGATGCGAGGAGCCTGGAGCACTTTAAACGTCGTACACAGTGCCCAATCGAGTGTAGTAGTAGATCCACTCCCCCGGAAAACACCAGGCCGTCAGCGCCAGGGATTGAGTGCATCGCCCCAGGATGAGATGGCATGCTAAAACATGTGCAGTAGATACAGTACGGCGGTGGTTCCGCCGTGGCCGAGAGCAATGATGCCATCGCCGAGGCCGCTGCAGGAACGTCAAAGTGCAGTGGTTTCTGAGTCTTCTTTTCTCTATCCTAACCAACCTAACATATTCAGCCGCAAAACGTCCTCACTAAAGTTACTCCTTATCTTTTCCCTTTTTTTTTCTCTCTCTTCCTTGTACCCTTCGCATCTTCCCCTATCCTAGACCACTTTTTTATGCCCTTCTTCATTGGCCACGCCCCTCGTAGACCTCTCACTAAGACGCAAAGTACTTCTGGCCGCCCGCTGCTTTGTCTTATTAAACCACCTGTGGTCCGTCCGCGCGGCCCAAAAAGCAAACCAATGGTGTCATCTCTCAGACCGATTCAACCATAACCGACCTTCTCCTGTCGCTTCGTACAACGACAGCTACGTACAACTACAGCGCTGACCGAGACTGTCTTCTACCTCCTTTTTTTTCTTCTCAAACCTCGTGCCTCCTTTTTCCCGTTGCCCTTTCTCTCTATCCTTTGTCAGCCCTGGCTAGTATTCGGGCATACTCACAGCCAGCATCATGTGCCGATTTTTGGTGCGTCACCCTCCGACGCCGGCCCTCTCTTCTAACCCTCGGATTGCGACTGACTCTCTCCCTTTTCCAGGTCTACAAAGGCAGCGACGAGATTCTCCTATCGAAACTCATTCTCGATCCCACTCATTCCATCCTCAAGCAATCTTTTGACTCGCGCCTGCGCCTGGTGAGTCACCTCCCTGCTCTTCCAATTCACCGTCGCCTTCTCTAACCAAGATGGCCTCGTGTAGGACACTCGCCGTGGTCAGAACAACGCCGATGGCTTCGGCATAGGCTTCTACACCGACCCCAAGCTCGGCGCCGCGCCCTGCCTCTTCACCTCGACCATCCCCGCGTGGAACTGCACGAACCTCCAGCGAATTGCCTCCAAGACCGCCTCGCGCCTCATCTTCGGCCACGTCCGCGCCACCACCGAAGGCTCTCTGAGCGAAGACAACTGCCATCCCTTTACCCATGGCAGCCTGATGTGGATGCACAATGGCGGCCTGGGCGGTTGGAAGCACATCAAGCGCCGCCTCGGCGAGCGTCTCGCCGATAAGTGGTATCTCGGCGTCAAGGGCGGCACCGATAGCGAGTGGGCTTTTGCCCTGTTCCTCGACACCCTCGAGCGACTGGGCCACAACCCGAGCGCATGTCCCGAGGCCGGCTTCGGACCGACGGTGCTGCGCAAGGCCATGGAGCGCACCATCGCCCAGATCAACGAGATGACGGATTCCATCCCCGAGAGCATACTCCAGAACGAGGATGTGGACACTAGGAGCCTCCTAAACTTCGCCGTCACCGATGGCCAGAGCGTCATCTGCACCAGATACATCAGCAGTTCTAGCGACGAGGCTGCCAGCCTCTACTATTCGTCGGGAACACAGTGGGTGACGCGCACGGCCGCCAAGGACGACCGGCAATACCAGATGGAGCGCAAGGACAAGGGCGCCGATATTGTGCTTGTCGCCAGCGAGCCGTTGACATTTGAGAGAGGTTTGTGACAGCTCGTCCGATTGGAGAAGCTGGATTGCTGACTTTGCGCAGAAAACTGGGTTAACGTGCCGACAAACTCAGTCTTGACCATCCACAGACAGACCGTCATGGTTCACCCCATCATCGACAAGTACTACGAGCGAGACCCTCACCACATCCGCTCCAGCGCCTTTGTCCAGGCCAAGGGTTTGACTTCGAACGAGAAGCGCATCGACCCGGCCAGCCCAGCAGCAGTCGACCGGCAGCAGCCCGACATGGACGGCTATCGAAAGCTCATGAGCGGCACCACCTTTGGTTCATCACGAAGCCTAAGCCCAGACCTTGCTCGCCGATCAAGGACCCCCGCTTCCATGCGAGAAGTCACCACTCTCACCACTCCCCCATCGCAACCGCAGTCACAATTGCAGCCACAGCCACAGATATTGCTGCCTACGTCGTCAAACAGCAAGGTTGTCCCCGCGCAGGGCAACATCAAAGTCAAGCGGCGGTCCGCCCAGCTCCTGGATAGTACCCCTGACCTGGACGGAGGATCCGATAGCGACGAACCGACGCGGGCAGACGTACGCAACCCGAGAAAGCTGTCGCAGTACTTTCCCGAACTGACACTGGCCCCCAACCCGGTACCTCGGGTCGCCGGGGCTTGAGGCTTGCGACGGGCGAGCCTTTGTATTCGAGCGTTGTTGTTGTTGTTGTTGTTGTTGTTGTTGAACCATTGGGCTTTGATCAGGTGTTGGGGTGTCGTTCTTGTGTAGAATAGCTAGCACCAAACGGTATGGGGTATAGGTGGGTGCACACAGATACTCGCGTATCATGAATATGCAAAAACAGGCGTTTACACGTTTGGCAACCTGACCCATGTGGATATCGGCACCTGGTCCTGTTTCTGTGTCTTTAAAGTCGAGTGGAATTGTACGATGGCATGGATTTATAATAGACCCGCAACGACTCCATGTCTCAAATACATGCAGTTGCCCGTGGAATCGAAGCTCAAACTCGCCCCCTTTCATGCACGTTCGAGATTTGCGGAACGGAACTTTCAGCCGACGGAGGTTTGTGGCGTCTACGAAGTAGGTACTTACATATGCGTACGTAAGGTACTACTATACGGATACCTTACTGTGCATTCGGTGAAGAGAGTCTGCAGATCCCGAGACAGGCAGGTGAGAGACTGAGTGGACGAGAGGGGGAGGAGTGATCAAGGTCTGTGGCTGCTTCCCTCAGATTGCCCTCGCCTCAGAAGTCAGTTGTCAGATGTCAGAGCCTATGAGTTGACAGCTGCAGATACCCGATCACGGCGGACGTGGTTGGTAGAATGACTACTGAGCCTTTTCCCTCTGAAGCTCCAACGCCGACCTGAGGAGGCATCGCCGTCACGACTTGGACCTCGCTGAGGAGGATTTGATATGAGCGCAGCATCATTTCTTTTATCCCTCATCGAGCCAGATACGACCAGCTCTCAGAGACCGAGCGAGGGAAGACATCTCGGTTCTCGGCCTCCAACATGCCCTGCTGCATCGCCATCATCCAGTTCGCCCAGTGCCGCCACAGCACCCTGTTCAAGCTCGGCTGCACCGCCCACTGCGACTCGCTCTGCCCCGTCCCCGAACAGCGCGCGCTCGTCATCACGCGCTACCTCTGGTCGTGCGAAGACTGCCACCTGCGGCTGTGGACGGCCTCGGAGGACGCCCGGTGCGCCGCGTGGGCCGCCCGCATCGACGCCGCCGCCGACGAAGCCTCCGGGCTGCCGGCCGACACGCGCCGCCAACTCGTCGAGACGCTGCGGCTTCGCGAGCAGCACGAGGAGCACCGCCAGGACGCCGCGCGACTGCTGCAGGTCGAGGAGATCCAGTGGGTGGCCGAGTGGACGCTGGAGTACGGCCTGATGGTCTGGGACGTGTGCTGCCAACGCTCCTGGAACCCCCGTGCCGCTGCCAAACGCGTCAAGCAGCTAAGGGCGCTTCGGCTGTGGGATCTGGTGGTGACCCAGGACGCGCTTCGTGGCCGTAAGGAGCTGCGGCGGGAACAGACGCCGAGATCGTTGTACCAGATAGCTACAGGTAAGGAGGGCTTCTTCTTTTTTCCTGTATGCGAAGTTGATGTTGATGAGGAATGCAACGTCTAGGGAACCGCGAGTCGCAGCGTAAGACGTCGACGGGGACTCAGGCGCCGACTGCGGCGATTCGACCACCTCCAGTATTTTCAGCCGAGGACAACAAGACGGAGGAGACACTAGAGGAGGATGAAGAAAAAGAAAGCAAACACGACTTGGAGGACGAAGATGAACCCGAAGATTCCATCATGACAGGTCTACACAGCAGCCCCGTCCTTGGTCCGTTGGAGGAGGAAACAAGTTTGGCTGTGAGGAGTCGAGATGTTCTCCCATTGGAGCGGCAAGAGTAAGAACCACAGGAATCAGAACTCTGGAGACAAACGAGCCTTGCTCGGTCGAGGCAATGGGTAGTTGTTGGGGGGTTGCACTGGCATTTCCGCACAAGATGACAGGTCTTTCACGTTTGGGTCTGACGTTGTTGAGGACTGGTATGAAGGGCAAAAAAAGAAGGTGTTCGGTTACCCACGTATGCATACAGAAAGGGAAAGGGAAAGGGTAAGGAAAATAGCTTAGTACAAGGAGTCTTCCGTTTGAAGTCCCCTCCCCCGCTTCAACCGGATAGTGAACCGTCGGCATGCCAGCTCAACAATGACTCGAATCCTGGTTCAGTATGACAAGACGAACCAGTTTCTCGCTTACAGCCAAGAAAGTCGAAATAGCAGGTCGTATCACGACCAACTTGGCGCCGGTCTCATCACGCCCAGCATCAATCACACCTTATCGCCATCCTCCCCAATCGGAGCCCCTCAACCCTTTTTTTTTTCTTTCCTTCTATTCAGGATTCCCCAGTCCCCGGTCCCAGCAGCCCCGAAAAAGGGTCGATCGGCACTTCTAGTTTTACGAGCTCTCGCCAGGCCCCGTAACCCGGACGCGGCCAAGAAAACCCCTTCTCGGACCAAGCTCCCGTTGGTCGATTTCTCGTATAGGACCCCTATAACGTTCGCGTCTGTATAGGTAAACCTAATAAGTTCGGAGTTCGGAGTGGGAAAGAAAAAAAAGGCTGGTTCGTGCTCCGTTGACTTACAGTTACGGCTATCCCGGATGCAGCATC
Source organism: Neonectria hederae (assembly GCA_003385265.1). Lineage (NCBI taxonomy): Eukaryota > Fungi > Ascomycota > Sordariomycetes > Hypocreales > Nectriaceae > Neonectria > Neonectria hederae. The sequence continues at coordinate 431,830 of QGQB01000273.1, forward strand.
GGTCCCGGATTGCAGAACCACTTCTTTGCTCCGCCGTTGACTGATTGCAAAGAGTCCCCGAGTATGCACGGAGAGTCTAGTCCACCTAGTCGACTAGGTTGCCTTGGATAGTCGACCTAAGTGTAGGAACTTTTTCTTATTCCGTTCTCTCTCTCCGGCACCGTTAACAGAATACACACGACGGACCCTAGACGTTGATCAAAAGTCCCCCCCTTCAAATTCCTGCTTATTCCCACGCACACACCCACCCGCTCCGCTACTCTATCTGCCTTTCTTCCCTGCTGGCTTCCTTCCCCCGCCCACCCAATCACCCCCCCCCCCCGGCGAGCCGAACGGCGCTTATCGCCCTTTGCCCCGATGCTCCCGCTGAGCGCCGGACTGGCGGGGTGCTCCTGGGTGCGTGTCGGCCGGCTCCGCCAGAAGGGTGGTTTGGGTGGCCGGCGGCGCCGACGGACCAGGTAAGGGGGAAGGAGGGGGGGCGCGTAGTTCTAATTCTCTACGACCTGCGAACGCGAGCGCTCGTGCGTCCTTGCGCGTGGGATGTGGCGGTACGATACGAGTAAGAATGAGGATAAGATGCGTCTTGTCGTGGTTCTCTGTGTGTCAACCGTCCGCGTGGGGGCCACGCACCGAACGCTCGCTTGGCGTCTTCTTTGTATTCCGTACTGCAACACAACGCAATACAACACAACGCAATACAACACAACGCAGCACAACACAGGACGAGACGAGACGAAGCTGTACCTGTACCTGTGAGGCACGCAATGTAACGTACAGATGCAGGGAAGTTCCATTCCAAAGTTCCTCAACCCTACCCAGATAGGTAACTACCTCCTATGTACCTACATACCTCACCTCCTCCCATGTCCCAGCTCTTAACCCACTTCAAACCGATGCAATGCAGATATGCCAAGATGTTTTGCCGGTGCGCCGTCGCTCCTTTCTAGATGTCAACGGTAAAAACTACAGGTGTGATGTTGCCAACCCCATCATTCCATCCGTTCCACCCAAAGCCCCATGGTTCAGGCCCCATTTCCTCTTTTTCATAGAAAATCCCCCAGTAAATCCGTAATCCCGACGCCTTCGCATGCCCATATTCATAGAGACTCGTCATGATCAAAACATAATCCACTCCACCTCCACTCCTGGCCCCCCGATACACCGAGTCCAGTTGAATGGCCCTCGGCGGTTGCTAATCTGGCCTCCGGGGCTCAACCCCTCTTCCGTCGCCCACTCGCCCGCCCAGAGCCTCTCCAGGACGTCGAGGGCCGCTAGGTTGTTCATGTATCCGGAGCGAGACATGATGTCTCGACACTTGTTTCGCACAATGTTTTGTTGTAATTCATTGACGCATTCGCAACCTGCCACGAATAGTGGCCAAAGAAGGAACTTCTCAGCCCTGCTTCCAGTCTCCAGGTTCGTTGCGTAGTACACCACCTGGCTCACGAGCCCCTGAATGCTCTGGTGGCTGGGTGGTAGAGAAGGGCTCACGAGCCGCTCCGTGTATAGTAGCGCCGCATAGCGGAACGCCTCAGAGAGGGAGCACAGGTCTCGCATCTGGGACGTGGTGGGTGACCCCGGCAATGAGTCCGCGACGCGGGCCGCGTCAAATTGCCACTCTTGTAGTGCAACCCGAGCCTCCTTCCACTCGTGCCAGAACGTAGACCGGTCGGTATCGTAGCTGGCTGGCGGCGAACAAGAAACTGGTGCGGCCATGTCGTTTTCATTCAGGGTTGTGCTAAATCCGTGTCCATCATATCGCGGATCGGGAAGGCTGCCGCACATGTTGCTAGACTGTTGGCCCTGCATGTGGCCCATCGCCATGTTATCCTTGTACGAATGTCCCAGAGGGGAAATATATGGTGGTGATGGCGACGCGGCAGCCATGTGGTGAGGTCTTGGTGAGGTAGCAATAGTTTGTACCGGACGATTCTGGGAAAGTAGGTTTAGTCGTCCTAGCTTGCGGATGGTCTTAAACAGTTCGCGATCGCAGCCGACGAGGTTCTCAGCGCCGATGGGTAGGGGCTGGTCATCCGATGCTAGCCCAATGGAGGTAGGGTTAAGCTGAGCCTCTCGATCGTTGATGCTGGCAGAGATGGCATCGAAGTACGTATAAAGTGCTTCCATCCAGGCCGACTCTCCTGTGTTGGCAAATTGGCGTGACCTCAGGGCGAGGATCTTGTTGACACCAGCAAACTGGGTGTGAAACTTGGCAATGCCAGACTCAACCATGCGGTAGTGGCACAGCAGAAGAATTGTACCGAGGACAGAATCGTGGCTCGACTTGTTTGGGTCATTGAGCTGTTGGTTCAGGAGGTGCACCGCCATGTTGCGGTGCTGGTATTCCTCGGCAAGGGACTGGTCATGGGGTTGAGCATCGGCCATGGCTTCGGCGGCGTGCTTCTCGGCCATCAACTTTTCTGATAGTTCCCTAGTATCATGACCGAGACTCAACTTCCTCTTCATCCGCAAATTGCACGAGGCTAGAGCGCAGATGGCATGTTGTAGGCTCGCACTATTCCCCGCCAAGCGCAAGATGTGTTCTCGGAACGGGTTTTGGGGGCCATCAATGAAGACCATTGACGGGCACATAATGTTTTCGTAGTAGTCAATGAAAAAGGGCATCTTGGATGTCAGATCCTGGCTCACGTGTATCGACTGAGTTTCCGACGCGGTGGGCCAGTGGGACGGCGCAAAGTCCGAGTAATGCGACTTCACGTCCTCCTCTTGAATAGATGGCGACTGCCACACCCGGGGGGCCGAGTTGTAGCTGGTGCTGTAGGCGTCGACCTCGGGGACGCCTATCAACAAATTAGAACATGTGGGGTGCACAAGGCGCCTGAAGGAGCTCACTGAAGGTGTCACAGTCTTGGATGAGTTTTTGGCTGAGCTGTGACTCAAACTGGTCCATATGAGAATGCATGCTCGAGCCCGGGTCGGAGGGGGCGTGAATAAGGCTGGGGCACGAGGTCGGAGCCATGGTCCTCGAGTGATCTAGGTAGAGAGAGGAAGGCGGGCTGTGAGGTCCGGGAGAGCTATTCCCCGTGGCGTAGCTCTCGTACATGACGGTCGGGCTATGGACGTATGGCATGTCCTCTCGCGTGAACGACTGGCTCATGGGAGAGAGGTAGTCGACTTCGTGGAGGGAGTCGATCGAGGAAGAGAGGTCCTCGGTGACGAGCGGAAGGGGAAACCTAGTGAATTTAGGAGTCGTGTCCGGCGAGTGACTGAGGCCGGGCGAGTAGGCAATGCTTCCCCAGCTGCCCGGATGCATTGGGGGAGTGTTCTCGGGGTGTGACATTGAGAGGTAGTCGTATCCAGCCATGGGATAGGGAGTGGTGGGCGCCGAGGCAACGTGCGTTACATGAGGTATGTCAATGGGACGTCTAGCCATCCTGCTGAAGTCATCCTGTTCGACTCCCGGGATAGCCACGCTCGAGCTGGATCTCGAGCGGGATACTGGAAGCTTCTTGGGTTCACGAATGACGGGGGGCGCTTTCGCGATGGGTAGAGACAGGCCGCGGAGCTTGCCACGGCTAGCAACTCCCACTCCCCACGTCAGCTGGGTCTTGTACCCGGAGCACTCGCTGCCTACCTCGAGGCATTGAGCGCAGTACGGCCGTCTTCGGTCGCACTTGATGTTCTTCTTGGAGCACGCGAAGCAGTCGTCAGAGGCACCACCGGCGGGAGCACGTCTTCTGCGCTTGCGTACTGCCGAAGGGTCCTTGACCGCGATGGTCTGCTGGGTAAGAGGTGCCGTCATCGTGAACGGTCTTTATGGGGTGGTGATTCTTGTAAGTGATGACTATGAGGCGAAAGAGTGTCCAATGTTGATGTCAAGGTCTGTTGAGGCTAAGCCAGGAAATCTCGACATGCGAAGGGCGAAGTTGTCGAAGGCGGGTTGTGAGGTTGAAGATGCAAGAAAGTGGTATCCTGCCAATGTGTGGAGAGGTAGATCAACGATCCTCTTGGGGTTAGGAGTGGGAGGGTTGGACGTTAAGACTCAGAGAGGCAACAGAGACAGACGAGGCATGTATATTGAGCAGTGCATTTACATGTAAGTGGCGTCCGGGGGGGGTGGAAGGAGAGAAGAAGGTAAGGACGAAGAAGAGATGGATGGATGGATGGTGTAGCACAAGCTCGGGGGAGAGACTGGGTTTGGACGAGTGCTTGAGAGACCCTGAAGCCGGCAGGGGTGTTGATGGGGGTGATGGGGGTCGATGTGGGCGAGTTGGTCGATGCGGGCGTGTGTCTGGTCGAGATGTGTAAGAGTAAGAGAAGGACTGGGGAGCGAGGCCAAGAGACAGAGAGAGAGGGAGGGAGATACAGGATCAAGGCGAGTGGAGTGAAGTGGAGTGGAGGCGATATCTAAAGTAGGAACAAGATGGAAGCTGGGCTGGAGCAGGATGTGATGGGACGGGATGGGATGGGATGGGATGGACGGACGGACAGAGCAGAACAGAGTAGCATGATGAGCCATGATAGGACGGGATAGGATGGAATAAGAAATGGGGGGGCCTGAGAGGGCACTGGCGCTGGCGTTGGCATCATCCATCCCGGGCCTGTTGCGTTGCGTTGCGAGGATGAACTGGGAAGATCAGCGGGGCATATCGGCCGAGGTCAGCCTGGCCAGGCCCTCCTCCTCGGACATCAGCATCAGCGTTTAGTGAGTGAGGGCAGGGGTAGTGACACTGGCAGTGGCAGTGACGCTGGCGCTGGCACTGGCACTGACACGGGGTGAACACACACAGCACAGGGCACACACGGAGCGTGGGATGGCGACCTCGACAAATACGGATGAGTGATGGCTTTGGAGAAAGATGGGGAGACGCGATGGAGGAGGGTGGAGGAGGGTGGAGGAGGAGAGGGTGCAAGGTGGAGGAAGGTGGAGGGGTGGGAACTGGGAGTGCATCAGTGCAAGCGTGGAAGGGGCGGGATCGCGGATGCATGCTGGCATGGGCATGGATGGTGTGGTCGACAGGCGGGAGCAGGTACGTATCTGCCCGGGCTCACTCCTTGCTTCCCTTCCATGCGGTAGCTGTACGAAGCTGTACGAAGCTGTACGAAGCTGGACGAAGCAGTGCATGCTGCACACTGCAGTGATGGATGGTGCAGGCCATGCAAGGCAAGTTAGGCCCTCTTGGCCCGAGCAGGTAGCACTCGACCGCCTGCGAGGCCCTCCGGAACCCCCTGCACCTTGGGGTAGCTACTGCTTAGTATGTAGGTGCTGCCCCAGCAGGGGTCCACTGGCCTCGGGGGCCCTTAGACGCGGTGGTTAGGGAATCCCCGGCTACGGCCCGGTACACGCTGTAGCGGCAGCGCCGTCGATGGAGCGTTGGACCATCGCTATCCGGCTCCTCGTAGCTTTACCCTCAACTCCATCCGTACAATCTCGTGCACTGCGCACCGCGCACCGCTACGTACCGCAGACAGGACCCGTCTTCCCTCACACAGGCCCGGGGGCTGGTACGGAACACATCGCTAGGATGCCCCGGAGCTCGGTGTGTGCTGTAGGCAGCAGTGGAGAGGCTGGCAACCAGCGGGACGCATCCCCAATCCCCCCCCCTTCACGAGTGACAGTAGGGCCTGTCCCTCGTCTTCGGGGTGTTTTATTTACCGTTCGTTCTCATATACTCCGAAGATACACTCCAATGCCTGCCATCACTCCCATCCAATCGCTCATGAAACCACACGCTTTTCCCTCCGAGCTGGGGGTCGGGATCGGAGGCTGGCCCTAGGAAGGGAATAGGGTGCCAAGTCGGGGGCGATACTCAAGGGGATGATAAATGAGATGAGATGCACGAACCGGCAAGGGGAACAAGGGAAGCGCACAGGGGAGGGGGAGGGGGAGGGGGC
>QGQB01000273.1:437752-468497 GCA_003385265.1 Neonectria hederae
GGGGGAGGGGGAGGGGGAGGGGGAGGGGCCCCAAGGTGACGATGGGCGGGAAAAACAAAGGAACTAGTAACCGACGGGAATTTCGGGTCCTTCGATGTCGTCTTGCCCCAGTCCTGCTACTCTAGTGTACTCTGTAGGTAGCTTGCTCGATGAGCCTCTGCCTCTTTCGCTTTTTTGCTTGTGCTCGGGAATTCATCATGCCGTACCTTGTCACACTCTCTCTTACACTCCCACTCCCACCACAAAGTACTGACTACCACCCTCACGACAACCCAAAGCCACATCAAAACTGGTTATGAACCACACCACACTATCGGGCGAGATAAGCCTCGGGCTAAGCCAGGTACCGTCTCACGGCTACGTCGACGGCGGACGCCATGGAAGGTCCTTGGAAACGGTAGAAGAGGGGTTTTTTTTTTTTCTTCTTTCTTTTTTTTTTTCTTTTGGCCCGTCCCTTTCCACGCCTAGGAGCCAATCTTCGCATCGCAGGGCGGGGGTCCGGAAACGCCGAAGGATGGCAGTCGTAGTGCAACCGCCTGTATCCAGACCTAATTCAACGTCACCTCTTTTGCAACAGCCATGTCGATTTTTTTTTCCTGGCAGCGAAAAGATAAGCCCCCCTTGCTAGCCTACGCGCTGCCTGTCTCTCTCTCTGTCGCTGGCGGAGTCTCGCGAGTGTTTATTGCGATTCCCGTACCCCAGCTAATCCACTGGGCATCTCGCTCGATGCAAAACCATGAGGAATCCGCAGCAGCCAAACAACCAGCAACCGGTCCCCACTCAGATGGCACCAGGCCAAGCATGTCAAAAGCCGCCGGGTGCACCTTAAATCATCCGCTGCTTCGCCTACAGGCGCTAAAGCGATCCACTAATTCCACTCCCAGGGCTTCATGCGTACCGACGTACGTGCTAAGGTACGCATCTCGGGTCCTTTTGCAAGAGCCCACCTCAACTCACCAAAAGGGCCAACCTACCTGGACAAACTGGGCTACCAATCTACGATAACCACCACCACCACCACCACCGTTGCCGCCAGTCTACCACCAAAGCCTATGGCACCTTTGAACACCTACCGAGTGGTGGACTGGTTTGCGTACCGAACTTGCCAGCAGGGAATCCATCCCAGACGAGCGTTGCCCACTGTATGTATGTCTTCTTTCTCTGAGACACGGCCGCNNCCCCCCCCCCCCCCCCCCTCCTCCCCTCCCCTCCTCTCTCCCCTCTCTCTACGCCATAGCATCAGCGGCTTACCAAGTTCCCGCCTCCCGCTCGGCCAATGGATGATAGGCTGCAATGTCTCACTGTCAGAGCAGAAAAGACCGTGCCGGGCGAAAACTCGGTCGCCCCTTTTGAAATCTCGGTATTAGACTCGTCTTGCATCAGGCAATGGCGTCGCCACAGAGAAAAATCTTTCACAGGTGGTGGCTAGTTGAAGAGAGCCGTTGGAAAAGCCGCATCGCCAGCCCGGTCGGTCCATGCTGTGCTGGAGCTTCTCGGTGTCTACCGACCGGTCGGGCTGCCGCTGAGCTGGTGACAGTCTAGTTGCATTGCCATTTCATCTCGGTGGGACCATGGAACCAACCAACGCGCACCGGAGTACCTTGGATACATCCCCAGCTGCCATGGGATCGGCCCGTGGACGCAAACACATCCAGGCTCTGAACAAAACACCCCAGAGGTTCTTCTGGTTGCTGACACCACAAGGCGGAGAAAGAGGCTCACTGTTGTTGCCCGACAAAATATGGCCGACAAAGAAGCCATCTGGCCATGTGTGCTCACGCCATGATCATGTCAAAAAAGATCGCGGCAACGTTCACGGACACGGCGGCACCAACGGGGGCTACGGACAGCTACGGACAGCTACGGGCAGCTACGGGCAGCTACGGGCACCAAAACGGCCAGCGCTATAACGCATCGTCAGTAGCTTCCAGCGGCTCTCAACGGTTCCCAGTGGTCGTTCACAGTTCCATCGACTGGCGGGCATCTCTCACTGTTCTTCCCCCGGCTCGTGTCCTCCCTCGCAACTTAGCTGTTCGACGCTGCTGCAGGTGCCTCGGGCCCACAGCGGCGGGGTCTTGGCAGACACCTTGGCACCACTGGCGTCCCTTTAAGAGCTTCTATGCATCTTTCTAACAGTCTTCGCCGTCTTTGGCGCTAGCCCTCGTTGGGACGTCGCCGCTGACTACGAGTAGTACGTACCTGCTTAGCGCTTCGCACCTCCGGGCCCTTCCCTCTCCATCGGCCGCTTCCCCACTCCACCTCACCAATATCCTGGCAATCTTGCTGGGCCCGTCGCCTCCAGGGATCCTTCGGTCCACTTACAGAGTACATCATTCATGGACTCACAACTTTGTTTGAGCCTGAGAACGTGCACGAAGTAAGCGGGAGTCGATAGCAAGGTCCGGGGCCGACCCGAGTCTGGGACACGCGAGTTCGTGCCGGATGAATGGGAAAGACGCCGAGACCACCTGTTGTGGACTCTCTCGTTCACTCCCAGAAGAAAGTCGTCCAAAACGACGAGTAGGCGACAGTGGGGAGAAGGGAGAGGGAACCAATCGCGCATCCGCAGATCGTGTTGACCAGTTATTGCAACGTCAAAGATGGCCATCAGCGACGTGTGCCACACTGGATCGCAGCCACGATACAGTGCAACGGGACGAAGATCATAAGAGCAATCTAATCTTTACTAATAAGCCTTAGGACCTCCAGCACCTTTTTATCTGTGCCCTATTTCAGGTAAGTTATTTGCGGCGACGTGACATGTACGACACCACAAGACACTCCTCCTGCACGCCACACGCAGCACGCCGCACGCCGCTCTCGTCATCTGGACAACTCGCCTTGCAACCACTACAAGGAATGCTAGCCACTCAGAAGAAGTCCCTTTGCCACACGTCCTATCTCAACCAGCCAGGGCTCGTCTGGGGCACTGGCTGCCAGGCTCTGGTGTCACCCCATCACCGGAACTCTTGTCCTCCAGCCGCCAACCCTTGCCCGCCAACCCCGTCCACCTGTGAGGGGTTGCCTGGGTTCGCTGCGAAGAGCCGCTCAAGTCCGGGAAGTGTGCATGCTCGTCACTCAAACGATGCTGTTCTGCAGGCATGGTGCATTGGCACGTTAGCCTTCCCCAAATCCACCCACCTCTCTTCGTCCATCGACATGAAGCCTACCTTTCTAGAACCTTGGCACCTGGCACATTTCCAAGGGTTTGTTGGTTTGTTGGCCCAATCGCGGATAACGACGTGTGCCGCCGGCGCTTTTTACTAGTGCTTGTGGTGGCACTGACGAGAGGAGCGCGTCAACGTAATTACGCGGAGAACTACGACACGTACTCATTTTTTTTTTCTTTCCCTACACTCTTTTTCACGGCGAACGCATGCCACTGGTGAAGCACTTTTAACCGCGTTACCGAACCACGGACTTCGTACGGCACCATGTGCCAATCCTACTAGGTAAGCGACCCCCATCATGCCCTCATGGTGCTAGGACAATCTGTGTACTTAGCTCTGCACGCACGCACGCGGCAGACATCTCCGTTCTTCACCTGAAGCTGTTGTCCAGGCGGTATCCTTGCCAACTCTAGAGTCGTCGAATCTACGTTAACTCCAGGTCCGTTCGGGCGGTCCCGATAATCTTGAACGGAGCAACATCGCTACTGAGGCCAAACTCATATCGGCAGTGATCGGCCAAAAACAGATCCCCCCAATCACCCGTCAGCTGCAGAATCCCATCGGTTACTGCGAGGCCGCCGATCCTACGCTCAAGGATGGTAGGATCAAGGACAGCTTCTTACTTTACACAATCTGGACAGCTCTTTTCCTCAGAGCTCACTATGGCTAACCAGGGCGATCCCATGAAACACGCCAGTCAAAACCACAGGCGGTGGGGGTCCTCTCGGCCTGCATCTATCTCTGAACGAGGATGGCAGATGCTGTCCCTGGTCCGGGTCATCCTAATTAGGTGGTCGATGTTTGCACTCACATGAAGATTCCGATTTGGTGCCAGCTGGAGAGAGCGGAGGTCGAAGACTGGCTTCTTATCAAGGCCCCTGGAACCATCCACAACGATGCTTGCTTGCGGATGCCCCCGGTTAGATTCAAGGTTGGATTCGCCTGCTTGCGACGAACCGAACCAACTGGGCGGTTTCCACTCGCGGCGAATCCATGATGTAAGGAAGGGCATGAGACGAGGCACATGGCCACAGGCACACAGGCACACAGGCACACGGCAACCCTAGCTCGCATCCCCCCAGCAGCTGCTTCGACAGGGACACTGCAGAACGCGGTGCCATCGTCGCTGCCTCGCAGGATGCCCTCGCATGTAGGGCCTGACGGTACTGCAGGGCATGCCGGTGGGATCAGCAACAATGTGTGGCTAGTGTATAGTGTGCCATGTTTGTTGTATGCCCGTTGGTGATGAAGGGCAAATAACGAGCGTGGTTGCTGTCCAATGCCGCGGCTTAGGGACGAGTACCGACGACTCATCTAACTTGATGCAAATGGGAGTCTTCCCCTCACCCACACCAACATCTCATCCGCATCCACAGCACGCCCACACCACTCCCACACCCACACAAGCTTGTGCTTGGCTCCTGTCCTAGAGGCTGGCAGGGGTTGGTTTTCTGCGGGGACGACGGGGGGGGTTGGAGAGGCATTCTAGCCATTCGATGACTAGGGCCTGGGCACAGACGCTAGGCGATGAATCGTGCGTTAGAAGGACCGAACGATGCTGCATGGAAGCCCGGCCCAAGGTCTAAGCCTCGCACATTGCAAAAAGCCCTGCTGCTGTCCTGTCCAGCTAGCAAGGGTTGCAACATCCCCTGCCAATCAACGTATCCCGCCGTAAACGTCGCTTCATTGACCGCTGTGGAACGGGTCGAACGACAAACCACCGCTCGCCTTGGCTGTGCGTTGGTGTACTGGTGCGAAGGAGGATTCCCGGAGGAGATCGCTTCGATAACTCTACTGGGCCGTGGCCACTAGCATTCACAATCTAACGTGGTGTCAAGGATAAAGGTGGCGGGGTCCGGTTCATGCTGGAAGAACCGTCTTCGGATGAGGAACCGTCGGGAAGCGATCCAAGACTACGGAGTACGTACAGAAGCATTCCATCCTTCCGGTCCGAGGTTCGATCGAGGAATCTCAAACGGCCCACCGGTAATTGCAGACATCGTAGTCTAGTCGAAGAGCTCTTCACCGACACTACTCCGTACGCGGAGGGTTGGTTCCCACTCCGGATGTCCGTACTAGACAAGCGCCGGCTTGGGAGCGACTAGATCCAAGCCATCGAATCCAATGGCCCAAACCGCCCGAGCCGCGCCGCTAAACACAGATTTCAAGGGTTTTGTTCTTGATTCGCCTTATTCCAGTCCGGCTACGAGAACGACCCTGCTCTCACAGGTTTGCAACCAGATGTTTGCTTCAATTGTCCATTTCCCCTCATGGTTCCATGGTCGGGTCCACTCGAAACCAGAGGCAAATGTTACGTTGCTGTCATAAACGATCCGCTTAGCGAATCAGTGGCCAAGGGTTCCCGGAGGCTCTCCACGAAATATTACCTGTCTGCTCTTGTCGAAACCCCGGTACGTGACGGCATCGACTCCTTCCAGCCAGCTGCAGTCGAAGTGGATTGGGTAAGTTATCTGAAGGATCGATCTGGCAATTTGCAAACAACACTGCTTCGTAGTCCTTTCACCATTCCTCACGATGTTTTCGTCATCTACAAAAGACCTTCAACATTCAAAGGGTCGAGACTTGAATCAAGAGGGGATCCAAGGTAAAGCACGAGATGAACGATATCAGCTCAATCGCCAGCCACTGTCAGGAGACTGCCTCGGCACGGCGGCCTTCCACTTCCTCCTGAATTACCATTGCCAGAAGCTAAGTTTACCGTTGAAATTGTCATAGCTTCAAGAACAAAGCCAGGCTTCCCCGCAAACTCGATCGCCACCAGCTAGTTTATCACGCTCCTTTCAACAGCCCGGCTTCACGTGTCAAACCCAACATTTCAAGACGTAATAGTATCACCTCTATGACTAAAATGCTGGACCAGGGGCAGTTTATGAACATGGACATGTATCTCTTAGACTTGAATCCCCAGACACTTGACATGGGGCCCCCAACGACGAATGCGGAGCCGTACATACTGCCGTCCGTCCCGCCATCTCTCCAGCTGAAGCCGTCATGATCGATGTGTATACGCTCACGCCACGGATGCTCCCCTTTTGCTAGTCAACTTGAACGAGACTGGCGGTCTTAGCAGAGATTAAGGACGAGTTAGCTAGTTCTGCAACGCATAAGCACCTCTCCTATCCTATGTGGGCCTGTTCTTGGTATTCCGCTCAACGGGCATGTTGTCAAGGGCCCGGACTTCTCATGATAGCAGTTGAAGTTATCCGGAACCGCTGGGCGAGCTCTTAGTGCTCCATTCCCCCACCCGGTTCCTTTTTGCAGGGTCGTAGGCAGTTTCTTGGAGAGGCCGAAACCTTGTTTCCATCCAGCAAAAGTTCCGGGCTTCTTTGTTAGAGGTAGTATCTGGGCGCAGGGTGGCATTTCAAACTCCGCGATGCAGTGACATCTCGACCAAAAGCCCATCCCCATGAGCCGGACGAATCTCCACCGAGGCTGTTGAGAATCCGGGGGATCTCCATTCCCCCGCACTCTCCCGACAACATCGGACGAGAGGGCGGCCTCTGGGAGACTTGCCGTTAGTCACCAGCGATAGATTCGGACAACTATGTGTCATAGCCATCCCAAGATCCACGAGGTCTGGAGTCGGGAGTTGTCGAGGTCCCTGCGTCGCTTCAGCCAGAACCCCGACATGCAGGAACCGAGGCCTTATCGCACAGCTAGACCGCCATGCTCGCCTTACCTTCCGTTCCGAGCACCGAAGCGCCCTCGACGTGTGATTCATCACCGCTTGCAGGGTCCCATGCACCTCATCGGGATCCGATGGCTGGGGCTACGGAATTCGGCGCCAGAGCCTATCTAGAACTCGTCGATCCCTCCCACCTTGAACAACCGACAGTGGAGTCCAACTCAAAAGATCCCGCATAATCAGTTATCTCTAGAGCCAGTAGAGTGACTGAAACTCGCCCCAAGGCAATTTCCCTTCTCTCGGCTACTTCGTTGGGCTTCTCCGTGAACGGGAGACGCGCGAAGGGAGGAGGGGCAAAGCGGCTGCCATGCCTAATTGTGTCGATCATGTAATAGCGCAGGCATGCTAGCCCGAAAGGAGCTGATGAGCCGCAGGACAGGACACCACTTCCGCAGCGTTGTCTGGAAGTCCCGTGGTTGAAGAAAGATCGCCACTGCTTCGCTGGGGGGTGACACTGCATCTTCCAGAATCTGGGGAAGTGGGCTTCGCGGCTTTGTCAACACGGAAACATTTCCGCTCGAACTGGGCAGTTGTAGCTTGTCTTTGAGCCCTGTAGTGGCTAGGATTGGCAGCTGCCGTGAATATTGGCTGTCTCCTACGTGTTCTTGAACCTGCGTCATGCTGCGATGTGCTCGTGGCGGTACGAGGTGACTTTGGTCATGGAGTGATCAGGCTACGGGAGATCTCGGCTCTGGTGGGTGATGTGAGTGCATCATGTGTTCATCGTGGATGTATTGGAAGGGGGGCTGCTATGAAGCTGCTGACTAGAATCCAAGATGGCGCTATAGAGTTTCGTAGATATGCACAGTGGTACGACATTTCTGATTATCAATGAAGTTGAGGGTTTCCCATCTTCACTTACAACAAATACAACAAACGCGTGACCGAGTAGACTGTCCATCCTATGTTCTCTCGTATGATCATTTTCAAGACGCAAAAGTCGTATTCGGGGATTTGGTCTAGGGGTATGACATCTGTTTTGCAATGACTTGATTTATGAGTCTGAAAATACAGAAGGTCGGGGGTTCAATTCCCTCAATCTCCATTTTTGCCCAGATGCCAAACCTGAAAGGAGTCGTTTTTAATTTTTTGGCCAGTTGAGCTGACTTGGACAATTCACTGCTTCTCTGTAACCTAACAGTTTGTGGCAAAATTGTGTTATAGTTTGTGGCGGACACGCTGCGCCATGAATGTTCGTTGTGAGATACCTACCCTAAAGACATGGCCGTAGATTGTGAACTACTAAATGGTAGCCCGAAGGTGTACGGGTAATCCAAGTGCTTACGCCCTGAATATGAAATATAGAACAATATGTATCTCATACTATACCTCCATCATTATCCGAGCAAGTGATTTCGCCCACAAGGAATCAGTCAAGTTATTTGAAGTTATAGCAATGGCGAAAGGGATGGCATGATCGCAATAGCTTAGTCACTCGACAGGACCATATCTGAAACCCTTCCAATAGAGTAAACTTATACTTTCTTCTAACAATGCCAGATTAAACTAATACTGCTGCAGTGGTTATTCAAGTGGAGAGGTAATGCAGAAGTCTTGTCCTTTGTTCGTTCCGTATTATCCTCTGCTCGAGTGGAATAACACAGCTTAAGTTAAGTTTGTCATACGAAGATTAGTTAGTACGCGCTCGTGAACCTGGGACTCCGAAAGCCTATCTGTTGAGTGACGAAGTCGGAACATAACTCCAATGATAGTCGCCCGCGGATGCGAGTCCTTTCACGATCGCACTAGCTTTCAACTCGTCCACGGGAACTGAGAAGACTTGCCTCTCTCCGACTTGGTAAACTCAGGGTTCTACATTTCGGAGAGGCGATGCAGCTCGCATAATGACTCCACACTTTCTACAACCTTGCTGCCTATGCTCAATATGGTCGTGATGCACGCAGTAGGCTTGACGCTGAAAAGTCTTGACTGTAGGTGATTAATCACCGAGCTCGTCTCAAGCGAACAGCTTGAAGCACGGTAGGAACGAATCTCGAATTCATCACAACGATTCTATTAAACGTCTGCGTCCGCTCGTCCAATATTCCTGGCGCTGCGAGAATGTCATGGCTTACACCAGGTACTACGGGTGGGCGCTGGCCTACCTCTAATGTGTATGGAGAGCGGCCGCGGCGACAACCGGCCCATCGCCTTGGCGAGCATGGACGTCTTCCTGTCTGACTTGGGAAATTATATCTCTCTTGCTAGATTCGCGACCTAGTAGAAGCGGCCTCTGTTATTGCTCATAGCCCTGATAGCTTAAGTATGTGCGATGAAGAACCAGTTATCTTGACTTGTAACCCATCGAGGATTCGCAGACTTATATGTCTCACATCCATCGCCACACCCCTCGTTCGTACAGTCGGAATCACACACCATCCTCCTCAACTTCTCCACGTTCCCGACATCGCATTCATGGGTCTGAGCCTCTTGGCTCCAATGTATGTCAGCATAAACGGCGGTATAACACTAGCCTGCGACATCACAAAGGGAAACCGCATAGTGTGTTCAACGCCGATTCCATGAAACTACAACTGGCCCAGAAATGCAGTGAAGCAAGTGTTTACCGCAAAAGCTACCTAGGGGGCGGTCACCACCGTCGATGTGTCGGCGGCTAATTCGAGCTGGTTGTTGAAGTTTCGCGGGTCGTCATTGAGATGCAGTGATGTGACGGGCTTGTAAAAGTGGGAGGCCGACAGGAGCATTGTTAACTTCACTCTGGCAAATTGCAAAAGATGCACCGGGCTTCACGGCCTGGACGCCTCCCGACTGGCCTCAAGAAGAGGATCACATACTACTACCATAGTTAGAGCCAGACGAAGGCAATGTCGCTTTAGACGCTGGAACACCGACCTACCGCTACTGGCAAATGGATATGCCAGTGTTCCCGGAAATCATACTGTCGCTGATGAAGCTTAACGGGATGATCTATGAGATGTTAAACGTGGCCTGCTGGATCGCCAAAAGCAATCACGTTTATGAGAAGGGGGGATATCTCTTCAACTCAACTGCAAAAATTCTGCGTTGCAACATGTACAAATCAACGTACTAATCAGACATCATCAATATCGTCGATGGAAACCAGAACGTCAACGCCAAAGTTATAGACATTGCCAAACGATGTCAGCACTCTATCAGGAGGGCACCAACGTGCCCTGCGACGCACTCAACACTAGTAACAAGCTTCGTACCCCGAAAACCCCCAAAACTGCGCCTTTCATCCATAACTTCTGTAGCTCTCGTACTAAGAACCGTTATGGATTCGAAGAGCTGATCATTGGTCAGGCGAAACTGATCTAGGGTGCCAGCGGCTTTGGGTATACCCTCACGGCCAATACGAGCATTTTGAATACAGTTCTTGTTCAGACCGCCGACCTGGAGTTCCTCTTGAATACCAGTAAATCATTCATGTAAATCGCCACAGAGTTGCAGAGTCTGCGGCCGAGCTGGGACGGCTCGATGCATGCTAGCTTGTCCAACGACCGAGAAACAATCGGACGTCCCTGAGGGATACCATAGAAGTACTGTTCCAAAACGCTACCGTCAGCTTGATGAGCTCTTCTGTGTTGTAGTACGCAAGCATATTACCCCTTGTTTAACTGATTCAAGTTAACACTTCTCAGTTCAAATGAATCATCAGCCTTCTGCCCTTCAAAAACAAAGGTCACCGGGGCCGTCTGTGCTCGCCTACGGTCTCGCAGTCGCATATTCGACACTTACTGTAGCCGTAGGTCTCTTTATAGCGGTGCTTAACGGTGCTTCCTTAGACGAGACCTTTTTTTGTCTTGTTATGGCTCTTTCGAGGCGTGGAGTTGAGCGCCGAAGAAAAGGAGGAGGCTTAAATGTCCAAAAATATGGGATACATGGAGGCCTGTATCCATCCGCGTAGTGATGAAAATAAGCACAATACTCGAGTCAAGGAGCTTCGAATTACAATAGTTAGCTTCTCAAAAGAGAGGAGCGGGGGAATTTGCTTTTGAGAGCGACTGCATGATGATAGGATCTACATACCGAGTAATGATACCTAGATAAGATATAATATAGCCAAGATCCAACTTTGAGACAAATTCGTGATCTGTTCTCTGCTCTGAATTTGGGAAGTGGACGTGCAGGTAATGGAAAGAATCGTAGCCAGAAGACGGGTTGTAGGTGGAGGCCCTTAGATCGTACGATCGAGATCACGCTTCAACTAGAATTTCTTGCTATCCGCTGATATGTCCTATACCAGATCTTGCTTGGTTAATTACGTCCCGTTAGAATAAATCGGAGTAAAGGGCAGTCATATTCTCATTGGTGAGCCCTTGGTCGAGCGTCAGCAAACATCGTCAGCATGGCTCCGAGGACGAGGCCTAGCTCTGCTGACTTTCCTAAACGAGAAGCAAATGGAGTCTTTGGCAAATCAAGCCCAGGACTAGGTTCGGTAGGGCTGATGGTAAGCAACCCCTTCTGCCAAGGCTTCTTACCTCGAGGCTAATGTGCAGTTGTGGGCCTTGGGTTTATTGCGACGACATTGAGGCCATCGCCAGACGCCTTGCGCCGTGTTTGCGATACCAAGGGCAGGCGAGGAGGTTGGCTGAGAATTGTAGGTTGGTTTACGAAGGCACCGGCGCCTCTCTCGCATTTGTCCGATGAGGTTATCCACGTGTTGACTTGGGAAGGTTTACGAGCTGGGACGGGTGTCATGGTTTCTTAAGCCGACGACAACATCATCCTTTCCGCGTCAAGGTTTTATTGGATCCAGTAAGATTTGGAAGAAAACTTGATATCAATTTCTTTTTCATCAATGGACCTCGAAGTCCCGTTGCTTCCGAATCACCGACAGTTCGGCTAGCAAATTCCTCCTCCTCTCATTCTATCGTCCACTATTCGCATCGGGCGACATTATGAGAGGTAAAATCGTTTCAAATCATCATAACAGCAAGTCCACACTATTTACAGAAGCAGGACTAGGCCGCCTTCTCGGCAATGGGCTTTGCAAGCTCCTCAAGAATGGGCTTCTCGAGAGTGTCGGGCTTGGTGGTGCTGGCCCAGCGGCCCTTGACATTGCCGTCACGGCCGATGAGGAACTTCTCAAAGTTCCACTTGATGCGCTTGAGGCCCATGAGGCCGGGCTGTTCGTTCTTGAGCCAATCGTAGAGGGGGCTGGCATTGTCGCCGTTGACCTCGATCTTCTGCATAATGGGGAAGGAGACGCCGTAGTTGACGAGGCAGAAGTTCTGAATCTCCTCGTTGGTGCCGGGGTCCTGGTTACCGAACTGGTTGCAGGGGAAGCCGATGATGGCGAAGTCGTCGGGGTTCTTCTCCTTGAGGCTGGTGTAGAGCTTCTCGAGGCCTTCGAACTGCGGGGTAAAGCCGCACTTGGAGGCCGTGTTGACGACGAGGACCACCTTGTTCTTGTAGTCGGCCAGGGGGACTTCTTTGCCGGCCTCTATGCGAGTGGGGGACTGGGGTTAGCGAATGCGATTTTGTTGTTGTGAGGGAGAGGGAGAGGGAGAGGGAGAGGGAGAGGGAGAGGGAGAGCGAGATCGCAGCAAAGTCGCATCGTAGTGCGGTGCAGTGCAGTGCATTCTGCGGTCGGGGTGGGAGAGCCAAAACGTACTATTGAGAGGCTTGAAGTCGTAGAAGCTGGTAGCAGAAGCCATCTTGGAGGAATGTGTGTGGGTATGGGTATCTAGAACAGGAAACGAAGAATTCGAGGTCGCCAACGGAGCGATGGTGTGGAATGTCGAGTTGAAGCTGTTGTTGAAGTTGGAAGTTTGAGAGAGCGGGGATGGAAAAGAAGAGGAAAGGGACCAAGAAAAGAAGCTTCTGTTGCTGGGCCGGCAGTAGTCAGTTAGTCTTAATCCAGCAGTTGGAGGCATGTAACCAGAATCACAGGTACCTAAACGAACCCGGCCAACGGCGGGCATTTGCAAGACAACCACGCCACTGGGCCACAACCGCGGCCGCCATTTGATGGGGGGCTCTGCTAAGCTGAATCGATGCCGCTCTGCTCCTAGCTCTAGGAGAATTGGGACCTGATCAACGGTGTGTCACCTGCTGTCGGAGCGCTGTCTGAGATGCGTTACAGCCGGTCAAGGTTGGAAACAGTGTTGAATGATTCCACATGCCTCGGCAGAGCAGTCCCGATGCGGATGGTGACGTATTCCGCGCTTCGTTTAGTGCGAGCGTTGACAGTGGAGTCGGCCGGCTTGATGTGTTGGGCCGGGTGCCCGATCGACTGAAGCTCGGTGGATGCGTTGAATGTTTGTTTGTCTTTGCTTTTTTTTTAGGTCCATTCATCAAGTGGCATTAATAATCAAAGATGTTGGGGAATCAGTGCGCGGCGGGTTTGGTTTATGCTGCCTTATTACTCCTGTAGTCTATTGTTTGCAGCTGTACTCCGTACAAACAGCATACGATGATGGTATCTGCAACTACCTTGCCCGTGTAAAGCATCCATTGCTCACGATTCGAGGGTGCTACAAACACATCAGAATGGAGTCAGGATCATCTCACCAGGCATCAATTGCAATCCCATCACGGCCGCAATATCTTCCTCCGCGAATCTAGTCATTAAATAAACTACCCAGCATTCGGTCCAACGTCCACTCCGAAATCAGACCATCTAACGTTATCAATCGTAACAACCTCAGCATATGTACGGAGCACCAATTCTAATAAGCCTCGGTTTTAGTCCATACTCCCCGCTTTTCAAGGCACACACACACACACACGGTTTTCTGTCCATCATTTGCCCCGCTTGCATCATCATCCTCCAGTCTCTCTTCTCTCTTCTCTCCGCCGGCTTCTGCGGAGCCGGAATACGTCACCGAGCCGACGGCCGCTACGTTATTCAGCGGCCCCGAACTGCCCGATTCAGCCTCCACCACCTCCGTGCCTCCGCCGCCGTTCAGGTTCTCGAAGGACAGAGACAGTCAGCTTGAGGTACCTGGGGCAGTAGACTAGCTATTTGATGCAACTGGAAAGTACCTACAGCAGGGCTTGTGAATGACGGACATCATGGAAACAAAGCGCAACATTGTCATTGTCGGTCAGTTCAGCTTCATCACCCATCTCATCTCATGATACGAGCCCGAACGCAGTCCCGCTGACACAGATCTCAGGAGGCGGCATCATTGGCTGCACGACCGCCTACTATCTCACCCGCCATCCCAAGTTCAACCCTGCCCTGCACACAATCACCCTCCTCGAGGCTGCCCCGTCCCTCGCCCCCGGAGCCTCCGGAAAAGCCGGTGGCCTCCTCGCCCTCTGGGCCTACCCTACTTGCCTGGTCCCGCTCTCCTATCGCCTCCACGCCGAGCTCGCCGCCGAGCACGACGGCGCCCGGAAATGGGGCTACCGGAGGGTCGGGTGCGGCAGCTTCGAGGCTGTCGTCTCGCGCCAGAAGGTCCAGACCCTGCGCCAGAAGGGTGCAGCTGGCGTTGATGGTGACAAGGCCTGGGAGAAGCTGCCTAAGCAGAACGGTGCAGCAAAGGACTTGCTCGCGGCTGGTAATCTGCCCCAAGATCTTGACTGGGTGGATCGCGACATCGTCGACAACTGGGCCGAGATGGGAACTCCGGGGTCTACGGAGACGGCACAGGTGCATCCCTTTCACTTCACAACAGCCATTGCAGAGCTTGCCCAGCAGGGCGGAGTCGAGGTGCGCACCAACGCCAAAGTCACTGGGATAAACTCATCCAAAACCGGCGTTGAAATCGTCGAGTACCTGGACCGCGAGAGCAACGAGACCAAGACCATCGACGGCGTCACGGACGTTGTAGTTGCTGCGGGTCCGTGGACCAGCCGAGTCCTCCCACGAGCCAAGATTGAGGGTCTGAGAGCGCATAGCGTCGTGTACGAGGCCGAGGTGAGCCCCTATGCTGTCTTTACAGACATTCAGTTGCCCTCGGACTTTGTGCCAGAGCATCGTGCCAAATTGGGCCAGAAGAGGCGCCACAAGGGCCGAGTCGACCCTGAGATTTATGCCAGGCCCTTTGGCGAGGTTTATGCCTGTGGTAAGTTTCCCCAGTAACACCCCAAACAAGGAAGCTTTTCTGATCTGTAACACAGGAGAGCCGGATACTCTCATCCCGCTCCCCGACACGGCGGACCAAGTCGAGTATGACGAGGCCCAATGCGACGACCTGATCTCCTACATCGCCACCTTCAGCCCCGTGCTCGGCTCCGCGCCCATCAAGGCGAAGCAAGCCTGCTACCTCCCGCGGCACATGCGCTTCGGCCAGGAAGGCGGCCCGCTGCTGGGGAGGACGACGGTGCCGGGCGTCTTGGTCGCCGCGGGCCATACCTGCTGGGGGATCCAGAACGGGCCGGGGACGGGCAAGCTCATGGCCGAGTTTGTCTTCGACGGCGCGGCGACGAGCGCGGATGTGGAGAAGCTGGATCCGAGAAAGTTTAAGGTCTGACGATAATGAGTGGGCGTTTTCAGGTGGGTAAGGCCGGAGTATATGAACAAGTAGATGCCACTGAACGATTCATGAACCCATCTCGTATTGGGGCACTGGTGGTGAGGGTGTCTGTCACGGAAAGATGATATCTGCAACGAGACAATATGGGACAGGAAGATGAAAGCATGTAATGTGCAAGCTTTGATAGCAAAGTACTCTATAAATCACAAAAGAATTAGGACGATTCGTCCCACGGGCATGCAAAGCAGCTCATTCTTACAACTGATCTCTAGGATTAAGCTACGGAAACCCCCGTCACATGGCAGACCCCAATGCTCCATTAATTACCCAGTAAATTTGCAAAGAAACACTCCCATTTAATCTAATATCTAGTAATTAAGTGGCATCCCTCAGATCAGCTCAGTTGGCAAGCAGCCATCCACGACCAAACTCCCTCTCGCCGAACCAGCTAACCCCAACCCTGGAACCTCATAAGGCCTAGCGCCTCCACCATCCTTATCGATAAGACAAGCCAAACTCCGAATCAGAAATTTTGGCGGGCACCTTTTGCCATCAATTGCTCGTCCTTTCCAGCCATCTATCTATCTATCTCTCCCACCCCCCAAATTCCTCCCCCGTCGAACCTTCTTCCCACCAACCCACTACCTCCCACAAACCGCAAACCATGGGCCGCGAACTCCAGAAGAAGAAGCGCCGCTCCGGCCGCGCCCCCGTCCGCACGTCCAACCGGAACAACAAGAAGATCCTCAACCCGCGGGGCAACTCCGTCATCGCGAAGAACTGGTAAAGCTCCCTCCCCTCACCCTTTGTCCAAGTCGAAGAGCATCGTTCTGACAAGAGTTGTTGTATGTAGGAATAAGGATGAGACCCTCTCGCAGAACTACCGCCGACTCGGCCTCGTCGCCCGCCTCAAGGCCCCCACGGGCGGCGTCGAGAAGCGGCTCGGCACAGCTGGCGCCGTCACCACTCGCACCTCTGCCTCCGACCCCTTCGCCATCACCTCCATCGAGAACGCCATTGTCTCCGAGGCGCGCGTGGAGCGTGACGCTGACGGCAAGATCGTCCGCATCCTCGGCCACTCCAAGCCCAACCCGCTGAACGACCTTCTCAACGACCTCGACGAGGACAGTGACACCGAGGTTAACGACGCTGCTGCCGCCGATGAGTGGGCCGGTATCGAGGACGACGCCGATACCACCCATGTCGTCAAGTCTCTCATCGAGGAGAGCCGTAACCCCGCTGAGAAGACCCCCCGCCACCAGAGCAGTCGCGAGCGGGAGTGGCTAGATGCGCTGATCGCCAAGCACGGCGACGACACAGCCGCCATGGCCAAGGACCGGAGACTAAACCCCATGCAGCAGACCGCCCCGGATATTGCGAAGCGAATCCGTAAGCTGAGTAAGGCCTGAGCATGTGAGGGATGGAGGGGAAACGTAACTGCGGAACTTGGTAGTGAAAAGAGACAACAAGGCGGATGTGGTTTTTGGTTCATCTTGGTCAAGAGAATTGGGAGCATCGGATGCCAGACACACAAAAGAGAGACGGCGTTGGGAGTTGGGCATTGACAGACAAGACAATGATATATATATATATATATGGCTGATACATATACACACGTCCTTTTTTCATTTTCCAAAAAAAAATCATCTCGAGTACAAAAACCCCACTGCCTTGCATATCTATCTTCAATGTGCACCCGGGGTGGTTTAGTTTATCTTCTCGAGTGCCCGTCTCATCGTAAACATGACGCCGTAACACCCCTTCAACCAGAGACGTTATCTACCGTAAAGTAAGAACCTCGCTCCCAACCGCGGACTTTCCCAGGATTCCCTTCGCAAACAAAAAAACAAATCTCAACCTAAGAGATATCGTTTATCTCATCCCATCGCTATGCCCATATGCTTCAAGAGTGATTTAGTGCGTTCGGTCATAGTTGCCAGCGGGGAACTGTGCAAGGTGGTCATTGTGAGGGTCATTGAAGCGATCATTGACATGGTCAAGCTGATCGTCATAAGCGTTACCGGCGGGAGGGTTTGCGTAAGGCATGGATGGCGGTGCGCCAGGGTTGTATTCAGTGTCGTTGTCGAAGAGGGTGTTGGTGCGATGAGGCAAGGCACCATATCGGCTAGGGTCGTCATCCTCGGCGCTGTAGGGGTTGCCTTCTGTGTATTGGTTGGTGCTGCTGTATGTGTTGCTGCTGTATGTGTTGCTGTTGTATTGGCTGCCGGTTGGCTCTTGGTCGTCCATGTTGACGCGCTCGTAGGCCTCATCATCGTGGGGGGCCATGGAAAACGCAGCCTTGTCGGGGTCGATGTTCTCGCCACCACGGAGCTTACGGTTGTCATAGCCGGGCAAGTTGCCATGGAAGTTAAAGTATGTCAGTGTGTAGGCGCTGATGAAAGTGCTGCCGGCGAAAAACAGGCTGCAGAAATGGAGACGTTAGCAGTTGTGGCTTGGTTGGCTGCGCTAGATGAAACACGTACGTGATGAAGACACCGAGGCCAACGATGGCCTTGCTGACGCCACAGGCCTTACCACACAGATCCTTGCCGTTGTAGGAGGCCTGGGTAGCGAAGGCAGAGAGCCAGAGTATGGTGAAGACGGCGTCGACAGCAAGCATGGCGTGGGGCTGAGCGAACTTGCGAGTGCGGCCGAACCGGGGGGTCATGATGAGGTAAATCCAGGCTGGAATGGAGAGGAAGCACTGCAGGGGAGGAAATGGTCAGCAAGAGAATGAGGGACAGCAGAGACGGATGCCCGTCTTACCACTCCAAATGTCCAGCCATTGAGGCCGGTGACTTCTGCATCTTTGTCGCGGAAGACGGCAATCTCCATACACCATGCGACGAAGGTGAATATGATCTGGAAAGAGTGGATTCCCAGCTTGACGTTGGGAACGATATCAGGGTCGAATTCGAACTTCTTCATATTTGACGGCTCTGGCGGTTGAAAGGAGACGAGAGGTTTGAGGGAGTTGACTTGTTGGCGGTTGCTATCGAGGGAGGGCTTGTAGGTAGTCGTGGATGAATCAGGCTCAGCTCAGCTCAGCTCTAGACAAGCAAGGTCGGGCAGCGTCAATGGTGATAGCGAATAGGTAAAGAGAGAGAAGCGAGGGTTCTCTGTTAGCGTCGTCGTCCTCGTCGTGGTTGATGTTGTCGTGATAGAAAATGGCGAAGATGGAATAAGGAATACGGAGTACGGAATACGGGAGAAAGAAGGTTTGTTGTTTGCGGGCAGCGCTGGAAACAAATCGAAAACGAAGCGTTCGTTCCCTGGTCAGCCAGAGGACGGAGGAGAGTCGTCATGACGGGCGGCTCGTCCAGCCAAGCCCCAGAGCCAGTCAGCGCCACAATGTGGCCACGCGTTGCTGTGAGTGGGCGCCCTACGCAACGCCTCCCACTCAGAAGGGACCTAAGGCTCTCAGGGCCTCGCCCGCTATCGCACAGCGCACGGAACCGCCGCTTTCAGTGAAGGGACGGCGAGCTCGGCGGGGTTTACGGGCTCGCGGGCACCTACAGATAGCCCAATAGATCCAATATCTCGGGGGGCGTCCTGCCCGCCGCTACAACTCCTAGTCGCCTCGCGGTGCCATTACTGTGCCCCGAAACATCCGCTTCTAGGCTCTCCAGACAACTCAACTCTCGTGCCCTTCGGCAGTCCTGGAGACAGCGTTTGCTGCGCCACTGAATAGAACCACAGTGGCAGTCGCTCTGACCAATCATGCGACGGCCAAAAGCTCCAGCTGAGTGTTGGACCCATGCGTGCCCGGGCTTGGCTTGCATCAAGGTGTCGGGCTTTGTGTCAATGTCCACCAAGGAAACCTCGTCGAGTCCTCCGCTTTTTCTCGTGTTCTTGTCGTCAGCTGTGCGGCTGATGGGTCTTCTCGATCGCCCGCTGTGACGTTTGTTTTTGTGCCTTGGCTTGCTGCTTGCTGCATCGGATGCCTAGCAACGGTCGTCTTGGCCCTGCTGACGTGGAATATTCCGATGCACCCGGCCGGCGTTGAGGTGCCGACCGTCCTCTGATCTGCTCTGTTCCGTTCGTATCCATCATCACATCATGTTGACTACCGACTGACTGTACGAAGTATCAAGGGACAATGGACGATGTGATGTGGGCTGGACAAGGACATCGAACGCCGCTCACCCACGCTAGCACCAAAGTCCCCGAAATTTGAACATCTAGGCATGTAGTACGTTGGTAGTAGGAATAATACGGCCCGCGTTTATAATGCTATGTGGCTGAAGCGCATAACCTGGCTATAATTGTTGCTTATAAAGACCTCCGGTCAATTTTTCGTAGAGGACCTCTTTGTTGATTTACGACTTTCCCAATCAACCTATTGATTGACCTGCCTTCCTACCCATGTGCAGTGAGCCATGAGAGTCCTCGTTCTCCCTTGCGCTATGCAGCCAATGACAGAGACCCGGATTGCTTGACAGCGTCCTGACAGAGGCCATGACAGAGGAATGTCATCGTTTCCATGCTAAACATGATATTTGACAAGCAACCCATTGCCTGTTTAACAATCGATAGAGGTGATGTGCAGTAGAATAGACTAGTAGTCTTGAGACAGAGTCCTGGAACAAGCCGTCCACAATGTCGTGCCCTCGACAATAGATCTCTACCCCAATCCCCGTGACTTCCCGCCCGCTAAGTCCCTAACTCACCAAATGGGGGTTTCCGGGGTTCCTCCAATCCACGTGACTTCTGTCATCACCAGGCGACAGGGGTCGCATTCATGGTTGCAGTCGCGGTGGAAGCTTCATCGTTGCGACACTTCATCTGCTCCCGGCTATGGCAGCCGCACTGGAAGCCGGGTCGATGGCCGGGTAGATAGCCGGGGCCGGGCCAAAGTGATATCTTTGCAGAATTGTCAGAGATGTGCCATTTGCCAGTCTTGCCAGTTGCGGCTGGGCGGTGGCTCTTTGGTCTGTTTCTTTCAGTGCCGTAAGGCTTCCCCGCATGCAGCTTGCAGGGGTCTCAACCAGTCATAGAGTACGGAGTAGAAACTCGGGGATACTTGAAATCATGCTATCGTTAGCCTGAGGCAGGAATCCTTCCAATTCTCTATCCTGCCGGGCGCTGGGGTCGTGGGTCCCGTGACCTAACTGGAGATGCCTTGGCGCTCAAAGAGGTAGGTAGATCTTGAATCTCTAGCTGGGACTATTTTGGTGTGGAAGCACAGACTTTCCCCGGAGAAAGAGCGAGTCGGGATCTATTGACAATACGTAATTCTGTAGTTTGGGAGGGTTGGTGACAAGGGAGCAGAGTGAGGCGTCTGTAACGTGACCTACGCCTCATGGCAACGATTGGTTCGCTAAGAGGGGGGAGCGAAAACTGAAGGAGGAGAAGTGCAGGTTGTCGTTGTTGTTTTTTTACTTCTTATTACGGAGTAGTCTAGGGTCTGCATGAAAGTAAAGAGACTTGGTACATAAGTTGGTGGTGATGGCGATGGATCGTGGCGATAGCTGCGGGAGGGGCTTTGGTTGTGGGCGTGATTGGGTGGTGGTGCTGGTGGTGGTGCTGGTGGCGGCGGAGAAGACGGCAAGTAAGAGGCTCAGAGGCAGGAATGACTTGAAAGATCAAGTGACTGCTGACAATTGATAAGAGTCTGGGATTGCCATTGCTGGATTTGTAGCCTCGGGGTTTGGTTGAATGTTGTCATACCGGACACAAGGTAACGAGACACAGGTCTTTGTTGGACAACGTCGGCGATGAACGTTGATACTACGCACTCCAGTACGAAGAGTAACACCTTGAGTACGAACGACCGGGTACAAACTCAAGATCAAAGTCCGAAAGAAACGAACCGTCAGCAATCGAGGGGCGCATGCGGGTGTGTGTGCGAGGGTGAGATGTGGATTGTGGATGCAGATGCGGCACATTGCTTGCTGTCTGACCACTGGCTACTGTCCAGTAAGAAGTGATCACGATTCGATGGCGATGGCTTGCGTTTTGTCGAAGCATTGCTAGGGGCACAAACAAGATACATCAGAATAGAGACTAAATTCATCAAACCTCAAGCACGTTTTGTTGTAATAAAATTATTTAACATATGCTCTGTAGACTAATCATATCTGTAACCTCTATCGGTAACCTCCAATCCCATAAAACAGGAAAACTCTTTTGTCAAAAGGATGTTCTAGGTAGAGGATCACCACGGGACTACGAATACAAGCGCACTTCCCCGTGGCATCCGAGCATCAACTATCTATCAAATCGTGACCACGTTTTCTCCTGCTTCCAATTGGAACACCCAGGATCCCGGCACCCCCCTCTTCGTCGCAGTTTTCCTCGATCGTGTGCATTGCAGTGCAGAGTGTCATCCAAGGCCAGCCAACAAGCACGCAGCCCGCCCATCCCACACGTCCAAAGTTTTTCTCTTTTCACGTCTGCAGTGTTCGTATCCGCAGTCCGGGGGGGAACTTCCACTGTCCTCCATGTTTCGACCAAGGAGCCAATGAGGCGTTCCATTACTCAATTCGCACCCAGGTCGAGTATACTGCACTCGGTAGTTCGTCACTTACCTAAAGAGTACGTACGTGGAAGTCATCGATCCCATGGTTAGGTCGACGTCTGAGCAAAGATGGGCTCTGCAGCAGGGAAGGAGCTTGGCTTAGCGCGACGATACTAGTGTTCCCCCCCATCTGTGCACCTGGGGCACACGGCAGGTACCTGTCTGGGCATCCATCCCCTCTCACCTTCCTTACAGGTATTCCGCCCTGCCCGCCATCTTTCCTCCGGCGCCTTGTTGGTGGACCAAATTGCTATCCAACACCTTTTTTTTTTCCTTTTGCCTTATCACCATTACCACTTCTTATTTTCTTCCTCTCTTCTACATCAGCGTCAAGAAAACACTAACAAGAAACTCTTAATTTCTCTCTTTGTCTCTCTCTTTTCCCCCTCCACCCCTTCTCCGCCGTGGTTCATCCATCCATCCAACCACCCCCCTTCGCAAAGTTATTTTTCTTCAGCCTCAATCGAATTGTCAGAGAGTACCCGTATACTTCGTACTGCCATTGCCATTGCCATTGCCATTGCCAACCGTTCGCGCTTTCAAATCCTCGCCAAACCGTTTCCCACCCGCCGTCTCCCACCCAGGATACGACGGTCCAAAAGTTCCGCGCCCCGCAGCCTCCCACGTCCACTGGAAGAAAGGCGTTGTTCTCGCCCACTCCCTTGCAATCGAGAACCGACAATCGACAACCCACACCCTCTGAAAACACGCCCACAACGCTTGGCCCCCGCACTGGCCTTGACACCTGGTGGTGCGCTGCGCTTTCACTGGCCCGAGATACGTACTATCTCTCAGACGCCCGCCACCTGCTGCCCTGGCACTTGGCCATCGCGCGGCCTGCAATCCTCCCCCTACCCAAGGACTCCAAAAAGTCGCCAATCCCCCCCAGTTTCGCTTCTCCTCGGCTTTCCCTTCAACCTCGCCCAACCGCCACAAACCGAGTTCGACATCATCGCCGCCTGCCTCTACGACCTCACCTCTGCGCTGCGCATTGCCTGCCGCCGACCACGGCATTTGCGTCGCTGCATCTCCACAGCCCTGTCCCCTACCGGCCGATTCAGTCCCTCTGCTGCCCGCTACCCCGCTGGTCGCGACCCTGTCTACTCAACCTTGACACCGCCGGCCCTCCATTCGCCGACTCTCTCCCTCTGGGGGAGGAGATACCAAAATCATGGTCCCGTACGGGTCCGTCCATGCGCCCTCTATCGGCGCAGAGTCGAGCCCTACCGGTTCTTCCTCGACTCCCAACCAGCTACCGCAATCCCAACTGCCACAACAACTGCCGACCCCGAACCAGACAAACCAGCTCCCAGGCGCACAGCACAAACGAGTCTATCAGGCATGCATTCCCTGCCGCCGTCGTAAGGTACGGTGCGATTTGGGTAGTGTCGACAACCCCCACGACCCTCCCTGCGTCCGCTGCCGTCGCGAGAGCAAGGAGTGCTTCTTCAGCGCAACCCGCCGCAAGCGCAAGACCGACGATGGCGAAGGCAGCGATGTTGACGAGTACATCGTCCGCAACGGTCGCAAGCGAGTCCAAACCAGCGACAGCCCCCCACCGACCTTCATCGATCGCCGCGCCTACAGCAACGTGCCCTTGACCCCAGGTGGTTCACAAGGTCGAAATCAACCCCTCCGTCGACCAGACGGGTCCAGGCGCGAAAGGGGAGACAGTGAATTCGGTGTTGACGGCGACGCGAACCAGACCCTCGAGAACATTGAGGCCCAGACGGTGATGCGCCGCAGTGTGTTTGGACCTCACGACGCCCTTGACTTGCTCTATAAGGCAGCCACGGATAGGTGCGTCCCCTGACCCCCATACCCCCCTGGTTCCGCAGGCTTGGCCTGACCTCGCATCCCATCGGTTCAAGGACCACTGCTGACATATAACAGTCCGGCCGCAGACCATGAGCGCAAAGAAAGCATGTCGTCTATTCACCCGCCCCCTCCACCACCCTTAGCTCACGACGGTGTTCCAAAACACATTCGTCGAACCACCATGCCTGTGAGGGTGGAACAGCCTATCGACCCGGAGCTCTCGCGGCCTGAGCTGAGTGGCCAACCGGGCTATATCGAGGCCATCGCAGCCTGGCAAAGGTTTCGATTCGTCCGGGCTGGGTGGTTTACCGCAGCTGAAGCCATTGAATATGTCGACTAGTAAGTTCAACATCACGCGAGTACCGCATTCTTGAACCGGCATGGCTAACTTGGTATAGCTACTACAAGTATCTTTCGCCTCTAACACCCATATCACCGCCGACATTTAGCAGCCCCGCCTCCCACGTAACTCTGTTGTACGAGGAGCCCATATTGACCGTTACTCTATTGACTATTGCGTCTCGATATCGAAAAATGCCCGGCACGGGTGGCCATTGCCGCTCACATGCGATCCATGAGCAACTATGGACATACTTGCGAGGCATGATTGAGCGTTGTCTATGGGGACAAGAGGCATTTGGAGGCGGGTTCTGCGTGCCTTCCACAGCCATGTTTGACGAGTCCCAAACCAGTAGTACCGCTCCCTGGCGCGGTCTGCGAAAAGGTAGTCTGCGAACTTTGGGGACTATCGAGTCGCTCATGATCCTAACGGAGTGGCATCCACGAGCCCTGCACTTTCCTCCAAGCGAGGCGACGGATGAATTGGTGCTTCCCATGGTTGATGTGATGATGGATCCAATGGACACCGAAGAGGATCCGAATCGGCATTTGGGCCAAAGTTTCGGAGGTAAGAGGATCGAAAGCTGGCTCGAGCCGGCGTGGAGAAGTGATCGAATGTGCTGGATGCTTCTCAGCACCGCCAACGGCCTGGCATACGAACTCGGTGTTTTCGATGATATCGACGAGATGCTCAAAGACGATGCCATTATGCGGCTCGAGTACAAGGAGGAGGCCTACCGACAACGAGCCTACCGCATCAAGCGCTTGCTGCTTATCTACACCACTCAGCTGGCCGGGCGTCTCGGCTGGACTAACATGGCCCCTGACCATCTCCGAAAGAGCGACCCAGCCATCTCTCGGCGACGGCCAGCATCCCACGAGGGTACCACACCAGGCACAAACCCGTCTTCCTTGTCCAACGCTTTCAACTATGTGCCAGATCTTGAGCTCGACGATCAAATCATCCACTGCTGGGCGGGTATCAGTAACGCCATGCACATGGGCAACGAGAAGCTCTTTCGCTCCCGCAAGCACACAACGCAAATCATCCAGAGCGGCAAATACGTTGAACTTTTAAGGGACTTTGTGCCCTTGCTCCGCGATTGGTGGAGAGAATTTGAGCTTTTCAGGCTGCCTCAGTTCATTCGACATATCCTGACCATCGAGTACGAGTACGTTCGCATCTATATCAACTCCCTATCGCTGCAGGCCGTCGTTGAGCGATGCACCAACAACGCGGGGAACGCCGGCAATGCAACTGGACTGGGCACCGACGGGCTCCTGTCAGCCAACGGGCACCAGCAGCTCTCTCCGCAGACCATGATC
Organism: Neonectria hederae; assembly: GCA_003385265.1. Classification (NCBI taxonomy): domain Eukaryota; kingdom Fungi; phylum Ascomycota; class Sordariomycetes; order Hypocreales; family Nectriaceae; genus Neonectria; species Neonectria hederae. Next base: position 463,043 of record QGQB01000273.1, read on the forward strand.
AACTTTGGCAAGCTACCACTTGGACAGCTGGGTGGCTTTACGGCCAATGACCAGGAGTACATACGCGAGGTTGTTGAGGGGAGCCGCAACCTCCTCCGAACCGTTGTTGATGGTCTGCTGCCCGGTGACTACCTCAAACACGCGCCAGTTCGGACCTATTTCCGCATCATCAGTGGCGCTATGTTCCTGCTGAAGACGTTTGCACTCGGTGCCCCTCGGTCTGATGTCAAGATGAGCATTGAGCTGATGGATTCGACGGTGGAAGCGCTCCGCAACTGTGTCGTCGATGATGTGCACTTGGGTATTCGGTTCGCCGACCTTCTTGAGTCGTTGACGAGCCGGTTACGAAACCGCTTCATTCAGGCGCCAACGATGCAACAGGCATCGGGCAAGGGACAGAGCCCTATACCAGACATATCCGGGAATGGGATCAACGGCGGTGTTGGGCCGAGCGGGGAGAACAACGCTAATTGGGTTGGGGGCCATGCTCAGAAGCTCCGAGATGGTCTCAACGGAAACTGTAGGTTATCAACACTTGAGTCTCTGGAAATTTGTGCTGACAATGCTACAGACCGACCTCCCTCTCCTGCCCATGAAGCGAACGGCATCTCAGCCACGCCGTTTGATCTGTCGGCTGGCAACTTCCCTTATCCCGGCAACGCATCGCTTGGTCCATCCACGCCCACCGCCGTCGATAACAATGTCTCCAACATGGATGTGAGCCTCTTTGACGATTGGAACAACCAAGGCAACGAGATGTGGTACCTGCCACCGGGACCTGCATTCTTCCAGAACGTGGAGAATACCTCAGTCGCCATGACGGCCGAGGGCGTCAATGTCGGAGGACTCGACTTGCTCGAGTACATGGCTATGGACCCATCGCAATTCCCAGGGCTGGATCCTTCCGGGCCGTCATCCAATGTCTAGGACGTGCTACATAAATGGTGCCAACCCATTTTGTTAGCACAGAACTCTTATGAACAGCCTGACACCGTCTTATTTCGGAGCGTTGTATTACGTTTGGTATGATTGATTCTTGATTCCCAGGTCGCGAATGACGACGAGCGACCTTTGTTTTTTGGGGGTTTACAAAAGTGAATGGCCCATTGTTTGGGGGCTTTGGTATGATGTTCTCTCTTTAGTGGGCATGTTTTCTTTTTCCTTTTTCTTCATTCCCTTTGCCTAATTCGCCAGAGAGGCGTCGTTTTCTGCTCTGGACCAAAAAATGGACGAGGCAAGTAGCAAATGGTTGGCGGGCATTGACTGGGGCTATCGGAACACAGCACTCAAAAAAAGAGGATAGAAATGGCACTGATAGACAAAATCAAAAGAAGAAGTTGAGAGAATGAATTGATTCAAAGATACATAAGCTGGGGGATACCAAACCGTGACGTGTCGACGCCACGCGGTCTACCGCTATGCCTGGATACGAGAACTTGGCGCCTTTGCTGTAGATCATCAAGTCTGTTTAAACCCAGACGGGGAATTCATTCTCCGGTGTATAATTAATAAGAGGGTTGCTCTTCTCGTATACGTTTGTGGAGCTTGTCGAACCTGGCCTGTCCTACAGTCTCAGAGGGCATTGACAACTCGTCATCACGAGCAACGCAAAATGACGAGTCTCGACAACGGTAATCGTTACAGCAACCATTTTGATGATTCAATTAGCCTGTCCTTTCAATGCATGGCATGCTCTCAAACCCATCCACCAAAGCAAATAATACACCATACAGCAGCAAACCAAAACTAACCACGCGCTCCTCTCCCCTCGTGCATGCGCTGAGACCAAGATAGTACATTACGCCCGAAAACCATTCCCTGACGCATGCCGCTTCGTTCAACGTCAATCACACAACACACACACACCCTGGGATGACGTGCAAGCCACCGACGCCTCTTCCGAGGGTTGTCTCCAGCCTCTCTCGAAGCGCAGCATCTCGCGTTCCTCTGGGGAGAAATGCGACTTTGAAACGATCGAGTCGAGCCAAGGCGAGCTGCTATTTGGCCGAAGCCTCTGCAGACACATCGCCCCGTCCCATCCAAGCAGCCGATCCCTGCGTTGCTTCTCCCGTGGGGAGCATGTCGAGACAACAGCACTCAGTCGTGATACCCCGAATTCCTACACAGCGTCTGCACTTATCACCCCATCGTTTCAAGCATTCCGTTAATCAACCCTTCGACTCCCTTTTTGCGTTTCTTTTTTTTTTTCCTCCATTCCTTTTCGTACTCGTCGATCAGTTCCTGCCCTGTCATTAACTGGCCACGTTTTAGACCGGCTTATTCCCGCCTTCGTTTAAACGTCAATTGTTCAACCCCCTCTTGGCAAAGAAACAATAGGGTTTAACATTAAGAGGTAAGTGGGAGGTCACCTAAGTGACAAGACCCTTCTTGGACTGTGGGGGACGCTGTTAGCACAGACGAAAAGCCATGCAATCGTGGAGAAAGCACAACTCACCAGGTGGTCCCAGAGTTTAGTTGAAAGCCCTTCCGGCATGGTGTAGAGGTCAATTGAGAACTCTCCGGCTTGAGTCAAGTCATCCACTATTAGCTCGCCACACACTAATCAACCGAGGAATAGGAAATGGGGGGCGAGGGCGGAAGGAAGTGTAGAGGAGCACCGCGAAGACGGTCTCCTCGGCCGAAAAACCAAATGGGGAACAAACTTACCCTCTACATCACTCCTTATGTACGTGTCCGGGCCCTTGTTCTCGTTGATGAGCTGGATGACACGCAGGAGATCCTCCTCCTCAAGCTTCTCCAGTGCCTCGGCAATCTTTTCGTAGTCGAACTTCTGGGCGCTCTTCTTGGTGGCAATACCCTTCTTCTTGGGCCGGTGCTCCTCGTCGGTGGGCAGGGGACCCGTCTCCCGCAGACGCTCCTGCAGGGCCTGGGACGGGTTCTTGAAGGTGACGGTGTGGGTGATCTCGTACTTGTTCTTGCCAAAGTGGAGGTCCTGGATAATGGGAGCAAGCTTGGTCTTCTCGGTGGTGTAGCACTCGATGCTGAAATCAAACTCGCCCCAGCCCTCGTTTGTGCAGAGAAAAGGTGGCTTGGTGAAGGCTGCACGGCGAGGTAGGTGTGGTTAGCGGCTCGGTTCCGGGGGAAGCAGAAAACACCAGGTACGAGAGCAATGGAGCTGGTCAAGGGAGTGGGGAGGCATACTCTGGACGGGGTTCTCAAAGGTCGGGTGCAGGTTGTAGACGACCTTGGTGAAGACGTCTGCAGGGCGCTCAGTGCCGTCCTCGTCTAGCAGGAACAGCTTCAGGCTCCATTTTCGGATGGGGAAGTTTTCCACGGCAGGCTTGTCAGTGCTGCGGGAGGCATTCTGGTCAGCATTGACAGGTCTCGAGCTCGGCCAGGAGAGAGGACTCACAGGATATGTTGCTCAGTGACAACCCTGACTTTACGCTGTATTTCGTCAGCACGGGTCCCAGCATCTATGGCGAGACTCGACTGCCTGCGCTTGCGAGGCGTGGCTGATCGGCGGGGGCGGGAAACAGGCATTGTTCCGATCAGTTCGGGTAAGGATTGCAGTGCGAACTCGAACTCGAACTCGTTGGTGTAGATGGGATGGCCCACAAGCAGTAGTGGGGAGGAGGAGGAGGAGGAGGAGGAGGAGGGGAAAGGCTCCGAGAGACGCGGCGGGCTGGCAGGTCCACGGCGTTTGTGTCCAGCCGTGATAACTGTGAAGGTGACGGTGACGGTGACGGTGATTGTGATGGTGATGAATAGGATAGGCAGGCTGGCAGGCCGGCAAAGCAGGCAGGCAGGGCTGGCAACCGGGAGAAGGCTGGCTGGCTGAGAAGCAGGCGAGCAAACAGGCAAAGCAGAGCAGAGCACAGCACAGCAAAGCAAAAAGCAGGCAGGCGGCGCGGTCAGTAAGACGCGTGCGTGCATTGCGGCCTTCTCTCACAGCCGTGCCGTGTGCGCTGTGCTTTGTCTTGTGCCACGAGCAGGTGTTTGTTCGTCTGTCTGTCTGTCTGTCTGTCTGCTTGACACCTGGCGAGACCACCCACGCTCACCTGTCGCCAGCTGTCAAGCTGCTGAACCCGACAGTTGACGGCCCGTCCCAGCCAGTGCCATCCTCGCTCTCGCATCAACCGGGCCACCAGCCGTGATTCACCGACGACCCAGATCCGGATCGACGTCGGCGGAAGGCCGTCCAGCAGCCCCGAGCAAGCGCGGCAAGGCAGCCGAGGGAGGAAGAGGGCAGATGGAACCCGACGAAGAGCAGGACGCGAACCAAACAAAAAGAAAAAGACGACGCAAAAGGGAAACGAACAACGAAAAGAAAAGCGTCACACTCACCTCAACCAACATCTTGTCGTTATTGGAAAAGAAAAAAAGAGATTCCCTTCTCTTAGAAGCCCGGCGGGGGTGGGAAAGAAAAAAGAAACAGACAGAACTCAGACAAGGAAGCTCCTCTCTCAGTGCTCACACACAACTCACACACACGGAAGACGGCGGGGGGAGAGACAAGGTAGGGAGGTAGGTGGGTGGGCTGTAGGTCAGGTTGGGTTACAAGGACAAATTCCCACAGCGAAGGCGGAAAAGGTCGGACAGACGGTGCGGGTAATAATAGTAGGTAGGTAGGTCTTTGGGGGGCCCGGGGGGGAGAGGAGAGGGAGAGGAGCGAAGAAAATGGGTAAGGGATGGAGGGAGAGGAGGAGCAAGGGCGAGGGCGAGGAGCAAAAGTAAGTGGGCGCCGTCAACCGGGTTTTCCACACAAGACAAGATGAGTGAGTGAGAGGAGGGTTTCTGGGCGGCGACAAAAGCGACACGGAACGGCGGGGGGGACGAACTCGGGGGGAGGCCAGCAAGGAGAGAGGGAGAGAGAGAGAGAAAGAGGGAAGCGGGAGTGGGAGAGAAAAGAGGCTGAACTCCCGGATTGACGCGCGACGATCGAGGAGCAAGGAGGCTGATGAGAGCGTGAGAACGTGAGAGCGCGACAAGGCGGATGGAACCCACTGGGGGAACCAACACCACCACAGTACCGAGTACCTTTGCTGCTGCTGCTAACTATAGTACCTTACTGGCCTGTGGGCGCCACCACCAAAAGGCATGGACGTCCTCGGCGTTTGGTGCGGCCCCGGAACTCCACTACATAGTACGTGCTGGACGTCATGTCAATACCCCGTAGGCTACCTTGCCTAGCCCTCTGCGGTGTCGATTCCTCCCCCCCCCATGGAGGACCGAATATCACCAGCCATGCTCCGACGCACCAGAGAGAGCGTCCATCCTTGAGACGACGTTTTCTAGAAACACTGCCGTCCTTTGTGGCGCACCCAAACTGCGTGAGCGGGCGGTCAGGCGTTCCGGCGTGTGTTTGGAGGGGCCCCGCTACCACAAGCCACCCCGCCCTTTCCATCTTCTTCTCCGTGTCTCTCTGATACCGATCGCGTCGGGTCCAGTGTCTATGAATTGAGAGCCGCCGGGGGGGGGGAGGCTTTGGGGA